>CM052799.1:6621742-6665441 GCA_028533885.1 Nasua narica | reverse complement strand
GCTCAAAACGGGTACATTTTCCAAGCATCAGTCTGTGCCTCCAAAGCTAGGAGTGGCACAGGTAAATTCAGGCTGTGAGCGCCGAGGGTGGGGGCCGCGCTCAGAGCCTGCTGATGGCTGCAGGACTAGCAGACGTGGGGCTAGAGAGGTCGATCCTCACGGTGAGGGTGAGTGTGCAGGTGGCCCCAGGCCTGAAGAGTAGTTTAAGTCTGTAGAACCCCACGAGGAGCCTCAACTGCTCTGTGCCTCACCTCCCACCGCCCGCGGGCACAGTGAGGCCTGAGAGAGGCGGTGCCTGCCAGGCGCCCAGAGTGAAAAGGGCAGAGCCGACCGGGGCAAGGGCAAGGCAGCCATCTCCCATGAGGAGTCCCCGTCGCTTGGCCTTGACATTCATTCATGACGCTGTCAGATAAGGATTTTCAGAGCCTCGTTCTTGGGCTTGGGATGGGCCAGGCTTTGCCCTACGTCAGAGGGGTGTACCCGCACCACAAGCCCAAGGGGAAGAGCCTGCCTGCTAGACCCCAGCAACCTGGGCCTCTGTTTCCCTATCTGTAAGCCTGAAGATACGAAGCACCCCTAATCATCACAGTGACCAAGCCCCTAGAGGTGACTTGTGAACACATCTAGCCCTGGGTCAAAAAACCACCCTTCGACCTTCTCTCTACTGGATGGTTAGTGGTCACATAGATGCATCACCTTCAGCCTTTCTGCAGGCAAGGAAGCAGGCCCATTTTACATCTGGGTTAAGGCATGGTCTCAGTGAGTCACTGATGGTCTGACTCCACAATTATGCCCGTTAAGAGGCTCCTAGGCCTGCATAAGCCCCACCAAACGTGTGCCCGCCCAGGAGCCCAAGGCCAACACAAAGAATACAAAGAACCTCAGAGTCTTGGCCCTGAACGCTGAAATCACACCTGCGTGGCCGGCTGGTCTCCTGCGGGCTGCGGTGGCGGTGGCAGCTAGCAGGGACGGAGGGCCAAGGCCACTCGGGTCAGGCAGAGACCAGGCCGGCCTCACCGTCACCCTGCCAGGCACAACAAAGGTAGGGCTGGCGGCTCGGGAGACGCCGACTGTGACGAAGCTCTTTGGGCAGAAGCTCTGAGGAGCTGGTCTGTGTGACACACAGAGGCTAACTCCGGTTCACGTGTTCACTGACCCCACGTGACCCCAGTGACCATGGGGGGGCTTGCTGTGTTTTACACAACGACAGGCTACCTTCGCAAGGATGTGCTTATCCTTAATGATGTACTCGTAAGTCGTCAGCAAGACGTTGAACTTGCCACTTCGGAGCTGGGGGACGAAAGCACGCCTGGCTGCCGGAGAACCCTGTGAGGGAGAGAATGCCAGACGTCTCAGCCTCCTGGCGCCATGGGGGCTGCCATGGAAAGGCGCTAGGCAAGGCTGCCCAGCCTGTCCTTCAAGCCAGCCATGCAGAGTGGCTACTGCAGGGAGAGGAGAAAGGCAAGCGGGCCACGGGCAGCCTGCGGCCTTGGGGGAAGCCTGGTGTCTGTACATCTGTCCCGGTCTCCGTGGCCAGTCAGCTCCCTCCTCTTCCCAGGCCTCCCCTCAGGCCTCCTAGCTGGGCACCAGCGCCGCCGCCTTCAGGCTTCCCATGCGAGCGCGGCCCGGCTGACCAATCCCTGATGCAGCTCCGGCTTCTTCCCAGTTAGCAGACCTGCCCGTCCCTCCCCAGCTCCAAACTCCTGACCCACGTAACCTGGGCCCCAGGGTATAAACTCGGTGCTTTATCTAGGCTCATGTTCCAGGCTGACTGAACTTCAGTGGGTCCCATAAAGCTCTTGCCAGCAGAACTATCCTTAGCTCCTTGAACACAGCAAGTTCTCCCCGCTCCCGTTGTTAGGACCCCCTCCTCTCCATCATGTGGTGGAAAGCCTCACGGCACAGGGCAAAAAGCCTGCACCTAGGAACCTGGCAGGCAGGGGCACATCCTGGCTGCATGAGGGCCGCCCTCTCTGCCTCAGTTTCCCCACTAAGATAATAGGCACAATTAGTCTCTACCTCATAGAGTGAATCGATCTAGGTATGGCCCACAAGTCCCACGTCCTACAGATCACGGGGAGACATCCTACAGGAATGAGTTTTATCCTAGCTCCGGTGACAGTAACGAAATCTTTTGGGGAAAGCACTGATGTCACCAGGTTCCACCAACCGAGTCAATGGCATCACTGATAAACACGTTACTCGGAAATAAATGAATGAGCCAAACCTCGCATGACCAGCACGATCCCACGAGCACAACACAGGGTGTACGTGTGTGCCACACCACTCCTGCAAGCGGATGTGCCCCGTGGCTCATCCATACCTCTCGTACCCCCACTCCCATCCCGCCCTCACGCACGTCCGTCCCTTCGGGCTGAGACCTACCTTGTAGGACACCTTCACCACAGAGGGGGCCCACTTGTCAAATTCGTACGCCCAGTTTGACAGCGTGCTGACAGAAACAAGGAAGGGACAGTCAGGTCCTAGCTCCTTCATCAAGAGCTCCTGTCTACGCCAATGTCCACCGGGGCACGAGGCCAACGTGGCTGTGACGCTCAGAGCCAGCCAAGTAACCGACCGTCTGGGCGCAGGGCGGGTGTCACGCCCTGGGTGAGAGGACCAGGGACACACAGAGATGCGGTAGCAGGTACGGGGCAGTTGCTGCTAGGGTGGCAAGAGCCAGGTGGCTGCAGAAGGCCAGACCCAGGCGCTGAACCTGCAAGACCAGCACTGTTGTGGAGTCCCAGGCCCCTGAGAACACGCCGCGCGCTGCGGGCCTGCTGCCGGGAAACCCGCGGACTCACGGTGCCTCATTTTAGGCTCGGAGCCGAGCTAGAGGGTCCGCTGGGGAGACTGGAAGCTCCGGGGACACCACAGGTTCTCTCTACCACATTGGAATGCAAATGGCCAGCCACTGCAGGCTCCTGCCCGGTAGGAGACAATGGGGACGGTGAGGGCACACTGGGCTCGGGCGGGGGCCAGTGGTAGGGTGCAGGGCCCAGGGCAGGAGCACTGACTCTCCTCTGAGCCTCCGTGGGACAAGCAAGAAGCAGGGACAGAGAGAAGCGGGCAGGCGTGGGGCAGGTGGAAGGCAGATGAGGAGAAATAATTCACCTGGGACAAGAGACAGAGCCTTGGGTGAGGGGAACGACAACAATAAGCCAACTTCCCAGAGTGAGTTCCCTGAGAAATACTGGGATATCCAGTTTTCAGTACAAAAGGGAACTTACTCAGAAAGTCTAGTCTGGGTAGTTTGTAAAGACAGGACTCAAAGGCCTAGGGGCAGAGACTGCTTGTGGCTCGCCCAGCTCCCTGCCACCAGAAGCTCCACCGAGGGGGGCGCTGTCTCCACCTTAAGCCCCTCGCTCCCAGGCTCTTCAGAAGCCGGGGCAGCCAGCTGGATGCAGATGGAGCCAGTGAGATGAAGCTCGAGTTGCTGGGGTGAAAGTGGGAGGAAAGCTCTCAAAGGAGGGTGGTGAGAGGGCAGAATCAGTCGCTCTTGGCCCCGTCCACCAACCTGGGAACCTAGATGAAATGATGGAGGCAGCGCAGCAATCTTGCAACCGTGACGTAAGAAGATTAAGGGCAAAAGTCATACGTTAAGGGTAGCTAAGCAGAAAGCTCTAGAAGCCTGGATCCTGGCGTCTTGGAACCATTGGGCCTGCCTCAGATGAGGCATTACCGAGGGTCAGGAAGATTGCCCTGGTACAGTCACTGAATTCTGGATTCTATTGTACAGAGCAATGGCAGACAGGGCATTGTCTGAGGGCCAAATGGTAAAGTGTGAGGAACATCTGTAGTAGGAGGGGACAGAACCAAGAGTCAGGGCCTGGGGACACCGAGGAGCTAGGCTGGGAGTCTACTGGGAGGCAGGACAAGCAAAGTCATGGTGGACAGTTGTTCCTCTCAACAGCTGGATGGGACAGCTGGATGCTCGATGTCTGAAACTGCTCCCTTGGGCAAAAGGAGCTCTTCTGGCCTGGAGGAGATGTCATTCGATGGACCAGACCCTTGTCTGGGTGGAACATGGGGCTAATAAAGCCTGAAGATCAACACACTGAAGCCAATTTAAATAATCCTGGGAAAAGGTATTTTGATTGGAAATCGTGCCAAAAGACAAAGCAAACTGGATCTAAACACTATACTCTAATTGGTAAACTTGTTTTGCAAGCAAACATATACACTGTGAATGAACAAGTAAGAAGAAAGAGCTAGAAGGAGCTCTCTGGTTCTAGCTGAGTCAGAGACAGCTGCTGGTCATGACTAGACGCAAATCACGTTAGAGAAACACATACATTTATTTCCCAGTGCTGTCTACCGATAGGGCCTGCCAGCAAGGACGATCAGATGCAAGGGGCACCCCTAGCACCCAGCTCTTGGTTTCTAATACTGTTCTCTAAGAACAGGGACCAGAGCTTCTCAGAGAAATGCCTGATTCTGGGCCTCAGACAGGAAAGGTACAAGTGGGGTTGGGGGCACCTGTGGGCCAAAATGTAACTAAGTGTCTCAAAACCCCACAACAATGGGGCCATGTCAAAGGGACAGAGTAGCCAACTATAAGCTCCCCGTGGCTAACACCGGAGTGATCCGAGAACGAGATATACTAATACTGGTGTACCCATGAGTCAACATGGATAGAAATGATTAAATAAATTAACGAATGGGGAGAAGAAATATAGCTTCTGTACAGAAGAATTCTAAAGGATTTATAGAGCTATTTCCCCTCAAAGAGGTAGAGCTTAATTGCCCACTTATACGGGTGCTGAGCTTTAGGGACTATTCTGGAATACAGCATATGGAAGGGCAAGAGTAACTTCACAGGGTAGACACCGGACAGGTAGGATCTCAACCACATAATCAAGGTCAACACCAGGGATAAGGCACACTACACTGCCAGTAATGGGCCCCGAAATGATGACATGACAGGGCCCTTCACCCCTGTGCTCTTATGGCCCCCACGCCCACCATCCTTCCCAAGCAGGAGAAAATCACCGGACAGACCCAGACTGAGACAACCTACAAAACACCTGGCTTGTCCTCCTCAAAACCACCAAGGTCAACAAAATCATGGAAAGCAAGGAGCAGTCGCAGACCACAGAGGGCGACAGCTACGAGAAGACAGAATGCCATACGGGATGTCAGGAGAAAAGTAGTGAACGCGGATTCAAGTCTGGAGCTTAGTTAACAGTAATGTGCCCGCTGGTTCCTGAGTTGCGACGAATGTCATCACAGTCATGTGAGATGTTATCGACAGGGGACCTGGGGGAGGGCACAAAGAGCCCTCGGGAATACCTCTGCAGCTTTCTGGTAAAGCTAAAACTATTCTAAAGCAAACCACCACAATACAGTGACTGGGACGTGGAACCAGGAAACCAACTGAAGAGTCTCCCCAGGCCAGATCTGGGACTTAAGCAACTTAAGCAACAAAATCATGAATGTGTCCACTCTGCCACTTTCAGATAGAGTTACACAAGTAACTTAACACACGGAGAAAGCACAGCTCTTCGTTAGAGTGGGGTCTCCCACACAGGTGGGAGGAGTGATGGAAAGAAAGCCACCACTGGCCCTTCCCACAGGGGAAGGGGTCTCAAGTCGGACTCATCTGATGGACGTGGAAATCTCCGGGGCAAGTATGATGAAAAATGGGACCTTTCCAAGGTCTCTAAGTGCCTCGCCATCAGGAACTTATGAATTACAAAGGAAAAGATGCTAAGATGACATGGGGAAACTGACACGTGTATCACCTAATGGAGACCAGTTGTCTTTATAACGGTCCTGGAATTAGGAAAAATTGGGGAAGCTGATGAAAAAGGAATGTGGGAAATCTTTATTCTATTTTTGCCAATGTTTATGAGCAATTTGAATTTGAAATAATTTCAAAACAAAAAGTTACAAACAAAACACCCATGTTGTAGGACAGCATGGGGTGAACTCTTCTGGTGGAGACAAAGCCCAACTTCACACTTCGTGAGAGGGGCGCCAGGGCTAAGGGGGGACTTCAGTCACCGGTGGGCTGGCAGACAGTGCATGGGAAGGCGCAACAGAAACAGAGGCTGGGTTCGACTACGAGGGAGGAGGTGGCAAAGCCATCTGTCCTCAGGCTGGGACCTTCTGTCACAGTGTGCAAACAATTCTCTCTCCATGCGGATCTGCTCCTAGCAGGGCAGCCAAATTTACAGGACCAAGAGGAGGAAGAAATAAACTTCTCCAGGTAAATTCTGGGAGAGTTCTGGGACCCTCCGGCGTGGCTGTGAGGCCTCTGGGGGCCTGGCTGTCTTATTTCCCGTGGGATCAGGGTATGAGCACTCAGCTTCCTGTTCTTTCCCTGGACATCCGACTTGAGGATAAAGCGGTCCTGATGAGTGCTGGCTGAAGGCGGGGGTTGGAAGGGGGTGTCCCTCCAGGGCCAGGCCAAGTGGAGACTACAGAGGCCTGGCCACATCAGGGTGGACCATAGCCCAGGCCTGTGATTGGTTTCACGCATGACGTGAAACCTGAGCTGGGTCTGTGAACCAGGCCCAGGACTTCTAGAAAAACTCTAAGGCAGGTGAACCATATTGTGGCAGTGCTGAGCTAGAAGAGGGATGCCGAGGTGGGCTGGTCCATCTTGGCCCCCTGGGGGCTGCCTGCCCGAAGGAGGTGGCCGGCGGCACCACGAGGTGGTGACAGAGAGCCTCTGTGGGACTCGGTTGGAGGCCCCAGATCCTATCACACTAAGCGTCAGGGTGGGATGGGGACCACAGGGCGCAGGGCCCCCGAGAGGAACAGTTAAGAACAGTTCAACGGCTCTGGCCCCACTCCGCCAGTGGGAGCCCATCTGGCTCCCAAGACACTTTGTGTGGAAGGTGCTGGTGGGGGGCCTTGAAGGGGACCTCAAGGTCATCTCGTGAGAGCTGCCCCAACAGGGATGAAGGGCGGGCACTCCCTCACCCACCCTTCTCCTGTCCTGCCGCCCGACACCAGAGGCAGGATGCCCGGGATTGAGTCGTGTCCCCAGAAGTCCCCTCAGAATGAAGCTGTATTTGGAGATGGGCTCCTTAAAGAGCTAATGAGGTGAACCCGAGCAACAGCACCTCCCCACGGGACACTCCCAGAACCCCCAGGGCGGGAGCACTCACGAGAGAGGGACTATGATGAGAAAGGGTCCGTTGATGCGCTTGTGCTCCATGAGGTACGTGATGAGAGCGATGGTCTGGATGGTCTTCCCCAGGCCCATCTCGTCGGCCAGGATGCCGTTCAGGTTGTTGTTGTACAGGGACACCAGCCACTCGAGGCCCTTGATCTGCAAGCAGAAGGGCGAGTGGCCAGGACTGAAGCCCCAGTCGGGCAGGAGAGCATGGCGCGCACCGCGGAGACCGGCGCCGCCTGGCACGGTCGGCCCAGCCGCGCACCACCTGTGGCCTTCAGGAGCGCTGGCACCTTGCTTTCCATCAGCCCACTCCTTGGCTTCTTGGCCTCACCCTCAGCAATCACGCCTATGGAATCACTGGGCTACTGTGCTGGTGATAGGTGATAGATCTACAAAATCTCTTTTTCTGGGACACATTCGAACAGCTCAGTTTCTACCTGGAAGGGCCACAGGAAGCAGGGCTGTGGACATCCCACTCCCCGGCCTCAGTGCCACACACGGCAGGGCTCTGGGGCCCCCGCACCTGTGCACCCAGGCTAGGCTCCGTCCCGGCTTGGCCAGTCCCGAGCGGTGTGATTTTGGGGAATCGCTGCACCTCCCTGTTCCTTGTTGTCCCCCACCCCTATCGAGTGCAGAGATGGAAGCACCTGCTAACTAGGGTCGTTGAGGGACGAGAAGCCAATGGCAGCAGACTCCCATTCGGCCTGGCATACGTTAAGCCCAGCAGAAGCTGATTGACTACACAATTTCATCTTCTCCTGGGGCGAAGCTAATGGATCGGGCCCCTGCTTCCCCGATGGGGAACTGGAGGTTCAGAGGGGGAGAGTGAGTGTCTAGAGAGAAAGACTGGAATGTGGCTTCAGCAGCCACCCACCAGCGGGGAAGCTCGAGACCGCTGTGTGGACGCGGCCCCACCAACCTTACCTGGTACTGCTTGAGGACACCGTTGACCATAAGCGCCGACTGCTTATCCACTCTCTCGGTGACCGCGTGGGCCACGGCGTAATAGGACTGCAGGCCCCGAGCGAGGGCCTGGGACACGCCATACTCGTCATCCACGTCTTGCTTGGCATTCCTGGGAGTGAGATGGAAGCACCACCGTGTGAGGACACCCATTCCGATCTACGACCATGTGCTTTTGACACAAGCCTCTGCGAGTAGCCCTCTCTGACCAGTGACCGACGGCCTGCGCCATAAGAGGTCCCAATGCAGCCAGAATCTGAGGGTGGTCCAGGCTGCAACTACTAATCCTCGACTGAGTGCCTCGGTCCCGACCCCACCGGCCCAGGACAGGAATCAGGTCACTGCCCCATTCTAAGAAGGGTGTTTCTTTCCACCAGGGGCTGGTCCTATAGCCCACCCTTTCTACCGGGCGCTCCTGGGCATAAAGGGAAAAGGCACACGGCACAGCCTCACACAAAACCAGAATCATTTATATTGTGGCTGTTCCATGATCCAATCAGGAATTACTTTTAAAAAGTGACTTTAGGGCCCCTGGGTGGCGCAGTTGGTTGGGCGACTGCCTTCGGCTCAGGTCATGATCCCGGAGTCCCGGGATCGAGTCCCACATCGGGCTCCCAGCTCCATGGGGAGTCCGTTTCTCACTCTGACCTTCTCTCTCTCACTCTCTCTCTTTCCTAATAAATAAATAAATAAATAAAATCTTTAAAAAAAAAAAAGTGACTTTAAACTACATTTTGGGGGCGCCTCCATGGCTCGGTCAGGAGTCTGCCTATGGCTCGGGTCATGATTCAGGGGTCCTGAGATCGAGCCGCACTTTGGCTCCTGCTCAGCAGGGAGTCCGCTTCTCCCTCTCCCTGCTCATGCTTTCACACTTATTCTCGCTCTCTCAAATAAAGTTTTAAAAATTAAAAAAAAAAGGGCGCCTGGGTGGCTCAGTTGGTTAAGCAACTGCCTTCAGCTCAGGTCATGATCCCGGAGTCCCGAGATCGAGTCCCACATCGGGTTCCCAGCTCGACGGGGAGTCCGCTTCTCACTCTGACCTTCTCCACTCTCATGCTCTCTCTCACTCTCTCTCTTTCCTAATAAATAAATAAATAAAAATTAAAAAAAAAAAAAACAAAAAAACACTTCCTTTCAAAAAAAAATTAAAAAAAAAAAAACCCTATCTTCATTTTATTAATGGGACAGATACAGGTGATCCAGCTTCTGTCATACTGCATCATGTTGTGCTGTGGATTCCGTCTTTAAGTCTCAAGAATCTTTCAGTGAGTTTGGGGGCTTTGCCCTATTTCTCTGATGACTTCAGAGCACTGCACGCTTGCTCTAGGGCTGCTTTCATTCCCGTAGTGCATACAACTCTCAGTTCCTTATATTTTTAAAGTGTATTCATTAGCGTTATACCATAAGCGACGATGAAATTAGTATGTTAGCTGTATGCGCGCTGACAAGAGCAAAAGATGAGCAATAACGTGAATGCCCGCCACCGGGGACAGGCTCCTACGGGACAGCAGAAGGCACGATGCCACATGGTCGACGCTCTGCGTAGAGACAGCATCACCTCTGAGAGGACTTGCAGTGAAAAAAGCCACAGGCAGGAAAGTGTGCCTGGATACACGTGTACAAGTAAAAAGAAAAGTATATACACGTTTTGCTTGTTGACGCATGGAATATCTCTGAAGACACACGGTGCTCCAGGGAGGGACCGGGGTCGGGGGGGCCCGGGGAATAGGAGTGAGGTGGCTATTCCTGGGCACCCAACTCTCCCTCAAGCACAAGATGAACCATGTGAACGGATGGAATATTCGCTGCCTACGAAAATCAGTGAAATCTGATCTAAATCAATTCGTTCTGTCTGCAGCCCCACAATGTCTGCTGGCTGGACAGGGGTGCGTGCCATCCAGAGAGAGAGGCCGGAATCCCAACAGGCCTGCTGGTGCCGCCCTGCCGGAAGCCAGAGAAGGAACACAGAGCAGGTGGCCGCGGAGGGATGCCTTACTCGATGATGTGCCGGGCGTCCACCTCCGAGACGTCGTCACTGTCTGGATCTGGAATCTTCTTCTTTTCCTCAACGGGCAGGTTGGGAGGCTGTGCTGGCTGCGGCTGCTCCTCCTCCTCCTCCTACCGAGACACAAGCCCGCATCACCTCAGGTCACGCCCCAGGGACAGGCACAGGGCTCCCAGGGGCAGAACACACTTTTTGGATCCAGGGCTGTTTTCACGCCCTCTCACTATCCTGGAATGTGTCATGCCTCTTCTCTACCTCTTCTCATAATTGCTCAGCTTATAATTTTTAGTTTTCCTAGCACGGAACCCAGAGACTTCTTTTTAAAGCTACCTCAGCTTTAAAAGGAAGACAGCCCTTTTACTAACAGGACGTGCCCTGTGCACGGAGCCTCCCTCCATCACAAAATGCATACAACCATGCTTACGCCTGGCCCGACCAACTCAAAGCAGCTTTTCATTTGATTCTCTTAGATCTTCTAAGTATTAAACATTTTATAGCCAATTTTCGGTACTTGTTGCTCTTGCTTTATCAATGAGGTTGAAACGTCTACGCTATGTCAACTAACACTGCTGAGAACAGCCATCCTAGTTTAGTGAGAGGTTTTCTATCAACTTGTAAATTAGATTTAAGTGGTGTTCTTCATTAAAGGGATTTTTCAGCCTTTATCGAGCAGATGATAAAGGGATGCTGTGCGACATACTGCTGAAATGCACACAAATGCATTTCTCAATGTGAAACCATTCTTGTATTCCTGGGTAAATCATACAAAGTGCCAATAGGTTATCTTTAGGTATAATGGGATTGCTATAAAACTAAAAGGTATCTGTAATTAATCTACTAAATGATTCCAATCAAAATCCCGTGAGATGTCCCTCGGAGCATGCGAAATGATTTTACAAATCATTTGGAATAATGAACAGGTAATAGCACAAACATTTTAGGCAAAAAAAAAAATCGTAATTGGTACAGGCTTATCCTAGCTGATCTCACCATATCTGGAATTAAAATGGGGGTAGGACTTCTGGCTAAGTCTGAGTGAGGAAGTCCACAAACGCGCTCTCTCTCTCTCTCTCTCACACACACACAAACCATCTTTTTAAAGCGGGACAAAATTGGCAAAAGCACAACCATTTGAAAACTCTAGGAGTCTGAGAAGCACTGATGCTTGAAAACCTGCTGAACCTTGGGTAAGAAGAGTGGGAGCTTCCTGGGACCGCTTCCATCCCTTGTTGCCCCCAGCTCCATCCTGAAGGTTCTGCCAGGACGGCCCGGCCAGAAACACCGGCAGCCGAGGCGGATGGGGACTCAGTCACCGCGGAGCAGGGGACAAGGCCCATACCAGCCAGTGGCACAGCTGTTCCCTAAGTGCGCTTTGCACAGTTCTGCTCTGGTTGGGAAAGCAAATTACTGGCCAAGCCCGTGACCCTGTGCAGAGAAAAATGAAAAGGGGCCTCGCAGAACATAAAAGCCAGGGCAGACCTGAACTTGGAATGTGCGCCTTCACATGCACTGACCCGCCGGAGGCAGCAGCTTTATTGGCTCAAGATGTCTGAGCGCAATCATCGCCCAATCACTGGACGGCTACTGAGTTACAAAGAAACATGGCCTCTTCCTAGAAAGCCGGGATTGAAAATAAAAATGAGAATAAAACCAAAAAATAAACTGAGCAGACACCAAAAGGGGCACACACCACCGGGGAAAGAATTCCACGGATCCGGCCCCAGTACGCTATCAGACACAACCACCGAAACCACCGCCCAGGAGTGGGAAACCAAATCCAGCGGAGTTAAAAACAAAACAGGCTTCCACTAATCATTACAAGATGAGCAAAAAGGGAAAGCGTGGTATTCAGGGAAAAAGCAAATGAATCTGTCTCTGTTCCCAGATGTTCAACTTAGCATATAATCTTCGAAGCAACTATTATTATAAACATGTTCAAAGAACCAAGGGAAACTACCTTTAAGCACAAGAAATCAATAAATACAGAATCTCAATAGAAGGCAGCAATGATAAACTTCCCAAATTTGATGAAAAGCAAGAAACTACACAGCCAAGAAGCTGAACAAACACTAAGGAGAATAAATACAGAGCTTCACAATCTGCCCCCCACCCAAAAAAAGGCCAGACAACACAATCCTGAAAACAAGAAAGAGAAAAATGAATTATCAAGTACCGAGGAGCATCAATGCGATTAGCGGCTAAATTCTCATTTGAGACAGAGACCGTAAAGTAGTGGAATAACACGTTCACAGGGAAAAACGCTGTCACCAAAGAAATCTGTGTCCAAGTAAACTATCCTTCCAAAGTCAAAGCTACAGAAATACAATCGCAGATTTACCAAGCCCGAGAGAATTTGTTGCTAACAGTAACTCAAACACTAATAGCATTAGGAATGGCAACTACATGGATCAATACAAAAGACTCTATAAATCCATTTTCCCTACGTCGTCCTCTACTGACTTATTTAGACCAAATCGTAAGATGACATGAGGTATGAATCAGAAGACTGCTTTGTAGGATTTATAGCATATGTAGGTACAACATATAGGTGTTATGTGTGATATACAACTAATATACATGTATGTATATAGACAACACAAAGGAAAGGTAGCAGGTAGATCTAGAGTGAAGTATAATTTCTATATTTTCCCAGAATGGAGTTAGTATTAATCTGAAGTACACTGTGATAAATTAAAATGTGTATTGTAATCCTCAGAGCAAAGACAAGGCAAACAACTAAAAAGGTCCCCTAACAATTAAAACCTACAGAATAAAGTGGTACAGTAAAAAATATTTAACCAAAAAGCAGTAAAGAAAACAAAATAGGGGCGCCTGGGTGGCTCAGTGGGTTAAAGCCTCTGCCTTCGGCTTGGGTCATGATCCCAGGGTCCTGGGATCAAGCCCCATAACCGGCTCTCTGCTCAGCAGGGAGCCTGCTTCCCACTCTCCCTCAGCCTGCCTCTCTGCCTACTTGTGATCTCTCTGTCAAATTAATAAATAAAATCTTAAAAAAAAAGAAAGAAAACAAAACAAAAAACAAAACAACAAAAAAGCAGTAAAGAAGGAACAGAGAAACAAAAACAAAAAAAACATGAGACAAAAGAAACAGCCAAATGGCAAATGTAAACAAAGTCATATCAATAATTATATTAAATGTGAACAGTTTAAAACGCAATCAAAAGGCAGGCACTAGGGGTGCCTTGGTGGCTGAGTTGTTAAGTGTCTGCCTTCGGACCAGGTTATGATCCCAGGGTCCTGGGATGGAACCCTGCATGGGGGGGCTCCCTGCTCCATGGGGGGCCTGCTTCTCCCTCTCCCACTCCCCCTGCTTGTATTCCCTCTCTGGCTGTCTCTCTCTGTCAAATAAATAAATAAAATCTTAAAAAAAAAAAGCAGGCACTGTCATACTAGATTTAAAAAGCGAGATCTAGCTATCTGCTCTTTCATATTCAAATGAGCAGATAGATTTGAAGTAAAAGAATGGAAATACATTTATCGTGCAAACAAACTGTACCTGTAAGAAAGCTGGAAGGACAAAAGAGACTTTAAAACAAAAATTACTAGGGGCGCCAGGGTGGCTCAGTCAGTTAAGCATCTACCTTTGGCTCAGGTCATGAGCCCAGGGTGCTGGGTTCAAGTTCCACATGGGACTCCCTGCTCAGGTACAGCTCATTCTCTGTCTCTCTCATAAATAAAATCTTAAAAAAAAATGACTAGAGACAGGGAGAGATACTTAATAATGATAAAATATCAAATATATCAGGAAAATAAAACAACTAAAATATATTTATCGATAGAACATGAAAATACATGAAAAAACCTAACAGAATTTAAAGGAGAAACAGACAATTCAACAAAAGTAGTTGGAGATTTTACTACTTACTTCTCAACAACAGAACTAAACAAAACCAGAAAGGATTTCATGACCTGAACAACACTATCCACCAACTCAATAGAACTATCATATACAGAACACTACACCCAAAGAATGCAGAATATGTGAACTTTAAAAGAATTAAAATCATATCAAGTAATCTTCTCATCCCACGAGAGAATTAAATTAGAAATCAAAAACAGAAAAAAATCTAGGGAATTTTCAAATGTTTACAATTTAGCAAACTTCAAATGACCTGATGGTCAAAAAAACAAAACCCAAAACACAAGGAACATTAGAAAATATTTTGAACTGAATGAAAACAGAAGCAACACATGAAAATTTACATGCACAGGGCGCTGGGTGGCTCAGTTGGGTAAGTATCTGACTCCTGATTTTCATGATCTCGGGGTCATGGGATTGAACCTCCCATCAGGATCCAGCATCTGCTTGTCCTTCTCCTTCTGCTCCCTCACCCCCCTCTCTCTCTCAAAAAATAAAAATAAAAATAAATTACAGGCTTGCAGTTTAAGCAGTGCTTAGAGGGAAATTTATCACTCTAAACAAGTATACCAGGAAAAAAAAGGTCTCAAATGAATAACCTCAACTTAGACTGACTCCCAAAAAATGAAAGAAAAATTACTGAATTACCAAAATGAGCAATTAAACAGATATCACTACCAGACCCACAGAAATATAAGGAAACACTATAAATAACGTTATGCAACAAATAACTAAGATGAAATAAACAAACTCCTGGAAAGATACAAATTACTAAAACTGAGTCAAGAAGAAATGGAAAAATTTGGGAAAAAAAAATCTTTAACAGTTAACTGAATTAGTAAATAAAAATCTTATTACATTGAAAAGGCCAGGCCCAGATGGCTTCGTGGTGAATTCTACCAAATCTATGAAGATTTTTTTTTAAGATTTTATTTATTTACTTGAGAGAGAAAGAGCACAGAGGAAGCAGAAGAAGCAGACCCCTGCCGAGCAGAGAGCGAGACACGGGGCTCAGTCCCCAGACCCTGAGATCATGACCTGAGTCAAAGGCAGACTAAGCCACCCCAGAACTCCCTCAAATATATTAGGATTTTTTTTTTAAAGATTTTATCTGTTATTTATTTGACAGAGAGACAGTGACAGGGGAACACAAGCAGGGGGAGTGGCAGAGGGAGAGGGAGAAGCAGGCTTCCCACTGAGCAGGGAGCCCGATGCGAGGCTCTATCCCAGGACCCTGGGATCATGACCTGAGCCGAAGGCAGATGCTTAACGACTAAGTCACCCAGGCTTAATAATTCCTATATTAGGATTAATACCAACCCTTCACACTCTTCCAGGAAGTACAGGAGAAGGGAACATTTTCCAATTCATCCTGTGAGGTCAATGTTAACCACATCAAAGCCAGACAAAGATGTCACAAGAAAACTATAGACTAATATCTCATGAATACAGATCCAAAAGTCATCAACAAAATACCAGCAACACTGCAATATACAGAAAAGATTATGCAGCAGAACAAAGTAGGACTTATCCTAGGAATGCAAGGCTTGGCTTAATATCTAAAATGAATTTTTTAATAATGATTTTATTTATTTATTTATTTACTTGACAGAGAGAAAGAGATCACAAGCAGGCAGAGAGAGAGGGGGAAGCAGGCTCCCGGCTAAGCAGAGAGCCCGATGCGGGGCTCGATCCCAGGACCCTGAGATCATGACCTGAGCCAAAGGCAGAAGCTTTAACCCACTGAGCCACCCAGGCACCCCCGAAAATTAATTTTTATAATAAATTATATTAATAGATAAAAGACAAAACCATGGGGCGCCTGGGTGGCTCAGTGGGTTAAAGCCTCTCCTTCCGGCTCGGGTCGTGATCTCAGGGTCCTGGGATCGAGCCCTGCATCAGGCTCGCTGCTCGGCAGGGAGCCTGCTTCCCCCTCTCTCTCTGCCTGCCTCTCTGCCTGCTTGTGATCTCTTTCTCTCTGTCAAATAAATAAATAAAATCTTTAAAAAAAAAAAAAAAAGACAAAACCAGACAACCAACTTAATAGGCAAAAAATATGAGACAAAATAGAAGAGAATTTACTCAATTTGATAGAGAGCATCTATGAAAACCCTACGGCTACCAGCAAACAGTAGTGACAGAATAAACGCATTACCAGAACAGTGAGTGGGAACAAGGCGAGGATGTCTGCTCTCAATACTTCTATTCAGCGCTGTGCTGGAGGATCCAGCCAATGGAATACAGCAAGAAAAAAGAAGTTAAAAGGCAGACAGATGGGAAAGGAAGAAGTAAATCTGCCTTTATTTACTAATGACATGATCCTGTATGTGAAAAGCCTAAAGAATCTACAACAACCAAGAACCAAAACCAAACGATCAGAACAGAGAGTATGAGTTCGGCAAGTTCACACATACACACAAGATCAATACTTTTCAAAACTAATATAAGAAGCTGTATTTTCCTGGAATAGCAATAAAGTATCCAAAAAATACAATTAAGTAATCAATTCTAGAGGCGCCTGGATGGCTCAGATGGTTAAGTGTTTTCCTTCGACTCAGGTCACGGTCTCCAGGTCCTGAGATTGAGCCCCAGGTCGGGCTCCCAGCTCAGTGGGGAGTCTGCTTCTCCCTCTCCATTTGCCTGCCTGCCTCCCTGCTTGTACTCTTGTCTCTCTCTCTCAAATGAGTAAGTAAAATCTTTAAAAAAAAAAAAAAAAAGCAATCAATTCTATTCATAATAGCATCGAAAGAAATATTTAAAAACAAATTTAGCAAATAAAGGATACAAACTATACACTGAAAACCCACAAAGCACGAAGAGAAATCAATGATGATAAAAATCAATGGAGAGACATTCCATGAGTATGAATTAGGAGACTAAATATTGTTGAGGTGTGATTCTCCCCAAATCAATCTATAGATTAAATGCAAATCCAATACAAATTCCAGCAGGCATTTTTGTAGTAACTGATGAGCTGACCCTCAAATTTACATAGGAACACAAAGGATCTAGAATAGACGATGAAAGCCACAAAACTGGAGCAGTAACACTATCTAATTTCAACACTTATTATAAAATTACAACAACCAAGATAAAGTGGTTGTGGCACAAAGACAGATGTGAAGATTAATAGAACAGAAATGAGACACAGAAACAAACCCTTACATTTATGGTCAACTGGTTTCCAACAAAAATGCCAAGACTATCTGAAGGAGGAAAGAGCAGTCTTTTCATCAAATGATGCTGATATAGTGGATATCCATATGCAAAAAAAAAAAATCTTAAACCTGTATCTCAGACCACAGCAATTAACTCAACTATCACCTTTACTGTAAGAGCTTCAGCTACAAAACTTCTGGAAGAAAACACAGAAGAAAAATGTAAGTGACTTCAAAGAGTTCTTAGATATAACTCCAAAAGCACAACGCAGGAACAAAAAATTTATGATAAACTAGATTTCATTAAAATTTAAACAATTTGCATTTGAAAATATACCACTGAGGGAAAAAACAAAAGGCAAAGTAACTAGGAGAAGATACTGCAAGCTATGTATTTGATCAGGGACATGTCCCAAGAATATATAATGAATTCTTACAACTCAGTGATAAGATGACAAACAACCTAATTCATAATGGGCAAAAAATCTGAATAGACATTCACCAAATAAGATATATAAATGGGGGGGGCACTTGGGTGACTCAGTGGGTTAAAGCCTCTGCCTTCGGCTCAGGTCATGATCTCAGGGTCCTGGGATTGAACCCTGCATCGGGCTCTCTGCTTAGCAGGGAGCCTGCTTCTCCCCCGCCCCCCCCCCCCCCGCCACCTACTTGTGATCTCTCTATCTCTGTCAAATAAATAAAATCTTTAAAAAAAAAAAAGATATACGAATAGTACATAAACATGAAAAAAAACGCTCAACATTATTTAGCTACTGAGAAAATGCAAACTTAAGGCCCAATGAGATACTACTACTCACCCACTAGGGTGGATACAATTACAAGGACAAATAACACCACATAAGGACAAGGGGATGGAGAAACAGGAACCCACGAAATGGTACAACCACTTTAGAAAACAGCTTGGCAGTTTCTTAAAAAGGCAAACATAAACTTACCATATGACCCAGCAATTCCACTCCTAGGTATCTACCCAAGAGAAATGAAAACATACGTCCGCACAAAGATGGGTATGAGAATGTTCGCAGCAATGTCATTCATAACAACAAATACGGAAATAAAACAAATGCCCGTCAACTGGGGAATGGATAGACAAAGCGTGCTACACCGTACAATGGCGCAGGACTTGGGAGTCAATAGGAATGACCTCTTGATATGCATACAACGTGGATGAACATCAACAACACACTATCTGAAAGCAGCCAGACACAAAATACTACATGTTACAGGACTCCATTTATAGGAAAATATCCAGAATAGGCAAATCTACAGAGACAGAAAGCAGATCCCTGGTTTCCTGGAGCTGGAGGAAGGAGTCAGAACAAACTGTAAACCAACAGGAGGGAGAATTCTGGGATTACAGAACACTCTAAAATTGGTCTGTGGCAATGACTATACGAGTCTATAAATTCAGTCAAAATCACCAAATTATACACTTCCTGTGGGTGCATGTTATGGTATTTAAATTCTATCTCTACAGAGCTATTAAAAAATTACAACAAAATTTTACTGGAGAATCATTATAATCAACGTTAAATGAACCTGACCAGGTGGCCCTAAAATGACCCCACTGGATATAAAAATTGAACACATCATTTAAGAAAAAGTCACAGGCCAATGGGATGGGAGGACTAAACTGAATGCCAGTTCACTTAGTACTCCTCAGAGGGGAAACAAGGTAGAGCTCTGCCCCATCGCCTACCCCAAATAAAATTCCAGATGACCTGAAGGGGTAATAAGGAGGAAAGTAAAATCAAGACAAACCAAAAGCAAGATTATAGGTGAACATCATGTTGACTTCAGGTGGGGGAAAATACAGGAAGAGCACTTAAAAAAGCGGTTAAAACCCACTTATGGGCCCCTGGGTGGCGCAGTTGGTTGAGCGACTGCATTCGGCTCAGGTCATGATCCCGGAGTCCGGGGATCGAGTCCCACATCAGACTCCCAGCTCCATGGGGAGTCTGCTTCTCACTCTGACCTGCTCTCTCTCACTCTCTCCCTTTCCTAATAAATAAATAAATAAACAAAATCTTAAAAAAAAAAAAAAAAAAAAACCCACTTATAACTGATCAGAAATGGGAAAATGACGCAAAGTGTTCACAGAAGAAATCCAAATGTTTAGTTAGTACTTGACACTCTCGCTCCAAGTGAAGGGGGAGGGACAGAGAACACCCATCTGGATGCTGAGAATGGAGACACGGCCCTCAGAGACTGCTCCCCGAGTGAGGGTTCCCCAGGAGGCCCTCAGGAACAGAGAGAGGAATGTGGCTCTGCAGGACAGCTTTGCCAATGTAACGTGGCAAAGTTAAATGATTGAGAGAGTTTACACAACAAATCTAACTATTTATGTATCCAAAGAATAGATTATAACAGGCAAACACGTACACGATCTAATGACCACAGCTTCACACTGATCTTTCTGGAGAGCAGGGCTTCGAATTTTGAGCACTTGAAAGATGGCTAGAAGAGCTGAGGATGGTCAGTTTTAAATTCTATTTAATTTGATCAAGTGAAGACTGAGGAGTCACATGTGCCAAGAGGTTACCGTGTTGGACAGTGCAGCTCTAAGGCACCAAATTTCAACCAGGACAGGGGCGTCACCTGCCCCTTGCTGTTTCCTGTCCCATACAACACCCACCCAGAGCACGAGAGGATCACAGTGCCACAGGGTGACAGGGTCCAAGGCATGGAAGTGACCACACCGAGAACCACAGCAGCCAGGAAATGGACTCTTACCTCCTCCTCTTCTTCTGAGCCACTTTCTTCACTGTCAGATCTTGGAGCTACTTCATATCTAGAAAAAATATTAGCATTTTAATACACACTTCGCCAGAACCCACTGAATTCACTTTTCTGAGTGAAGTGGCCCGCTTCGAAATGAAAGCAAAATCACCCCCAGCAGCCAGAGCCCCTGGAACGAGGCGAACTCACCCTGGGTTCATCTCAAGCCAGGCCTCTAGCTGCCCTGCTTTGGGGGCGTCGGTGCCCGTGAGGATCTTCCCGCTCTCCACGTGGATCACTTTCACCGGCAGGTCACTCATTTGGCTGGTCTCATCCAGAGGCTGAAAAAGAGTCAGATGTGTAACCTGAGGTTCTGTGGTTTCCATACCTCAGGCTTCTGCTAACTACAGCCACCTTGGGAAGTGCTCTCCCAACTCCATGCCCAGAAAATGGCACAAAACATGGCCAGTGGTTGTGAAAATGGGTTAATGACGAACTAATAATGCAGTAATAATATTCGATCCATTGACGACAACTATTTCTTCAAGGGATCTCATTTTCAAATCGGTAACAGCTCCAACCTCAACAGAACACAGAGGGGACCCTCCCCCGACCCCATTGGACAGTTTCTTTCCATATGCATCTACCAATACCTGTTTCTCACTCAGCCTTGTATATAGACTCCATGCGTAAGAAACAAGGACTGCGCTCTCCCCGTTTATACACAAATGACTATATTGTGTGCATTCCCTTAGCCCTTGGTTTTGTTTTTTCCCATTAATACTACATTTGTAGACTTCCTCAAAGGTCCTCATTCTTTTCTGTGAAAGAGGTAACTAGAACATTCGAAACACAAAACAACTAACTTCCTCTAAGCATATATGGAATTCCTCAATTTCTCGTTTTGAGATGCCAATGTCGGAAGAACATTCCCCCCTCCATTAGTGCCCTCAAATTTCCTGGAGAAAAACTCCAGGATGAGTTCTTGGTTTAAACCTTTGCTCGTACCTTCCAGGAACTTCTCCCACCCCCTCGTCCCCCTCAGGTGCCACACTCACCATCAACATGGCCCACACAGCAGAGATCAGTTCCCACGCCACCAGACCACCTCGCCCTCAAAGCTGCCCACGACGGAAGGTGACAGCAACCACCCGCCGCATGTACGGGCTCCACAGACGGCCTCCACGGGCCCCCATCAGGGACTTTCACCCCTGAGTGCTGCCTGGGAGTGGCTGACCATATGACCCAGCAATTCCACTGAGGCTTGCGCTTCCCCCCATCCCCAAATTCTGACTCAGCTGCTCTGGGGCTTGTGGAGAAGCTCCCAGGCCGTTCAGAGGGGCCAAGGCCGAGAAGCATGGGCTGCGATCAAGCACAGTTTACGGTCACCAGAGTGACCAGAGTGATGCTTCTGCTGCCCAACAGGAGGGGCAGCCAGTGATACCGAACAGAACTCCCTGGACTGCACTTTGCCACCATAGGACTTTTCTCCTGAATGCCCCAAACAGCCTTACAAAGGCTTTCTACTGCAGCAAAATGCATGCCTGCGTTCGTAAAAATTCAATTTAACATTTAAAATAAAACCTCGTGGGGGCGCCTGGGTGGCTCAGTCGGTGGAGCAGGCGACTCTCAGTCTCAGGGTTATGAGGTAAGCCCCACGATGGGCATGGAGCCCATGAAAAAGATAAATAAACAAATAATAAAGAAAATAAAATCTCATGAAATAACAGGTCATTCACTTTAGGAATCTGGCCTGCAGGGAAAAATGTGCCTCTGCTATTGGCTGAATTGTGTCCCCCCCCAAGTTCAAATGCTGAGGCCCCTAACTTGCCAATGTGGCAATATGTGGAGATGGGGCCTTAGGCGGGGGGTAATGAGGGTTAGTTAGTTGAGGTTAGTTGAGGTCACAAGGGTGGGGCCTCGGGACGGAATAGTGGCCCCTGTAAGAGACGGCAAAGCTTGCTGTCTCTCCGGTCACATGGGGACACGGCAAGAAGGCAGCCATCCACAAGCCAGGAAGAGAGCCCTCACCAGGAACCAACCTTGCTGCACTTTGATCTAGGAGTTACAGTTTCTGGAACTGTGAGAACATACTGTTTTTTTGGTATCGAAGCCACCCCAGCCATGGTGGTGGTATGGCAGGCCACGCCGACTGGGGGAGAGCATGAAAAGGTAACGTACAGGGAAGCTCGTGGCAACAACGTGTGCCAATTTAGGAAGGGAACAAGGGCCACAGCCGCCAGGAAGGGAGGGGCACCCGGTGGTGCATCAGAGCTGAGAAGTGCAGGATCTTCATCTAGGCTACAAATGCGAAGAAACCTAAATGACTATCCATCTGCCTGATGAATGAGATTCCAACACACCGACATCATAAAATCAAAATAGAATTAATGGCCTGATTTGGAAAGTGGCCCAAGATATTCTGCTGAATGGAAAGAGTCTAGCTATGTCTAAATCGCCCCAAATGGTGTTAAAACGAACCAAAAGGATGTAGGCAAAACGATTCCTGGATGCATGTTCAACACGCATGCTCTCGAGAGAGCAGGTGCCGTGGGGGCTTTTGCTTTTCATCATACCATTTCAATATTTTCTGCAAGAAATACTACATTTCGATGATACTGAAAGAAAAAGTAAGGTAAGTGTATGTGAGCTAATGTGGGAAGATGTCAGAGATACAATGAGAGGCTGGAAAAAGAAAACCATCTGGTGGCATAAACGTAGGAAAGGCCCCAGAGCAAACCCCCAACAGTTACTCACAGTTTTCCTCTGGGAGGTGGGAGTGAGGAGGGGGCGGGGAGGTGGGAAAGGAAACACTATTTACACCTCTCCCTTTTAGACATCTTTCCTCCAAATGAGTGTACTGAGGGAGAACGGCGGCTTTCAGGAGGATGGTAGGGATGTGGTAGGGAAAAAACGGTGTACGGAGACAGCAAGCCCTCTCTGAGTGGGCCACTTTGTACGGTTCTGACTTTTAGAACCAGACTAGTAAAGTTTCGCATATTAAATACATAAATGAGGGGCGCCAGGGTGGCTCAGTTGGTTAAGTGGCTGCCCTCGGCTCAGGTCATGATCCCAGGGTCCTGGGATCGAGCCCCACATCAGGCTCCCAGCTCAGTGGGGAGCCTGCTTCTCCCTCTCCCTCTGTCCCCTGGCTCAGGCTCTATCTCTACCTCAAATAAATAAAATATTTTTAAAAACTTATTAAAATAAATACATATATGATGAGTAAATAAATAAAACCAACGAAGACAGGGGAAACTGCACATTATAATTAGGGGAAAGGGGAGAACTAATCCAAGTAACTTTTAAATGTATCATTGGGAGCACACTAATTTCATGCCGGGTAACTCCAAACACCAACTAAACTCTAGCTAGGAAGGCTCTTTTGCACAGGAGTACAAGTTAACAATTCTGAATGTATTTCCTAGAACGTATTTCCTAGGATTGGGCAAATAACAAAATATACCATGGCGAATGGGAACCAGGTTTCGGGCTGTTATAATAAGGAAAGAGAGAAGAATAGAAATAGTTTTATGGTATTAGATGAGATGCAGAGATATCCATGTGAATATAAGATTTTGAACATACAGAACAACAATACAGATACGCATGCACATATATACCTACTCCCTAGATCTGTTTGCCAAGGGAGCCTAGAAGCAATGATACCCTGTATCAACAATCACATCTAACGAGATATCTTGGTGGACATCTGGCTGGCTCAGTGAGTAGAGCATGCAACTCTTGATCTCGGGGTTACGAGTTCAAACTCCACTCTGGGTGCAGAACTTGCTTACTTACTTTACTTGCTTAGAGATAGAGAAAAAGAGAGAGAGAGAGATCTTGGTTTCTAAATATTGGCTGGGAAAGCAGAAGATGAGCTTGGGCCACTTCAGTGTACAAGGACGTGCGGAAGCCCTCAATGGACGCACGGGCCAGTTGGAAGGGGCTCTTACTGGCCCAAACTGGAATAATTTGAACATCAAATAATGACAATAAGGATTAAACTAAATGAGAATCCTGTGAGTTGGTACCAGGGGTTGGCAAACTATGTACCATGGGCCAAAGAGAGAAGAAGAAAGCGTTTCCTTCCTGTAGAAAGTCATCTAAAAAATGCGGAAGAAATCATGGGGGAGGGGAGGGGAATGTTAGGGTGAAGGGAGGGGGCATCACCATTCTGTAACCATCGTGGCAAAAACTGATAGAGGCAAAGACCAATTAAAGATGAAGAAACTGGGACGCCTGGGTGGCTCAGTTGGTTGAGCAGCGGCCTTTGGATCAGGTCATGATCCCAGCGTCTTGGGATCGAGTCCCACATGCTCCGCAGGGAGCCTGCTCCTCTCTCTGCCTCTGCCTGCCTCTCTGCCTGCTTGTGTTCTCTCTCTGTTAAATGAATAAATAAAATCTTTAAAAAAAAAAAAAAAGATGAAGAAACTAGTGGGTGGAAGTAAGAGGAGGTAAAATACGTTTAAAGAGCCTTGAGCATTGCTCCATGAGGTACTTAATAAATACAAAAGGAAAAAAATAGTAACTTTTCATCAGAGATGCCTTGGCAGAGACCAAAGAACCATGGTCAACATCACCAGTGACTGAAGTCATCTACCCATGACTCCCGAGGTGACGCACGGAGAAGAACAGTGTCACTCTGGGGTGTTACTGCCAAGAACACATAATCAGAATCTAACCGCAAGGAAATGGCAAGTCAAAACCAAGCGAAAGGCCCCGTGGGAAATACTTGGCTTGTGCTCTTCAGAAATGCCAAGGTCAGAAAAGGCTGAGACCGAAGCGAGGAGCTGTTCAGGATCAAAGGACTAGAAGGATCACCACTGAATGCAAGGCATGGCCATGGACTTGCTGTGAAGGACACCAGAGAGACAGCGGGCCAAACCCTAACAAGGGCCGCAGACGAGGTCACGGTATTACGGCAGCCATGTTTGTTTCTGCCTGTTGAGCACTGTACAGCTACGGAAAAGGAGGAGATTGTTTCTAGGAAACACCCTGAAATATCCGGAGGTAAAGGGCTGTCATTTCTGCATCTGACTCTCAGATGGTTTAGGAAAAAATGTTCCGGAAAACGGGGAACCCAGGTAAGGAAGAAGCTGGAATTCTCTGCCCTGTAATTATGTCAGAGTGAAACTAACAAAATAATGGCAAGGACAAAAAAAGAAGTCTGGAAGGAAACACACCAGAAGCTGACAATGTACCCTCCCGGGAGTGGGACTAAGGAGGGGGTGGGATGTAGCAGGGGACATATGTGGATTCTTCCAATCATCGGAGATAGCTCTGGTGATTTAAAAAGAAAAAAAAATTTAAAGGATGCGATAGATCTAAGCTCCCAGGGCTGGGTTGGCATTTCATGAAAAGAAACTCCTGATCCCTTACCTCACCATCAGGTCCGATGGCAGGCGTCTGTCCTTCTGCATTTTCTGCCTTCTGGAAGTAAAGAGAGACACGGTCACCAGGGAGGCCGAGGCACACGTGCCAAGACCGCTGCTCCGGCCCCACCCAGGGGCAGGCACGTGGCCAGCTCCAGCGCACCTTCTTTTTCTTTTTCTTCTTTTTCTCCTTGGCGACCTGGGCAGCCTTGTGCTGCCGCACCAGCTCCGTGAGGTTAGCCACGTACTCATCTGTCTGCTGCAAGAGGTAAGCCAGGCGCTTGTCCTTCTTCTGGTCGATGAGCTTGCGGTACCCCTCCTCATCTTCAGCCTGCAGAAAGGTGAGGTCACGGTGGTGTTTGCAAGAGGCACGCGCTCACCCATTAGCGCCCAGGACAGGTAACCCAGGGTCGGGAAGCCCACTGGGGCCTCTCGCTATCCAGCCGCCAGACCCTCCCCAAAGGAGAGCTGAGCGGACACCAGAGCCGGGCTGTACGTACACCTTCACATGGCTATCGATCCCCCCTTCAGCATGTCCTCAACCCCTGCCCAGGGAAGACCCTGAGGGGCCTGCAGGATGGACACGCTTTTGCCAGAAGTCTTTGAAAAGGCCAACAACAAGTCCTGGCCCCTCTGTCCACAAACGCATCCGAAACCCCAACACTTCTCTCCGGTCCCAGCCAGATTACTCTCACGGAGCCAGGCAGCAAGCCCCTCCCGGCTTTCTGATAACCAGATGTCACCCCACTGTAGAGCTTCCTGCAACTTCCCTCGTCTATAAAATTAAATCTAAAGCCTTTTTTGTGGCCTACAAGGCCCCCCATGACCGCCCTAGGAACTCTGACCTTGCTTGTGCCCTCACCACGCTATTCTAGGGGCCTCTTGCTGGGCCTCGCACTTGAGGTTCTGCCACCTCGGGTGCCTGCCCTTGGTCCCTCTATCCCTGGGAGGCACGTCATCCAGGGAGTCACGCCCAGCCTTCCCATAACACCCCACCAACCCCTACTCTCTCATCCCACTTCCTTCTCTTCGGGGTACTTCACACCACCCTAAATGCTCTCGTTTGTCCAGCCTGGGCATCTGTCCGTCTAGGGCCAGCAGGAGCGGGCGGGAGGGTAGGGCCTGCATGCTTCTCCTAACTGCTGGGGCCGCGTGCACATGGCAATGCCTGTTGGTATCCGCCCGACTAGAGAGTCACCCTGAACAGCCAGACACAAAGGGTGGGGACAGAGGATGAGAATCACATCGTCACTCTCCCAACCTAGAGCGTGTCCCCCTCCGCCTTCTGGAGAGACCACAGAGCACCCAGCTAAGCAGCCTAAGGTCTCGCTACCCCTGAAAGAATGAACAGGCCAGGTCTCCCGGGCTCCCAAACCCGAGCCCTTCCTCTCTCCATCCCACGTCTAACTCTGAGCAGCAGTCGGCCTCGGCGTAACTCTATGCAATCGATTCTGATGCCCGCCACACCCGAAGCACCCACAAAAGCACATGAAGGAACACGACATCACGGAGGCAGAATTTTACCATGAGTCTCCGCATTCTCTCTTTCTCAATTCTTTCGTTTTCCTTCTTCTGCTCCCTCTCCGTGTTGGCGTGGTAGGTGGCCACCGCCTTCGTGAGCTTCTGGATTTTGCCTGTGACCGATCTGTGATATTCTTTGAAATCCTTGGCATGCTGCAGAATGCTATTGAGGTATTCCTGCGGGGACAGGCACAAAAGAGGGGACTGGCTACTCCCCAGAGGTCGCTATAATGTTGCCGAAAAGGAGACAAAACTTCAAAGGCAGCTTGTTTAAAACCAAGAGGACGTAATCAAAACGGTATGATGTCCACCTGCCCCCGAGGCCCGGCGTTCTCTAGTAAGGAAAGCCCCGTGCTGGGGACTGTGGTGAGAGCCCCCTCCACCCCCAGAGATAACAGGCGGGGCCATCCGCCTTGCCCCAAACGGCTTGGCACTGAACCCTAACCACTTCAAAACGCCCTCACCCTCCAAACTAATCATTTCACTGCCAGGAATTCCCTCTAAGGAAAACAGCAGACATTGGCCAAATTCAAGTTCAAGAATGCCTCTTCTAGTATTATTTCTAACACTGCAAGGTTGAGAATAGGCTACATTTCCCAACAGGGAAATGGTTACATAAATTACCGCATACCAAGGCAGAAAAGGAATACAATGTAGACGTTAAAAATCACGCTTCCACAGTTCTTAAAAACAAGTCAATCTGCGTATATGTTTGTTTAAAGAAGGCTATTTAAGTTTTGAATACTCTGTGCATACAGAAAACCAACCTGAAGGACATACACCGACGTTAACAGCAGTTAATGTTGAGTGTTGCCTTGTTAACAGCAGTTAATGCTGAGTGTTGACTTTTTAAATTCTAAAGTACACCAGTACTAGACATCGACTAGAGGAGAGCTTTAGAAAACGTCAATGAGCAAACAAACCAACTTGTCCCCACATCCTACTCCAGAAGCAATGCAGTCTTCCTGACTGATCTTGTAATAGGTAAGTCAGACCACACCCTCCTCTGCTCAGGACCCTCCATGGCTCTCACTTCACTTAGAGCAAAGGCCTAAGTTGTCTCCTCAGCCCAGACGCTCTGCTCATCGCATCTCTCTGTCCTCCCCTCACTCTCTTCCTTGTCCCTCTGTCCCACTCCACTCTAGCCACACTAGAATCCCTGCTGGTCACAGAACACATGGCACACTCCAACCCCAGGGCCTTTGCACCTTCCCCTCAATCTGCAAAGCTCTTGGCCCACGTGTGTTTGTGGCTCCCACCCTCAGATCCCGCCTCCTCAGAGAACTCCCCCAACCGTGCTGTGCCAACAGCCCCTCCGTCCCCCTCCACCCCTGCTTTACATCTCTTCACACCCTTATCACCTCCCAACAGGGAACAGGTGATTATGGCCCGACTGCCCGGTGCCACGTGGTTTTACCCACTAACATAATCTCGGGGCCTAGAATACGGTTGTGATGAACAGAAAAGACAGAGAGACCACATGTTCAGACACAAACCAAAGAAGACCCGGTGGCGCGCGAGCCCTGGCAGCCCCGGCACGCCGGCCGAGCCTCGCGGCCGGGCAGGGACGCACCTGGTGCTTCTGCCGGCGCTTGCGCTCCTGCTCGATCTTCTGCTGCTTCTCCAGCTTCTCGGTGATGCGGGCCTCGCGCAGGGACTGCCGCTTGCTGCGCTTGTAGGCCTTGGCGTTGAGGGCCGTCTCGAGGGCCGTATCCCTCCTCATGCACACCACCACTTCCTGTCGTAGCTTGAGGAAGGAAGAAACGATGCACACAACGTTGTCACATCCGCACATAATTACGTATCTCAAGGCAGACAGACTGCGGCTCCTTCCAGAAGGATCCGTTCTAAATGCCGTCGGTGGGTGCCCATCGACAGCATGAGCGGAGGTCAAGAGATGACTTCCGGCTTCGGGACACCCGGCAGAAGGTTCTCTCAAACCTTTAGGTCTCCAGCTCTGCCTCCCGTCAACCGCACCAGAGATATTCCTTACGGGTCGTTCAAAGGAGAGCACCCTCAGAAACGGACCCACTGAAGTCTCCTGTTTTCCTCCGGCAACTACCGCCTTAGGACGGCCCCACAGCCACTCATCCCACGAACAGCTAACACCCCACCACTGAGCAGGACGTGGACAGGAGAGCCGGGCAGCCAGCCAAAGGGGGTGCAGGGGCACTGCCACTTTCAATGATCAAGGCACATTTAATAGCTGCCTGGCAAGTAGCTCTTGGCACCGAAGCATCAATGCTGGCAGAAGAGGCTCTTTTTCTTAAGCAACGGGCCTGCGCCTGCGCCCACCTGCCTCTGGAAGTTCAGCAGCCTGAGGGCCTTGAGCTCAATGGTCGCTTTGGTTCGCAAATCCCCGGCCAGGGACCCGGGAAGGTTTTCAAGTTCCTGAATTCGGTGTGCGATTCGAGCCTGCAGCCTGGGTGGCAAAGACAGAAGGAAGGAGAGGTGATGAGAACTCTTGTGTTTTCACAGGAGCCCACCTGTTCCCTTTAAAGCTGGAGCCTCAGAAGAATCCAGCCCTCAAGGGAGGCAGATCCTGGTCCCGAGATGGGCAATGGCTCAGAAAAGGAAGCCGGCCGAAATGCAGAACACAGAAAGAGCGGGGCAGGCCCAGCAAACCCGAACCTGACGGAGCACAGCTGCCTTGTGACGTCTCGGCAGTGCAAGCCAGCTGTGGACTCGGGCGGCCCAGGGTCTCCACGCCGGCCCGGGGACCGCCCCGCAGAGTGACCCTGCAGGCCTGGTCTAAAGTTCAAATGAGATAATCCCCTTTCTTGGTGTTTCACCCATGTTTATGAAACGCCTACTGTGTGCCACGGACTGATCCGGATGATGGGTCTTAGCACTAAATAAGATTAAACAGGACTAATGTGTTATTTTCGTAGAACTCACAAGCTTATCAACAAGACAGGCCATAAAGGAATTTAAAAAATTAATAGCTACACTAATTCCAGAGAGTACCAAGTACTCTGAGAAGGGGGCTGGAAGTGAGGGGTGGGTGGCCAGGGCCTCTATGAGCAGGTGACCTCAACAATTAGGCCTCAATTAGCCAAGGAGTCATGTGCACCTTGTGCAAAGGCCCAGGGGTTCTACAGTGAAGGGGAGGCAGGCTCTGGCCCAATGCACTGCAGTCAGGTACATGGAGACAGAAATGGGAGGGAAACGTGGGGGTGGGGGCGCAAGGACATATCTGGAAAGGCCATGTTTCAGCTACCTCCATGGAGCTGGAAGGGAGGTGCCTAGGCACAGGGGCTGGAGCTCCAGAGCACATCACAGCTGGCGAGGCACTCTGGAGACTGTTACCAAACACAGATTTACTGATACATCCAGGGATTATGGAAAACAAAGCACAGCCTCTCCCACATGGTGCTTACATTCACCAAGGGAGGCCAGCACTGAACAAGCTGTCAATGCAATGGGGAAATGGGGGAGGGCCTGGTGTTCAGGGGGCGAAGCTGAGGGGCCCCAGACGCATGGAACAGTGTGACAGGCCCGCTGCGCGCCCGCTATCTCCCCCAGCGCCCGGCACCCAGAAGGCATTGGCAAAGCGGCCAGCAACTAGTGATGTTTGCGAGGGCCCATCACGAAGCTCGCACAGGTTGCCTTCTGAGTGCTGACGAGCCGGAAGTAAGCAAGAACAAAGCATTTCCATTTAACATCTATTTGTATGACCCCTCAGGGGGCAGTTCTGCAGAATCCAGGAAATTTTCCTGCCTAGGTCCCCTATACCCAAGCCATGGCACTTTTAAGGATTTACTCTGACATGTGTCGGAGTAAAAGAGAGAGATACAAGTGTGTTGACTACATTGTTTTAACAAAAGATTAGGGAAAAAAAATTAGAAACAATCTGACATCCCTTCCGCCACAGGGTCCTGGCTAAACCCATTACAGTAAAGCCACCGGACAGAATACTATGCACCAACAAGGAGAAAAGCTCATTTGGTACAAATGGGGGGGATGATCTAATTCTGCCGCCGTGGGAGGAACCACGTGCCCATCATGAAACACTGGGGCACCTGTCTGCTTATACACACAGGATTTCTCTGGAAGGATACATAGCAACCGAGAGAACCAGGCAACTGGTGACAGATTTCCGATCACATACCCCACTGGCCTTCAGAACCGTGAGTCAAACCGACATGTGCTGGGGCTGACCGGGCCGAGGGGCGGCAACCCCGATCGGCCCCAGACAGCAGCGCCCTCACCTGTACTCCCGCTCCTGCAGGATCTCCACAGGGTCCAGGCCCCGCGGCTTCTGGATGGGGGTGATGCGGCTCTGCTTCTGGTGCAACGGCACCATGGGGGCAGGCTGGGCAGGCTGCCCTGGCGACTGCGTCTGGGGCGGCATCACCGGGGAGGCAGCGGGCGGGACGGCGGGGGGCGCAGGGGAGGGGCGGCCCGTTGGCTGTGGGGGGATCAGCTTCTGAGGTGTGCTCGTGGGGGCAGCAGCATTCGCCATGGGTCCTGGGTGGGGTGGGGGGAGAGGAGTCAGGCGGGAGAGGCACAGCTTTGAGTTCTGGCTCCATTCCGGAGGTAAATGAAAAGCCCGCTGGGCGCTCATGGCCCCAGGGATAAACTCATCCCCAAGGCTGATGAGGGCCACATGGGCTGCCACGCAGCATCTCACTCAAGTCCCTCGGGGGTGCCCCTCCCGATCTCAGCAGATGTGCCCCTTCCCGAAGCCCTCCCACCCAGGCGCTGCTCCCGGGCTCAGTCCTGCGGGCGGCCTCCCGGGAGCGACAGTTTCCGGACTTTGAGCTGGTGCCTGAGGAATCCTACTTTAGCCATGAGCTCTGCAGTGCCCATCACTAAACCCTGGCCTCCGAGCGGACAAGAAACAATGCCGTTTTGTCTATATTTCATCCCCACAGAGAGGACCCTCCAAGTCCTCCTGACGACCACGTCTTACACAGAACACAGAGGCTGCTTGCAGTCAGCAGAAACGGAACCCTGGGCCCCCGTCACCCTCCCTGCCTCTCACAGCACGGCGGGTGGGAGGGTGTTCTCAGGAGGGAAGGGGGTCAGACACGGCCTCCGGGGCCTGAAGGACGGTGTCTGCGGCCGCACCCTCCACAGCCTCGCACTTGAGTCATCCAGTGGACTCGTTCACCAGGCCCCTCCTCTCCTTGGTGAGGAGATCCCAGGATTACCACGACCCATAGGACAAGGTGGGGCAGGAATCACGCAGTGGAACCAAACCTAAGCCTCCGGGAACTAACCAGGGACAGATAAGACCCTAGGAAGGCAGCGGGGCCTGGTTGGCTCAGTCAGTTAAGCGTCTGCCTTTGGCTTAGGTCGTGATCTCAGGGTCCTGGGATTGAGCCCCACATTGGGCTCCCTGCTCGGCAGGGAGCCTGCTTCTCCTTCTCCCACTTCCCCTGCTTGTGTTCCCTCTCTCACTGTGTCTCTGGCAAATAAATAAAATCTTAAAAGAAAAAAAAAAAGACCAAAAAAAGGCAGAAAGAAGCGAGGACCTGTCCCTGGCCACCTCTCTCTGAGCAGGCTCCTCTCAGGGGCTGCAGGGCACAGGCTCGTGATGGGAGCCAGGGAAGAGGCATGTCACCAAGACAGAGGGGACTTACCTTCAGGCCAAGGCTTGGGAGGCCCTCCGGGGGGCTGACCTGGCATCCCAGGGGGCACGCCTGAGGGTCCTGGGGGGGGCATGTTGGGCCCTCCCATACCTACACATAGGGAAACAAACAAGATGATCGAAGGCATCCGGTGTTTACGCCCGCACCCCCCCCCACCGGCAGGCCTGACTCCAGGGGACACGGCCAGCACCAGGCCGCGCAGTGTGGGCAAGGCGGTGGGGGTGGGGGCCGGGGAGGCAGCGGGAGAGGCAACACTGAGCGAGACAGCAGCCCTGCCGACGTGGTGCAGGCTCCGGGGGGCGGGGGGGGGTGCCCGTGGGTAGGAGAGCCCAGGTCTGCAGACATCGCCACCCACGCTCTGGTCTGTTTGCTGAGTTCCCTCCCAACCCCGAGCACTGGGGAGCGCGGGACTTACCGTGAGGCCGGCTATAATTTGGAGGTGCTGGTCCCGGACCCGGGCCAGGGCCAGGGCCAGGCCCGGGGCCAGGTCCCGTGGCGGACACAGAGGGTGGAGGTAGTGTTGGCATCTGCTGCTGCATCCCGGGCATCGGTCGCTTCCCCTGCACGGCCATCTGCAGGTGGTCGGGGAGCGGCTGCCCCCTGGCCAGCATCTTGTACGCCATGATCTGGGCTCGGAGCTGATGCAGCTGGTTCTGGTTAAATGGAGTCGGGCCCCGGTTCTGCTGTCCCAAAGCCTGGGGATCAGCACCATCCAGGGGGGCCCCTCCTGGCCCAGAGGACATCTGTGGGCCTGAGGACGGGCCGCTGGCTGGAACCGGACTGGAGGCATGCTCAGAGCCGCCCAGGGGGGAGGGGTAACCTGTGAAGCGACGTGGATCCAAGTGGTCACTCGGCAACACACATCCTGTGATTTCTAAGGCAAAGGCAGTAACATTTCAACTCTGCTCACACTGGCTCCCATCCCCAGACAGGGGGCAGCGAATGACTTTAATCCCGTGATTCAAAGGACAAGCACCCAGAGAAAGGACACACACTGGCAGCCTGAACAGTGGCCGGCGTGACCAGTCCGGTTTGGCTCAGCTTTCAGCAAGGTGCCTGCTGACAGTCCATGCCGAGCTGTTACACAGATCCAGGCCTCCCTTAGGCCTGCCCCCCGCCCCTCGACTTGTACAGTGCACACCCCTAACGTCCATTCAGTGTAGAGCCCCTTGGAGGCAGCACTGAGCTTCCCACCCCGATGACTGGAAGTCGCCCACTCCAACACTTCTCCAACCGCCCTGTTCAGAAAAACCACATGGAAGGCTTGTTAAGGCAGAGCCCCCGACTCCAGGATTCGGTCCCAGCCGGCTGAAGCAGGGCCCAGGGATCTGCATTTCTAACACATTCCTGGATGGCTTGGGACCTGCTGGCCCGACGAGCCCACCCTGCTCAGCCCGTCCAAACTCCAGGGCTGCATATGGACACGCCCCACTAGGGTTCCCTCTCCGGAGGCTGCTCTAAGACAAGCCGGCCCAAAACAGGCACCAGCTAAGCCCAAGTTCCCCAGCCCTCCGTGGCAGAGTCTCCCTCAGGGCCCAACTGTCTACGTCTACCCTGAATCTGCCAGTGAGAGACCAGGAGACCCAACTAAGAAAATGACCTCAGGACACCTGGGGTAGGGTTGGGGCGGTGGGGGCAACAAACACAGGGAAAGAAGAGTAATGAAACAGTACCTTGGGAATGCTGGTCCATGGGGCTTGGCGGCGGCCCCATCCCTGCGTGGGCCCCCGACCGCATCCCCATTCCCTTCATCTGGTTGTAGCGGGGGTCATCCGACATGCCCTTCTCATGCATGGACTCCATTGGCTACAAGAGGGGACAAGGACAAGGCAAGCTCAACAAGGGGGAACAGGAACAGCACACAAAGTGCCGCCTGAGAGTTCACGGCAACTGGAAAAGTCCACCCAAGGTCACCCCGGTATGGACTGAATCACCAACGGGACCAAGCAGCTTAGGTCTAAGCCGTGGTCCTGACACCGACTGAAGTGTCAGACAGATGCAGGCAACAATGTCACTAGACGGTGGGTGACCACCTACGAGCCTGGAGGCCTGGAAGTGAAGGGACAGACGGGTCGGGGCGCCAGGGCGCCAGTCTCAGATGGCCAAAATACCAAGCAGGAAGGACACGAGCTCCTGCAGAGGAGCTGCTCTGGCTGGGACACGAAGCTCCCTGTTAATCATCACAGGGAGACCGGGTCACCACCAATCTCTGGATCAGAAACGCTCTTCCTTGGGAGACTGCAAACGAGAGGGACAGACAGAAATTCCTGCCTGTGAGGAGGATTACCCCACGTTCCGTGTCCTCACTGATCTGAGATGGCCTGCAGCCTGCTAGTTGGGAGGAAAGGTGTCTGTGGCGCAGCTCCGTCCCTCCGAAGAGGCACATCGGACCTCTGCAGAGCGATGACACCTATTTTCCTTCCCAAGGCTGAGCACTAAGTACTTCCCCAACCGGAACGGCTGGTAAAGGGGTCGTCTTCCAGAACTCTTCCAGGGCACTCTGCTAGGCCCTGATTGGCAGGAGTATCCTGGTCTCCGGGAACTCAGTCTAACGGGTGGCCCAGGAAAGGCAGCCACAGCTCAGTCTGTGCCACGAGAGAAGAGAGGGGGAAGAGGATGCTTGGCAGGGACCACGGGAGCGGTGTCCAACGCGGGAAGCTGACGCCTCTGCAGGCGAGGGCTGTCCCACTGCCACGGATGGCCCCTGTCCCCTGGGCTCCTAACACAGTGCGGGACAAAGGGCAGGTGGCTGGCAGACGTGCGGAGTCTGTGCAAGCAATTCCAAGAGGAAGAAACAAATGGGCAAAGAGGGAAAGAGACTGTGCTGGAGAAGCCAGACTCGGTTAGTCGGGGTGGGGGTGGTCAGGTCACCAACAGCTTCCCAGGAAGGAAGCGACAAGATACTGTTGACAGAAATGTGCGGGAGATGGGGAAGGCAAGAAAGGCCAGAGGGAGGAGACAGATGGCTCTACCACTGACTCGGTAAGTGACCATCTCTCCGAGACCCTACTTCCTCATCTGTAAAATGGGCACAATACCCTACACCTGATGGGCAAGGGGAGCTTTAAGTGCAATGGGTACGAATACACGGACAGCCCCGCGAGGGAGGCTAGAGGGGTCAGCAGAGACCCCTCACCTCTAGACCGCACAATGTCCGTCTTCCACGAGGATCTCTTGTGGTCCCTGAGGCTTGAACATGTCACTTTTTCCTAAGACGCTGATACAGATAGGAGGAGGTTTCCTGGTTTTTCCCCAACCACCACCCAGGAACACAGTGAGAAAGGAAAACTATTTGCGTTAAGAGGTTTTTTCCCTCACCTCACTGGCAAAAGCATCTGATCAGTTCCAAAGTCGTCAGGACAGTGAGTGCGTGGCACCCAAGCGCAGGACAGAGTGGGGACATGGACCACGGGTGAGCGGAGCAGCCCGAGCGCAGGAAACCACGTGACATAAGCCACGTTTTAGGGATCTGGACGTTTTCGTTAACCAAAGGCAACTCTGGAGCAGCGTGGCCACATGTCCCATGCGGGATGACGGGCACAGGAGACGCGAGGCAGGAAGGCTGCTGGCCCAGAGCAGGAGCCATCCCCCCACCTCCGATCCCGGGGACCTACCTTGTGCTCCCTACAGGCTCCCTACCTTGTGCATCTGGTGCATGTTGTCCTGAGGGTACCCTCCAGGTCCCTGGGTCGGGATGGGGTGTCCCGCTGAGGGAGGCCCCGGGCTGGGCCCCATCATGCTGTGGGCAGAGCCCGGTGAGGGACCCGGGCTGGGGCCCAACATGGCTCCAGGGGAGGGGCCCGGGCCCGGGGAAGGGCCTGGCCGAGGAGTTCCGCCCAGGGGTGGGTCTGGAGTGGACATCTTCACAGGAGCTGCAGACAGTGGTCTCCTGCTAGAGAGAAGTCCTGGTCAGGCTGGGGGTCACGGCCATCTCCGGGCCGTCAGAGCTGGCAAGGGAGACCCGGGTAGTACCGTGAGCAGCAGCCATGTGACAGGGAGCCGGCACCCTTGACACACAGCCCCCGACACCCAGACCTTCCTCCTCCATTCTCCTCACAGAAGAGAACACACCAGGTATATAACCTCAGATCAAAGTCCCCTGAAAGAGGGATGGGACTCAGGAGAGAGAGGACCACAGCCACCGCCCCACCTGGGGTCTCACTGCCCTTGCTTTTCTGATCACAACCAAGAAAAGGTCTCAGGGCAGCACCGATGCACCCTTCACGCCTAATACCTGCCACCTTCCTTTTACCAACAAGGGAGAGCAAGACTAAGGCTCAAAGTCAACAGTATCCAACTGGACCTTCGGGCCTCTGGAAGTTCACAAATGCGAATATTCAGGGCAAGCGATGCTGGTTTTCCACTTGGGGCAGTGAGACCAAGTTTCCTTTAAAATAAATGAATGGTGGGATGTCTGGGTGGCTCAGTTGGTTAAGCGGCTGCCTTCGGCTCAGGTCATGATCCCAGGATCCTGGGATCCAGTACCGCATCGGGCTCCTTGCTCGGCGGGGGGCCCGCTTCTCCCTCTGCCTCTGCCTGCCTCTCTGCCTGCTTGAGCTCTCTCTCTCTCTCTCTCTGACAAATAAATAAATAAAATCTTGGGGGAAAAAATGAACGGAAGTCTGAAATGCAGGTTCATTTAGAGAGAAGTATTACCCAAGTAAGGGCACTCTGACATCTCAAACCTTCTACGGCGATATTCACGTGTCAGGTTAAATGAATGTTGCCAAAAACTAAAAACTAATACCCAGAACCATAACCTAAAGCCTCTACACGATCCAAAAATACACTACAAAAAAAATCTAATGATGATGGTAAATTCTGCTTGCCACCATAGGGCCATGAGGTGATAAATTTTATATATGCTTTCTATGAGAGTTCAATGTTCAGATACCCCTTTTTCTGTTGTGTACTTATTTATCTATGGCTTTAAATACAGTTCTTTTCAATCTCATAACTTCTTTCATGATGACAGAGTAATACAATTGCAGCGCTGAAACGCAGAAAACACAGAAAGAACACAGAAACTTAAAGTCACCCGGCATCTCACCAGACACGGAGGTGAAGCGCTTGGCGGCCCTGCCCTCCTGACCCCTTCCCAGCAGGGCAGGGGGAGGCGGGGAGTAGAAAGAAGGGGCTGGGGGTTTCCTCAGAGACGTGGGACACCACCAGAGCCATAGGACGGAGCTGAGGAGTGCAGCGTGGGCCCTCGCAGGGTGGAGGGCCACCCTCATCTTGCCGTGGGACCCCATCACACCTCCCTGCCTCCCTTCTAGACTGTTCCACACACAGGCACGCACACGCACACACTCAACAGTATTACTCAGCACATTCTAGGCCAGGCTTTTCTTCAGAGAATCATACGCAGGACCATTTTTATGACATAGTAGTCTTCGCAAGGTGGATTCTGGTGGCTCCACTGAGTTCCCTCATTCTGCCACATACTGCGCTATTTAAAAGCCCCTCTCTTTTTTTTTTTTTTAAAGATTTTATTTATTTATTTGACAGAGAGAGAGATCACAAGTAGGCAGAGAGGCAGGCAGAGAGAGAGAGGGGGAAGCAGGCTCCCTGCTGAGCAGAGAGCCCGATGTGGGGCTCGATCCCACGACCCTGAGATCATGACCTGAGCTGAAGGCAGAGGCTTTAACCCACTGAGCCACCCAGGCGCCCCTAAAAGCCCCTCTCTTGTTGGCACAAATGTGGTTTTTGTTTCTGCGGATTTTTTGGATTTGAAGTGACTTCCTCTGTCCCTAAACTTTACTGGGCACTTCTGGTTCTAAGGATAAATTTTGTTAAGAGGTGTAAGAACAATTTTGATTCTCTTAATTTGAACAAAAGTTTTAATTTGAAAGGTTGGTGTATTTTCCTGGATAATAGATCAAAAGCCCAAACTTCTCTGTTCCAGTTTCATGGCTAAATAACAGAGCAGAGACAACCAGGCACCTTGGCAGGGCACGGACCGGTGACTGGTGCGCCAGCCTAACTAGGAATAGACCCAACCGTGCAAGAAAGCGCTCCGTGTCCTCTGGGCCTCCTGGATTTCTTCCAAAGTGCAAGGAGTCTCAGGGCTGTACCTTGAATAAATCTCACAAGAGTGCCGGAGGATTCGTGTATGCTCACCATCCCCTCCCCACAAATTCAAAACCCAGTAAGCCCGGGGTGGGCGGTGGAATCAAACTTTTAAAAAAATAACTTTGAGACAAATCCATTTAGAAACAAAATCAGACCTGATCCAGATACATGTGAATGGTCACACCCGCTACAGAAAAGGATCCCGTGACCTCCAGATGCCACTCCGGCCTCTGGCACGTGACAGCGATCCGCATCCCAATCTCCTTTTCTAAAATGCGGATTCGGAAGTCTGACACCTCTGTCTAGGGCAAGCTGCACCCATGGTCCTACTTCACAGGCGGAGAGCTGAGTGATGTGAATATAGCCACAGCTGAGTCAAGGAACATGGCCCCTCAGGGTGCCCCTCAGGGCGCCCCTCGGGGCTCCTCGCGTCCACACACTCTCTCACAGAGGCCCAGAGAGACTGCAGTGAAATGGCGAGAGGGAAAACGGCCCTGAAAATACTCAAGGAATCCGGGAGCTCATGGGTGCTTTCTCATCTGAAGGTCTCTATTCTAAGTCACAGCAACTGAAACTAATAGCAAAATAAAATCCATCCAGCGACCATCTTCTCCTTATCTGAAGGCAGACTGGCAAAGAGCAAGCATTGGGAAGAGTCTTTGGAACGATGGCCCTTCTAAAGGCAGTTTATACTTCGTGTTAGACATTCCCATCAAAATGCATGGTACCAGAGCACCTGGGTGGCCCAGTGGGTTAAGTGTCTGCTTTCGGCTCAGGTATGATCCCAGGGTCCTGGGATCAAGTCCCGAATGAGGCTCCCTGCTCAGCTGGGAGCCTGCTTCTCTCCCTCCTCCCACTCATGCTCTCTGTTGCTATCTCTTTCTCTCTCAATTAAATAAATAAAACTTTTTTTAAAATGCACAGTATCTCTAGAAACTTATTACCTCCACTCACAGCACCACTAACTTCATCGATACACACAGTTCATCAAAGATGATGGACAGCATCAAAAAATACTTTTGTGCCAAATAGAGCTACCCTGTGACCCAGCAATTGCCCTACTAGGTATTTACCCCAAAGATACAAATGTAGTGATCCGAAGGGGCACCTGCACCCCAATATTTATAGCAGAAATATCCACAATAGCCAAACTATGGAAAGAGCCAGACATCCACTGACAGATGAATGGATGAAGATGATGTGGTGCATGTATATACAACAGAATATTACTCAGCCATCAAAAAAAAAAAAATGAAATTTTGCCATTTGCAATGACGTGGAGGCAACTAAAGGGCATTGTGTTAAGCAAGATAAGTCAATCAGAGAAAGACAATTATCATATGATTTCACTCACATGTGGATTTTAAGAAACAAAACAGAAGAACATGGAGGAAGGGAGGGAAGAACAAAACAAGACGAAATCAGAGAGGGAGACAAACTATAAGAGATTGCTGATCATAGGAATCAAACCGAGGGCTGCTGGAGGGGAGGTGGGTAGTGGGACAGGGTACTGGGTGATGGGCTTGGAGGGCATGGGATGTAACGAGTACTGGCTGTTATATGCGATGGTGAATCACTGAAACTAGTAACACACTGTTGATTAATTGAATTAAAAAAAATACTCTTGGGCCAAAATATGGCAATATCTACCTTTGAGAAGCACAGGGTTTCACAAGAGGCTTTTTAAAAGGGCATGTGTTTCGGAAGCTGTCACCTCTGCAGCGTCAGGCTGCGAGGACGCCGGTAAGCGCACGGATCCACCGGCAGCAAACTCATTTCTGGACTGAAAGCTCAGACACGTGTGACAGTAAAGGGACCCAACCAATATGGGCACCATGCAAAACCCTTTGAGCAGCGCAGGGGGCCGGGCTGTGCCACACACAGAGGCACCCGGTCGGGGTGCTGGTGCGTGCACGAAGACAGACAGGCCGGCCGACCTGCAGCAGCATCGGGGGGGAAGGGCGTGCAGGCAGGGAGACGGAACCGGAAGCAGCGCTCTGGTCCTCAGCGTCGCATGGGAGGGGAACGTTTTATTTACTTGTACTGGGTTTTAGCCCGCCTCAAGTGCCCTGAGTGGAGGAGCACGGCTAGATGAGCAGCATTCCTGCGGGGGCACCCCTGGCCCTCCCCACGGGGACCACCCTCCCAGGAGGACACACTGCTTTGACTCTCTGGCGGGTTCACCTGTTATTGGATGCATCTGAAAAAAAAAAGGAAAATACAGTAGTATCCTTCTGCTCCTCCGTGAGGGGCATCCTGTTGGGGCGACAGTGGGCATCTGTTCTTCGAGTCTGTTCTCCTATTCACGTGCTCTGTGCTACCAGGTTTCAGCCGGCGCGAGCGAAGCTGCTACGGACGTCGCTCGGCCAACATAGGCACCCGTTTTCCTTCGGTATCCGGGGTGGAACCATTCGTCATAGGAAGGCATCAATTTAGCTTTGGTAAATATTGCAAGCTTTCCAAATTAGGACTACAATCCCATATAACCATCATCCCTGAAGCAGAGGGGAGAGCATTCTAGTTCCTCTACATCAACACGGACGCTCGGTGCTGTCAGTCTAACTTGGAACCATTCTGATAACTGTATAATCGTATCTTACTACCATTTTAATTTGTAATTCCCTTGTGACTAATGGTGCTGCACACCTTTCTGTACGATGGGCACTGAGAAGCCCACTTCCGCAAAGGCCCTGTTTTCACTAGTATTTTACTTGGGGATATGTGGTTCTTCTCCCAGTTTGGGGCTCACCTTTGCATTCTCCTAACGGTGTCTTGGATGCAGAGGAGTTATTTTCATGGCATCTGATTTATCGAGTTTTGTGAGCTGTGCTATCAAATAAACCTGAGGAGGGGTTCTTGAGAACCCCATTTGTAACCAAGCTGGATATAAGTGTGGGTAACCTGGGGGCCCACTACTTGTGGGACTGGGTCTTTGACCTCTGGGGTCTGCACTAACTCTAGGTAATTAGCATCAGAATTGAAGTGTAGGACACCTAGCCAGTATCTACAGAAAACTTGCTCCGTGTGGAAAACCCACACATTTGGTCTCAGCGGAGGAAACCAGTTTTCCTTTACTATCTCAAGGTCATGGAGATGGAGGAAGGAAAGGGATAGTTTAAAATCCAGAAAGATTGTGCCTTGCTCCTGCCTCCTCGTGATTTACAACTGCTGAGGATATTATCAGTGACGGAGAAGTAACAGGGAAGATGATCCAGCCAGAGGGGAAGCAGGGCTGTGCGCCCATCTGGTGGTAAGGCCTGAGATTTACTCACTGAGCCCATGCCACAGCACACACTCCCAGGGGGACTATCACGGGCCCTGCGGACAGAGGCTCACAGGCCACCCAGCATCTCAGCGAAGTTGCTAGAGTCACAAGGCCAAAGCCACCGTGCAACTCACTGAAGTGCAGCCTGGACTCTGAGTGTGGACTCTCCCACTTGCCAACTGCATGATACTAGATGAGTGACTTAACCTTCTCCAGGCTGTTTCCTCCTCTGGAGGCTGGAGATGAGACCAATCCCTCCCGCAGGCGCCACCAGAATTACCTGAGCTAATGCAGGCAAGACTTGCACAGGCAGGAAGTAATACCACCCTGCTGGCAAGACCAAGGGTGTCCCCCCCCCCCCCGTTACTGACCAGTTGCTTACTGCTTGTCACTAGTCACCCAGAAGCAATATGCAGATCAAGTCCTTCCATCCTCCTTTTTTTTGGGGGAGGGGGTTTTAAGATTTATTTATTTATTTATTCACGAGAGACAGAGAGAGGCAGAAGCAGAGGAAGAAGCAGTCTCCCGGAGGAGCAGGGAGCCCAATGCGGAACTTGATCCCGGGACCCTGGGATCACGACCTGAGCCAAAGGCAGCCGCTTAACTGACTGAGCCCCCCTAGGTGCCCCTCTTCTCTTCAAAAGATGAGTAAGCTGAGGCACGTAGTAGCTAACCAGGCTGGAGAATCTGCTTCCTAATTTAGCAGACCCCACAGGACAAACCTCAAGCGAGGATCCTGTCCCAAAGCACTGACGAACAAACTTGGGAAGTAAAGGCTGCACAAAGCAGCTCTGCTGCTGGAGAAGAACAGAAGTTGCCTGAAGGCCACGCAGGCCCACTGCAAACCAAGACCAGCTGTCACAAGTGATGAGATCCGCCCTGGCGATCAGCGGGCAGGATCTGAGCGGCTACAAATGATCCGCTGCCCTCTTGGATCCCACTGCCACAAACGCGGTGGTCTTATTCATCATCAAGCTCCTCCTGGCCAGTCACCCCTTCTTAAAGGGCAGGGGTGGGCCTGCCCTTCTTGAGAGCTGGGGAGGGTCTGGCACAGGGCACTACTGTGCTCCAGCAAGTTGCCTACTCAGGAGGGCCTGCCAAGCTTGGCCAGAAATTTCCGAAGTGAGGTGGGATCTGAGGGCAAACAAGAGCCCTCTCCCCAACCCCTTCTCCACTCATCACCAAATACCTCTACCTTTCCTACACGGTAAACTAAGGATATGGCATTGTCAGCAAATTCCCTGGGTCCCCAAGGGCATCCTATGGTCTTGAAGGCTTCAGGGGGCTTCCATTGTTCAGACCAGATACCTACAAGTCCCTCTATGACAAGTCACTAGGTGTCTGGGCTGGGAGAAAGGAGGTCATTAAACACAAAACTGAAATCCCTCCCAGACCAGAGAGCCACATCTAAGCAGATGAGAGAAGTGAAGGACAAGGGGACAGAGGGACCAAATAGTGAAACCACTAGCATGGGTATGTGGGAGCCTAATGGAGAAGTGTGTAGCCTACGGGTTGGGTATGTTTAGGGGCTCCACAAGGAAGGAATGGAGCCTGGGAATCCAGGTAGGCAGCCCAAAGGAATGTGATGGGAAGTAAAACTACTCTGGGTTAAGAATCAAAAACCTGGGGCGCCTGGGTGGCTCAGTGGGTTGAGGCCTCTGCCTTCGGCTCGGGTCATGATCTCAGGGTCCTGGGATCGAGCCCCACATCGGGCTCTCTGCTCAGCAGGGAGCCTGCTTCCCCCTCTCTCTCTGCCTGCCTCTCTGCCTACTTGTGATCTCTCTCCTCTCTGTCAAATAAATAAAATCTTTAAAAAAAAAAAAAAGAATCAAAAACCTGAGAGCTAAGACATGCAGTAAGCTGCAAGATGAAAACAGGTTGCCAGGGCCAAGGGGTCTGAAGGTGACGTGGCCATATCACCTTGATTTCTCTGAGAAGCACCCCAATCGCTGAACAGTCAGAATCCCCACACAATCCATATCCCATGAGGCAGCTTCA
>CM052799.1:6599784-6621242 GCA_028533885.1 Nasua narica | reverse complement strand
CTATTATTGTCATAAATGTTCCATTTTATTATTAGTTGTTGTTAACCCTAAAAATAAAATTGTCAGGGCTCAGTGGGTTAAGCCTCTGCCTTTGGCTCAGGTCGTGATCTCAGGGTCCTGGGATGGAGCCCCGCATCGGGCTCTCTGCGCAGCAGGGAGCCTGCTTCCCCTTCTCTCTCTGTCTACTTGTGATCTCTTCTCTGTCAAATAAATAAATAAAATCTTTAAAATAAATAAATAAAAATAGGGCACCTGGGTGGCTCAGTTGGTTGGGCAACTGCCTTCGGCTCAGGTCATGGTCCCAGAGTCCCAGGATCGAGTCCCGCATCAGGCTCCCGGCTCCACCAGGAGTCTGCTTCTCCCTCTGACCTTCTCCCCTCTCATGCTCTCTCTCTCTCAAATGAATAAATAAAATCTTTAATAAATAAGTAAGTAAATGAATGAATGAATGAATGAATAAATAAATAAATAAATAAATAATTGTCAGGAAGTGCCTGGGTGGCTCAGTTGGTTGGGCGGCTGCCTTCAACTCAGGTCATGATCCCAGGGTTCTGGGATTAAGCCCCACACTGGGTTCCCTGCTCCGTGGGGAACCTGGTTCTCCCTCTCCCTCTCCCCTTGCTTGTGCTCTCTGTCTCTTACGCTCACTCTCTTCTAAGAAATAAATAACATCTTTTGAAAAATAAAATACAATAAAATTTCAGGCACAGTTGGGTGGCTCAGTCAGTTAAGCATCTGCCTTTGGCTCAGGTCATGATCCTGGGGTCCTAAGTGGGGAATCCGTTTCTCCCTTTCCCTGTTCCCTGGCATGAGTATGTGCACATGCACATTCTATCAAATCAATAAATAAAGTCTTAAAAAAAAAAAAACCTGTCAGTTAATTACCTGAAAATAGGCATTCATTTGGGAGTAACAGAGAACTATAATCTGGGACAAGCAAACTATGGCAAAACCAAAGGCAAGTTCAGAGAACAAAGAATGCTTCTTTATGGAAGGAAAACAAGAAGTCCGCTGCAATAAACGAGGAGTTCGAAATGTATAGCGTCTCATTGGCTGGGCTGTTGCTAGGGCAGAAGAAACACCTTTCTCAGCTGGGGTAGTAAAGTACCGTGACCTGCAAGGTGACTTGCAAGGTAGGTCTGTTCCTGTTGGGTCTGCAGTTGATGGCGAGTGGTAGGGGTTCAGAGCTCCTCTTTCTGTCCTCCCGATTTCATTTAAATAATTGTTCCTATTGTTAATTTTCACACTGTTAACCTCTTACTGTGCCTCATTTATAAATTAAATTTTACCATAGCTACATATGGATAGAAAGAACAGCAGAGATAGGTTCAGTACTGTTCATGGTTTCAGGCACCCACTGGGGATCTTGGAATGTATCCCCCACAGAAAAGGGGGTCTACTGTATTATTTTTTGCCCAGGAAGTCATGTATCACTCTATTCACTGGAATCCCCACCTCCTGCCCGCTTTAAAAAAAAAACTTCTTTCACTTGCAAGCCACCAAAGAGGACCTCCTCGTCTCCAACACACCACAACCACCAAGCCAGTTCTCTGCCCTCGGGGAGCTCATGCTCTAACCCAGCAGGGAGATGCAGGGTCTCCACTGAGAGAACTCAAACACTGTCCCACCTATCCACTACGGGGGCGTTTTCCAAACTCTTCTGACCGTGACCTGGGGTCACAACATGACCCAGCAGACACACGTCAAGTAAATCCAACCAGCTTTACAAACCTATCCTGCCCATGCCCCCCATTTAACATGGGTGGACTCTCTTCTTTCTTTCTTTCTTTTTTAAAGATTTTACTTATTTATTTACTTACTTATTTACTTACTTATTTACTTACTTATTTACTTACTTACTTACTTACTTATTTATTTATTTGGAAAGAGAGAGAGAGCATGAGAAGGGAGAAGGTCAGAGTGAGAAGCGTACTCCCCGTGGAGCTGGGAGCCCGATGTGGGACTTGATCCCGAGACTCCGGGATCATGACCTGAGCTGAAGGCAGTCGCTCAACCAGCTGCGCCACCCAGGGGCCAGACTCTCTTCTTTCTAAGGCTGATCAAGCCCCACTGGATGGATGTCATGGCCTACTACTGCCGGGCCCGTCAGGGCACCTGCTGTACATTCGACACGGAGAACGACACCTAACCAGCGGACAGGGTGGGCGAGGTCTCTACCTGCCTACTTTCACTTTTGACAGGCCCTCCCAGCCACCTCAAATGCTGACTGAAAACCAACTCTGCGCTGAGCAGGGCATCAGGTATTGGGAATCCAGCAGCCAATAAAATCCCTGGCTCGTGGAACTGACAACTGAGTGACAGAGGCAAGCCCACAAATAAATATGACATGACATCCCTTTGGGGGGGGGGGGGATGCCATGAAATTCTACTATGAAAAAATAAGCAGGGATAACAAGCTGACAGGACCAACCATGGTGCCCAGGGATGGTCTCAGGGAGGGGATACATCTGAGCAGAGACCTGAAGTGGAATGGGAGCCAGTGGCTATTAAAGGACAAGGGGAGCAACGAGTACAAAGGCTCTGAGTAGGACTGTGCTGGATTAGAGCAGGAAAGGGAGATGTGGCAGTAGACAAAGTCAGAGATGGGTGGGGAGGGCAGATCACAGGCCTTGAGGGCAGGAGTGAGGTGAGGAGGCAGGAGCCTACTCTAGGTGCAAGGGGAAACCGCTGGAATGTTCTGGGCAGGGCGGTGACATGGTCTGATGATGGTTTTAGAAGATTTCTCTGGACACCCTGATGAATAGATGAAAGGTTAAAAGAAAGAAAGGAGTCAGGGGCACCTGGGCTCAGGTCGTGATCCCAGGGTCCAGGGATCGAGCCCCACATCGGGCTCCCTGCTCGGCGGGAAGCCTGCTTCTCCCTCTCCCACTCCCCCTGCTTGTGTTCCCTCTCTTGCTTTCTCTCTGTCAAATAAATAAATAAAAAACTTAAAAAAAGAAAAGAAAAGAAAAAAAAAACTCAACGATGACCAAGGTAACCAACAGGGCTTCAGCAAGCACATGCCCTGCGAAATATAAGGTGTCCCTTCCTCGGGACTGACCAGCCTTGGAGCCAGATTTGGCAAAGCCCAGCAAGGCTGGATTTCAGCTCCAACTTGCACCCCCTGGTCCAGTATCAGTGGCCGGAGGTGCCAACTGGGGAGACTATGGGGTAAGAGGGGGTTGGAGGGAGGAACAGAGGGGAACAGGGTTTTCTGCTCTGGAAGGTTAAGTCATTGGTCCAACATCACACAAGAAGTGGAGTCCTGCCTCAAGTCTGTCTGACTCCAGGCGTGAGTAACTGATTTAGGCTGAGGATTAAAAGGCAGAGGAAAGCCCCCAAAGGGTGCAAAGTACAGGAAAAGGGAAGCACTCTGATGGGCAGGGGTATCCAGAGTGTGTTCCCAGGACGTGGGCTTGCATGTGCACAACAGAGGACCCCTGGGCTTTGGTGTCACCATTAAGACAAGACCATCCACCATTCTACTTTACTGGAACTTTTGGTGCAAGTCAGGGCGACCCACATCAGACCCCAGTCCCCTCCTGTAACAGGTGAGGCTGCCACTGTCGCGCAGCCACCTGCTTCCTGAGCCAGTGGAGCATGACTTACCAGCAAAAAGAGAACTTCAACCATCCCAAGGAGCCATTTGAAAGCCCACTGCTACTAAATACGGGATCCGGCCCCCTTTTATCTCACACACAGCTGGTGAACTTCACACTGAGCAAAACCCAGACTACTCCCAATAACAAGTATCCACATGCAAAAATAAAGACATGCCCCCTTTATAACAAAGTAACAGTCCCAAAGGGAAACACTGGGGACCCAGTCTAGTCCCAAAGGCTTCGAAGGGGCCTGGGCTGGTTTATGCCCTGCTAACAGTTACCCTGTTTTCTAGAGAAAGCCCCTTCTCTCAGGGAATTGAGAGGGAAATCGATGCATCTCTGCCTCTCTCTCTGCCCTATGAAATCCAACTGCCCAGCAAACTCAGCTACATCTGGCACTACCTCAAGGGCCTTTCCCTTACATGAAGATGACTCGCAGCCAAATTTCTCAGGCCCATTAAATCCACGTCCTGAAAAATCAGTATCGTCAGCATGCAGTTAACAGAAAACTCCAATCCTATCAATGAGCCTTATTCTTCGTAGGGGCTGATCTCCTGAAGGTTGACAGTAATGGCAAGTCCATTTAGCCTCAAACTCGACTCTGATGTGTTCCCCTCAGACATTTCCCCCCAATATTCCAGCAGCTGTTACTTCCCTTTTTATAGAAGGTTTTGTACATCCATTTAATTTTTTATTTATTTGTAAAGGTTTTACTTGTTTGTGTGGGCGAGGGCAGAAAGAGGGAGAGGGAGCGAGCAGGGGAGGGGGGAGCGAGAGAGAGAATCTCAGGCAGACTCCTTGCTGAGCACAGAGCCCCCCACTCTATCTCACAACCCTGAGATCATGACCGGAGCTGAAACCAAGAGCCAGACACGTAACCGACTGAGCCACCCAGGCGACCGTAATCTTTTTTAAACTCCAATTCTCTTAAGTGTTCCAATCAATGTTACGAGTTACAAGGAAATATGCGAGATGGAAAACAAACATTTGGTATTTTCCAAAACCCATGCCACCAAACATACTTCCTTCTTTCCAGTGCATTATGGTGAAAGTGCAAGCTTACAATTCTTAAATTACGAAAAACAAAATATAAGAGTTGATTCCTTTGCTACTACTTTGAATACATACAAAACTATTATTATAGCAGAGCAAAGATACATTCTGTATCTCAACCTGCCAGGATGTTGTAGGGATCCTAATAAATGACATCAGCTACCAACTGTTGAGTACTGTGTGCCAGGCGCCAGTCTAAGTACTTTACAGTTGTCATTGTTGTTTAGAACTTGCAACAATCCTCATAGTTGGGTACCGTTACTGTCCCCCTTTGCAACTAAGGAGATGACTATGATGGAATGAGAACAGGGCCCTTGTCTGCCTGTCCGGCTGAATCCCCAGCGCCCATCCGGGCCTGACTCGTGGTAGGTTCTCAATGCCCACTTGTTCAAATGCGTAATGTGAGGCTGGGCTATTTCTTGCACAACGCTGGGGGGCGCCATTCATGCTGTGTTCTGTCTATGGTAGTGTGAATGGGTCCCTCTGTGCCGTGGCAGCCTTAATGACAGAAGCCAAAACGAGCTGACAAATCTGAAGATTCACTAAATGCCAGGAACTGTCACCTCCATTTCTCTAAGGCACCAAGAGGGAAAGTGGTAAAGCCAGGATTCGAACCCAGAGGTTGAATAGAACCCTTGGTGAAGGGGCACCTGGATGGTTCAGTGGGCTAAAGCCTCTGCCTTCGACTCAGGTCATGATCTCAGGGTCCTGGGGTCGAGCCCCGCATCGGCCTCTTTGTTCGGTGGGGAGCCTGCTTCCCCCTCTCTCTCTGCCTGCCTCTCTACCTACTCATGATCTCTCTCCTCTCTGTCAAATAAATAAATAAAATCTTAAAAAAAAAAAAAAAAAAGAACGCTTGGTGAAGAAATATCCCTAAACATCAGTTTCTTCACCAGCAGAATATTGTTCTCACCCAACACACCTAATCCCTCCCACATCCCATTAACAGCTAAGACAAGGAGCGGGTGTAGGGCTACCTCCCAGTGTTTTAAGGGTCCAAAAGGAATGACAAAGGCATGTGGTACATGAAGGAGCGTTTATTATTTCATAATTATATATGAATTGATTTTAAAGAAATTGGAATATATATAACCAGCACATCAAACCTGAACTTCCTGGGATATAAGATGACTTCAAATTTTGTTTTTCATTCTTTAAATAACTGACTTATACACACACACACACACACACACACACACGTATAAAGAACAACATTAACTTCAATAAATTGAGTGCTCGGTATATACCGGACACTACAGTGTGTCAAACAGCTTCCCATGTTATGTTTTCAGCCCTTACAACAACTGAGGTAGCATTGCTGTCATACCTGTTTCACAAGTGGGGGAACCTACTGGTAAATGCCTCGCTCGAGGTCAAGCTAGGATTTTGAAGGGTGGGTGTGAATTCAGGAGGTCTGATTCCAGAATTAGCAGTCCTCACCACCACCCATACTAATCACCACCCCACACCCTCATTCCCAGGGGACTTGGGCCTGAAAAGGTAAAAAAAACCAACAAGAGCAACTAACATTTATTGCTTACAGCCCAAGCCCAGTCCTGTGCCAGGTATTTTACGCATATACTCACTCCATCCCCCCCAAGGACTCTCCTCATTCATTCCGCAAATGTTCCCCAAGGACCGACTACGGGCCAGACCCAGAGTACACTCCGGGAAACCAAGCAGACATGATCCCTGCCCTGCTGGCCCTCAGAGAAGAATGGATGTGTAATAACACACGGGGGTAACTGCTACAAGGAAAGGATCAAGGTGATATGTGAGTGTAGCATGACTGGGCTCGGTGGTCCCATGCAAGCCTGGACATCCTTCCTGATTGAGAAAAGGCCCCCTCTTCCCTAAAACCTCCCTGATCCCATCTCTCCCCTGTGCATCCACTGTGCTCCTCTCACAGGAAGGGTAATGAGGATTACATGATAGGCCATGGAGAGTTGTCCCCACATTAACCATCTGTTCCCCTACAAGACTAAAGAGGCTCCTCAGAGCATTCAACCACCAACCATCTAACACCCAGTAGGGACTCAACAAATATTTGCTAAACAATAAAGGAGGAGATTGGGCCTGATGGTAACAATAGTACTACCCACTTACCAGGAACCATTTTACAGGTTTTCACCAACTCCATTTGTGGCATTATCCCCATTTCACAAAGGAAAAAACGAAGCAGTTCAGAGAGATTAGGCTATTTATCTGAGGTCACACAGCTAAGTGAGGGACAGCCCAGGGAATCAAACTCCATTCCGCTGAAAACTTGTTTCAAATTCCTAGGAAGTGGCTCTTGCACTTATTCCCTAGTTTCCCGAAGGATTTGCCGGGGGGAGGGGGAATCGTGACTGGTGTCTTCGAGAACAACACAAAACACTCTCCTAAAGGCCCACGTTTTAAATAAAAGCCTTAATCTGGAAAAGCAATTGAAGGCGAAAGGATGCAAAACAAAAACAACGCTTTCAACAGCAAACAGTTCTACCCGTCCTCCCCCACTTGCTCTAGACTCCCCACTTCAGGGCAAACATTTGAAGTCACCACTTGCAAGGGAGTGGGGAGTTATTTACTTTTCTTTGAAAAATCTAGAACACGCGATTTTTTTTAAATAAAATGTTACGTTGGTTAAGCCAAAGGGACTGCTAATGCTCGTTTCCAGGCGACGCTGAACTCATCTGGGGGTTTTTCCTACTGAGCCCCGACCGCAGCCTCCCCAAAAAGACAACATTCGGGTCGGACCCGTTACAACGTAGCCAGAAAAGCCCCGACGCCTTGCTATTGTTGCTGCCGCGACGGACACAGCGACCAGGGGCCGGGACCCCGGCCCGCAGAGGAGGCGGAGAGCTTTGTCCGGCGACCCCGGCGAGAGCGCGCGCGCGGCCTCCACGCGGCCCGGGCCCCCACCCCACGGCCCGCGGATGCTGTAGCCGCCGCGGCCTCGCTACGCTGTGGCCTTCCCCGCGCGCGCGGTGCCGGCCAGGCTTCTTGACCCTCCGGCGCCGCCGTACCCCAGCCCCGCTCTGGGCGCCGGGGGCCCCCTCCCCCCTCGGCGCCCCGGCTCCATTCAAACCGTCCTCCCAAGCCCCGCGCCGCGCTCCCCCCGCGGCCCGCGTTCCTTACCGAGAGCCGCCGGCGCCGTCGCCTTCCCGGCGCCGCCCCCGCCCCTCTGCGCGGGGCCGGGGGCAGAGTGGGCGTCTCGCCTCTCCTCACGAAACAAAGAAGCCGCCGCCGCCACCGCCGCCGAGTGAGGGTAAGTCTCGCGCGCGCGCCCGCCCGTCTCGGCCGCCCCCCCCCCCACGCCGCCCGCGCCCCCGCTGCGCGCGCACCCGCCAACTCCCCTCCCCCCCACAGTCAGCTTCTCTCGCTTCCGCCGCCCGCCCGGCCTCGTGCGCGCGCCCGTCCGCCCTTCCGCTCCCAGTGCGCGTGCGCGTCCGCTCGGGGCCTTGGGGAGATGGGCGGGACGAGAGAGAGCTGGCGCTCCTGATGTACCACCCAACTCAGTCCGAGAAGGGCTCGCTCATGCGCACCGTGGTCTTCGTCCTCACGCTACGTCCCCACGCTGCGGAGCATGCGCAGAGCAGGCGCCACTGCGGTGGTGGTAGTGGTGGTGCTTCTTGAAGCTGCGACGGGAGGTTGGGGGAGGGGACGGAATGGCGGCGGGGTCTGCGGGCAAGAGTTGGCCGAGGGTCCTTGAGACTCGGAAGTGAAGACCCGAGGCTGTGCGTAAGGGCAGGAGGCGGGCAGGCTGGACTGGGGCTGAGACTAGCTGGCCCCCGGGTCAAGGGCGGGTCTGGGAGCTGCTTTTATTTATTCCTGGTCGGGGGATGACGGGGTCTGTTGGATAAGGCCAAGTGAACCTCGATCGTGGCTGCCTTTTCTTTAGCATTTACCCAGCACTGTTAGTTCAGCAAATATTTTTCGACCTGCTGTTGAGCCCCAGACGCAAGTGTTGTGGCACCGCATAGACGAAGCAATCACGTTAACCATTGTCGAGCTCTGCTAGGAAGGCAAGCAAGAGGCAAAAGAAATAACTAAAATAATATTGTGTTGAGATGGAAACATGGACAGTCGTGGGAATTTTAAATGGAGCAGCCAGAGAAGGCGTCACTGGGAAGGTGTTTGAATCAAACGGTGAAAGCACTGAGGGACAGAGCCTTGTTCTAACTACGAAGGCCCTGAGCCTCTAGGCGGTTTCTCTGTGTTTTGAAAGTGTCTCCAGTGCCACATCCTTTAGTCCTGCAAGTAGACAAGTACTCCCCTAAGTCAGGGCCCACAGCCTGTAACCGTCCCTATTCCTGCCTCTCAGACCTGCTCTTACTCATTTTCAGGTCTCAGCTGACAAGCCACCTAAAGCCTCCCCTCCTTTTGATCACTGCTTCCTTTTCCTTCACATGTCCTGGATGCCCTGTTTATTGTGTGTCTTCCTCCTCTCAATTTAATGGCAAAGATGTTACCAGTTCTAGTCACCAGTGAATACCCAGCATCTACATCCACATAAACCATACATCATTTGGTGTTCTCCTCCCCTATGTATATGATATTTTAAAATTTTTATTGCAAGAATAATACAAACTGGCTGCCAATTAAGTGGATATCGTACCTGCATCAGCTCGTTGCTTCTTTCTAAACCGCTTGCAATAGAGGGTAGACAGTGAGATCTCACGCTGGAGTCAGAAAAGACCTAGGAAAATTTATTGGACCTACACTTTCCTTTTCTTCCCCTGTGCACTGGAAACAATAACGGCACCTCCACAGGTTGGTTAAGAGGAATCCATGAAAGCAGGCCACCTGGAAGTTTTCTGAACCTTAGCTCATAATGAGTAATGCACAGTAGATGGGCAAGTGGAGTCTGAACCTCAGTATCTCTCCCTCTCCTGAGGTGGTCCCTGACCTCCAGTGGTGCACTGAGCAGGGTTCCTGCTTATGGTGTGAACAGTCCATGAGCTCAGTTGGCTGTCTCCCATGTTGATCAGCTAATACGTGATAGGAAAATGTAAGTGCAATGGAAGAAAAGCCCAGGGTGCAATGAGATCATAATATGGGGCACTCCTGGGGTTGAGGAGTCAGCTGGATCTTTCGAAGGAAGAGCCACTTATGCCAAGTGCCAAAGGATGAGCAAGAACAGGGAGAAGGAGGGCACTAGGTAGAGGAAAGAGGATAGGCCAAGATCCTGAAGAAAATAATGTAGGAAGAGAAAGGCCTATTCAGCTGAGGGGGAGGTCAGCAACAGCTACGTTGGGCAGGGAGGGCCTTGTGAGCTTTTCCTGGAGCGCAGTGGGAAGCAATTGAAAGGCTTTGGGAATCAGGAGATTCCCGTAGTTGCTCATGCTGCAGGGTGGAGACTGGGCTGAAGGACAGGAAGTGATGAGTCCTTTTAGGCCATTGCCATAGCCAGGGTGGAGAGGACAGTGGCTTGCACTAGAGTGAAGAGGGTAGAAGTAAAGTTGGAGGAGGTTGGAGGTAGAATGGATAGCAACCGACGAAGTAGACCTGAGAGGTGAGAGTCTGAACAGCTTTCTCGAAGGTGAGACAAGGGGGGGGCACCTGGGTGGCTCAGTGGGTTAAAGCTCCTGCCTTCAGCTCGGGTCCTGATCCTGGGGTCCTGGGATCGAGCCCCACATCGGGCTCCCTTCTCAGCGGGCGCCTGCTTCCTCCTCTCTCTGCCTGCCTCTCTGCCTATTTGTGACCTCTTTCTGTCAAATAAATAAATAAACTATTAAAAAAAAAAAGAAGGTGAGACAAGGGGGACGTGAGAATAGTGGCAAGGGAGGAGCAAGAGTGTAGCTTTAAGGCCAAGATGTCTGTTGGGAGCAAGTGTATAGACCAGTGCTCCATGGTTGTACGTTGGAATCCCAGTGTAAGCTAAACTGCTCCCTTTAGCACTTGGTCTGTGATACATTTTAAGGTTTTTTCTGTGTATGGTGTGAGGTAAGATTGAAGTTCATTGTTTTTTTCATAGGGATATTTAATTCCAGCATCAGTCCTGAAATGTCTGCTCCCGCACTGAATTACCTCGGCACAAAAATCAATTCACTGTTTAGATGTGAGTCTGATTCTGGACTCCATATTCTGTGGTTGACTGAGAGGTCTACCCTTTAGCTAAGACCACACTGTCTTGATAACTGTAGCTTTATTATAAGTTTTGAAATCAGGTATTCCTCTTACTTTGTTCTTTTTTTAAATTGTTTTGGCTACTCTACGTCCTTCGTATTTCTGTGTGAATTTTAGAATCAGCTTATCAATTTCTACCAAAAACTGCTGGGATTTTGATTAGGATTGCATTGACTCTGTAGACCAACTTGGGGAGAAGTGTTCTCTTAACAATATTAAATCTTCCAATCTATAAACATGGTGTATCTATCTATTTAGGTCTTCTCTAATTTCTGTTTGCTCTTTTCAGGCCTTTCCTACTTTGCTGAAAGTCATAGGTCATAGGCACCTGCCTGCTGCTGAATGCAGGAGTCTGTTCTCTGTACTTTCCTTGACCTGTTGGCAACAGTTGACATATTACCTCCTTAGAACATTCTATTCACTTGGCTTCCGGTGTACCACACACTCCTGGGTTTCTTTCCCTCCCGTCTGTTCCTTCTCAGGCTTCTCTGTTGCTTCCTCTTCTTCCCACTGACCTTAAATGAACCACCTCAGGCCTTGGTCCCCTATGTACATTCACCCCCTTAGCTTCCAGTCTTGCCAACCTTAAAAAAGCATCCACATCCTAGGTATCTAACCCAAAGGAGTAGGAAACAGGTACGTGAACAAATCCCTATAAACGAATGTTTTTTGCTACCTCACTCTTCCCAAAAGCTAAACATTGGAAATGGTCCAAATATCCATTAACAGATGAAAGGATAGACTGTGGTGTACACACTGAATGGAATATTCAGCCACAAAAAGGAATGAAGTCCTAATACATGCTACAAGGTGCACAGGCCTTGAAGCCATGCTAAGTGAAGGAAGTCAGACAAGCAAGGCCCCGTATCGTAAGTCTGTTTCAAATGCCCGGAATAGGCAAATCCGTATGGACAGAGAACAGATGGCCCGGGAGCTGGGGCAGGGGAGAGGGAGTTAACTGCTTAATTGGTTCAGGATTTTATTTGGGGATGATGAAAATATTTTGGAACTAGAGGTAGTGCTTATACAACATCGTGAATGTACTAAATACCACGGAATTGTTCATTTCGAAATGTTTAAGTTTGTTATATGAATATCACCTTAAGTTTTAAAAAAAATTAACATGCTGATGGTTCCCAAATGTTTATCTCTTGCCTGGACCTTTCCCTTGAGCTCTATAAACCTGCCTCCCAGACACGCCATCATTGGATATTTAATAGGATATAAATTTTCAGGTCCATCTCATCCCTCCTTTGCTCAAAACCTACAGTGGCTCCCATCTTGCTAAGAATAAAAGGCAAAGGGGCGCCTGGGTGGCTCGGTTGGTTAAGTGGCTGCCTTTGGCTCAGGTCATGATCCCGGGGTCCTGGGATTGAGCCCCGCATCTGGCTCCCTGCTCACCGGGGAGCCTGCTTCTCCCTCTGCCTCTGCTGATCCCCCGTTTGTGCTCTTTCTAGGTCAAATAAATACATAAAATATTGAAAAAACAAAACAAAGAATAAAAGGGAGGGGCACCTGGGTGGCTCAGTGGGTTAAGCCTCTGCCTTCAGCTCAGGTCATGATCTCAGGGTCCTGGGATCGAGCCCTGCATCAGGCTCTCTCTGCTCAGCAGGGAGCCTGCTTACCCCCCTCTCTCAGCCTGTCTCTCTGCCTACTTGTGGTCTCTTTCTCTCTGTCAAATAATTAAATAAATAATCTTTAAAAAAAAAAAGAAGAAAAGGGGAATACCATCAAGAGAATGAGAAGACAAGCCACAGAGTAGAAGAAAATATTTGGAAAGATACATCTGATAGAAGATTATATCCAAGGACCCCTGGCTGGTTCAGTCTGTAGAGCAGGCAACTCTTGATCTCAGGGTTGTAAATTCAAACTCCTCGAGCTGCACGTTTGGTGTAGGGATTACTTAAAATCTTGAAAACAAAGAAGACCGTTATCCAAATGTAAAGTCCTAAAACTCCCACAATAAGAAAATGAACAACCCAATTAAAAAATGAGCAAACCTGAACAGACAACCTCACCAAAGATCTCAGGATGGCAAATGAAGCGTATGAAAAGATGTTCAGGGGCGCCTGGGTGGCTCAGTGGGTTAAAGCCTCTGCCTTCAGCTCAGGTCATGATCTCAGGGTCCTGGGATTGAGCCCCACATCTCGCTCTCTGCTCAGCAGGGAGCCTGCTTCCCCCTCTCTCTCTCTGCCTCCCTCTCTGCCTACTTGTGATCTCTCTCTCTCTCTGTCAAATAAATAGATAAAATCTTTAAAAAAAAAAAATGTTCAGCTGCCGTTAAGGATTTGCAAATCCAAGCGTCCTGTACGGGCTACCCTACACCTATTAGAATAGGGTAAATCCAACTTGGAAAACACGAAATGCCAACAAGGGTATGAAGCAACAAGAACTCTCGTTCTTGGCTGGTATGAATGGAAAATAGTACAGCTGCCTTGAAAGATCGTTTGGCAGTTCCTTGTAAAAACACTCTTCTACATGACCCAGCGTTCGTACACCTTGATAATTAGAGGAGCTGAAAACATATCCACGTGAAAACCTGCACGGGAATGTTTATAACAGCTTTATTCATAATTGTCAAAACGTGGAAGCAACCGAGATGTCCTTGAGCAGGTGAGCAGATAGACTGCAGTCCATCCAGACAATGGAATAACAGTGTTCAAAAGGGATGAGCTGGGGCACCTGGGGGCTCAGTCTGTTAAGCGTCTGCCTTCGGCTGAGGTCGTGATACCAGGTTCCTGGGATTAAGCCCCTGCTCTCCCTCTCCCGCTTCCCCTGCTTATAGTCTCTTCCTCTCTCTCTGTGTCAAATAAATCTTTAAGAAAAATTTAAAGAAAAAAAAGCCTTAGTCAGGCATCCCCAGGGGCTACCGGACTTTTCCTCCCTCCCTGACCGCTTTTTCCACTTCACCGTGGGCCTCCTCATTCTCTGTTCTGGCACATTCCTGCCCTAGAGCTTTGCCCGTATGCCCCTGACACCTGCATGGCCCCCTCTCCCTCTGACCCCATGTGATGCTGCAGAGTCCCCCTCCTTCATTCTGGGTTTACTTTTCTGCATGTTCCTCGTGCCCCGTGCTGGAACATGAGCTTTGTGTCTGTCTCCATCACCCATACACCCCCTGGCTTATAAGATGCTTCCTGAGGCCTCAGTACTACACCCCCACCTCAGATGCCTGTAGGGAGAATGACCTTGGCCTAGAGTCACGTTGTTAGGCTCCACCCCTCAGCTCATGTGTCCCTGGCCAAGCCACCTTCCTTATCTGCCCCTCCTGCCTTCCCAGGTGGGAAGGATGGTGTGAGATGTGTGGGGAAGGGTGTGAGAATGCGAAGAGATTCCTGAGAGATGGGTGTTTGCGGCATCGCTCCCTGTGCGGCAAAAATAAAACTCTCAGTTGGTTTTAGTAACCTCAGAGGCTGCGGGTTCAGGTCTACATCTTGGTGCATCTGTTGCTAGTATTGGGTGGGAGTTTCTTACGTTTTTCATGCGCCTGGGAGGATATGCTAGGGTTTTCCAGAGATATGGAGAGTATGTATGTACATATGTATTTGTTTGCTTGATTTTGTCGTGTACACATACAGGCGTACCTCCTTTTATTGCACTTCGCAGATACTGCATTTTCAATTAAAGGTTGTGGCGACCCTGCCCTGAGCAAGTCTATCATTACCCTTTTTCCAATAGCATTTGCTCACTTCATGTCTCTGTCTTATTTCAGTAATTCTCAAGATATTTCAAACTTTTTTTTTCAAACGTTATTTTTATATTCGTTCTGTGATCAGTGATTATGATTCACTGAAAGCTTAGATGGTTAGCATGTTTCACCAATAAAGTATTAATTAAGGTATGTACATTGGATTTTTTAAGACATAATGCTATTACACCCAATAGACTAAACTACAGTGTAAACATACTTTTATATGTACTAGGAAACACAAAAATCCATTTGGCTCTTTTTACTGTGATACACACTTTATCATAGTGGTCTAGAACCGAGCGCACAACGTCTCTAAGGTATCCCTGTGTGTGTGTGTGTGTGTGTGTGTGTGTGTGTGTGTGTGTGTGTGTGTAAAAGAGGGAGAGAGACGGCGGAAGGATTATTTTGAGGCATTGACTCATGTAATTGTAGGGGCTGGCAAGTCACAATCTAATCTGTTATCTGTACATCACATTATCCCTTCATCTGTTGGTGGACACTCAGGTTGCTTCACATCTTGTCTATTGTAAGTAATGGTGCTATGAACATGGGTGTGCAAATATCTGTTTGAGTCTCCAGTGGTAATCTATTGCAAAATGATAGTATAGTGATGGTACACATGGACGCATATGCATAAACGTATGTGTGCACTGTGTGTATATACATGTCTAAACATATACATACTACGGCCAACAGGTTGGAATCAGGGAAGAGTAAATGTTGCAGTCCTAACTCAGAATTCTACAGGGCAGCAGGCTAGAAACTTGAGGGTTTCTATGCAGCTGTCTTAAAGAGAATTTTTTTTTAAAGATTTTATTTATTTATTTGAGAGAGAGAGCGAGAGAGAGCATGAGAAGGGAGAAGGTCAGAGGGAGAAGCAGACTCCCCGTGGAGCTGGGAGCCCGATGTGGGACTCGATCCCGGGACTCCGGGATCATGACCTGAGCCGAAGGCAGTTGCTCAACCAACTGAGCCACCCAGGTGCCCAAAGAGAATTTTTTTTAAGATTTATTTATTTTAGAACAAGCAGGAGAGGCAGAGAGAGGGAGAGAGAATCTCAGATGGACTCCGCACTGAGCAGGGGTGGAGCCCAACGCAAGGCTTGATCTCACAACCCTGAGAGTAGGACCTGAGCCGAAACAAGAGTTGGATGCTTAACCAAGCAAGCCACGCATAGCTCGAAATGTCCGGCTTTTGGGGAAGCCTCAGTCTTTGCTCTTAAGACCTTCAACTGGGGTGCCTGGTGGCTGAGTCAGTTAAGCATCTGCATTTGGCTCAGGTCATGGCCCCAGGATCCTAGAATTGAGCCCCACGTTGGGCTCCCTGCTCAGCAGAGAATCTGCTTTTCCCTCTCCCGTTGCCTGCCACTCTTTGTGCTTGTGCTAGCTCTCTCTCTCTCTCTCTCTCTCTCTGTCAAATAAATAAAATCCTTTTTTTTTTTTTTAGATTTTATTTATTTATTTGACAGAGAGAGAGATCACAAGTAGGCAGAGAGTCAGGTGGGGGCGCAGGGGATGCAGGCTCCCTGCTGAGCAGAGAGCCCGATGTGGGGCTCAATCCCAGAACCCTGAGATCATGACCTGAGCCAAAGGCAGAGGCTTTAACCCACTGAGCCACCCAGGCACCCCTCAAATAAATAAAATCTTAAAAAATAATAATAAATGTTAATTACAATACCTCCACAGCAACATCTAGACTGGTGTTTCACTGAACAACGAGGTGTCGTGGCCTATCCAAGTGTATACACAAAATTAACCATTGCAGAGAAAAATGGACATTCCTCTTTTGACTCAACATCAAGGACCTCAATTATAAAAGTTACCACATCCAGTATATGAAAATGTAAAATATATCTTCTTCAGTTGCCACTGTAGGGCGAATAATTTTTCAGTAATCTCTTCAGACCTTCCTTGAAACAGGAAATTGCTTATTTATTAACCAAACATATATTTATTCCTCAAAAATGACCTGATGCCCTGAAAAATAAGCCACACAAGAAAGCAGATTCCCCAGATCAAGCAGTAAGATGTGTGGTGCAGAAAACAGAAAGCAGTCCTTCCAAGTTACAAACCCAGGGCAGTAGATTTCTTTTAACAGGCAGCTCTGGTTTTAACTCAGCCAGTAACTAGCATGGCATCCACTAAACTATGCCACTTCCAGTGGATACCTAACTACCCACATTTGTCAGAATTTTATTGGTGTTTTATTCTAGCTATAGCATGTTTTATTTGAGGTTGACTTTATTAAGCTTTTTTGAATCACTGTACTTTGGGCTTCCATCAAAAGTAATCAGTTTTGGGGCGCCTGGGTGGCTCAGTTGGTTGAGCGACTGCCGTCGGCTCGGGTCATGATCCTTGGGTTCCAGGATCGAGTCCCACGTCGGGCTCTCAGCTCCACGGGGAGTCTGCTTCTTCCTCTGGCCTTCTCTCCCCTCATGCTCTCTCTCACTTTCTCTATCTCTCAAATGGATAAATAAAATCTTAAAAAAAAAAAGTAATCAGTTTTATATATGTATACATATGAGTATCATATGTATATATCACGTAAAATTTGGGCTAGGTTTGAAATATTTAGACATTTCACCACGGAGGATATCCAGTTGGCAAATAAGCACATAAAAAGATGTTTGGTTAGTATTTTAGCCATTAGGGAAATGTAAATTAAAACCACACTGAGGAATCACTACCACCTACCAGAATGGCTAAAATGAGAATTAATGACAAGACCAAATGCTGGTGAGGATGTGGAAAAACTGGAGTACATCAGAATGCACATGGACCTTATTGCAGGTGGGATGTAAAATGGTGCAGCTTGTCTGGAACACAATCTGGAAGTTTCAGAAGAAACTAAACAGATCAAGTATCACACGACCAAATGATTGCACTCCTGGCATTTATCCTGAAGAAATGAAAACATGTTCACACAGCAACCTGTGCATGAATGTTCATAGTAGCTTTCTATGTAATAGACAGAAACTGGCAGCAGCCCAGGTGTCCCTCACATGGGTGAATGATTAAACAGACCATGGTCCGTTGTTACTATAGAATACCACTCAGCGGGGCGCCTGGGTGGCACAGCTGGTTGAGCAGCTGCCTTCGGCTCAGGTCATGATCCCGGAGTCCCGGGATCGAGTCCCACATCGGGCTCCCGGCTCCATGGGGAGTCCGCTTCTCGCTCTGACCTTCTCCCTTCTCATGCTCTCTCTCACTCTCTCTCTTTCCTAATAAATAAATAAAAATAAAAAATCTTTAAAAAGAATACCACTCAGCGGGGCGCTTGTGTGGCTCAGTAGTTAAGTGGCTGCCTTCGGCTCAGGTCATGATCCCAGGGTTCTGGGATCGAGCCCCGCATCGGGCTCTCTGCTCAGTGGGGAGCCTGCTTCTCCCACTCCCACTGCCCCTGCTCGTATTCCCTCTCTCGCTCTCGCTCTCTCTCTGTCAAATAAACAAAATCTTAAAAAAAAAATACCAATCAGCAATAAAAGGGAATGAACCTTTGATGCATGCAACCAACCAAATGAATGAATCTCCAGAGAATTATGCTGAATACAAAAAAAAAAAAAAAACACCACAATTTCAAAAGGTTACAAAAAAGTCTGGTTCCACTTATATAACCTTTTTGAAATGGTAACATTTTTTTCTAGATGGGGACAGACTAGCCGTTGGAGGAAGGAGGGAGAGGTGGTTCTAAAAGGGCAACAATAGGGATAGTAGTGGCATTGGCACTGTTTGAAATCCTGACTGTGGTGGTGGATGTGGAATCCCACCCACATGATAAAATTGTATGGAACTTAATACATACACACAAAGTAAGCCCGAGAAAATCTGAATAAGATTAATGAATTGTGTCAATGTCAATATCCTGGCCTGATAAATATCAATACAGCTGGGGAAAAAAACATGGCAGGAAATGTGTGTGTGTGTGTCTCTGTCCCCTGGTGGTGATATTATACATCATTTTGTAAAAGATTGCCGCTGGAGACTCGAACAGATATTTGCACACCCATGTTCATAGCATCATTACTTACAATAGAGAAGACATGGAAACGACCCAAGTGTCCATCAACAGATGAACAGATAATGTGACGTATACACACAGTGGAGTATTATTCAGCCTCAAAGAAGAAGGAAATTCTGATGCCTGCTACAACGGGGATGAACCCTGAGGACATTGTGCTGAGTGACCTAAACCAGACGTAAAAGGACAAGAATTGTATGATTCCACTTACAGGAGGTACCAGAGAATAAGCAAATTAAGAGAGACAGAAAGTAGAGTGGCAGTTACCAGGGGCTGGGGGAGAGGATGGGGAAGTTAGTGTTCAAGGGGGACAGAGTTTTAGTTTGGGAAGATGAAAAAGTTCTAGAGATGGGTAGTGGTTGTACTTGCACACATCAGTGTAGGTGTATTAAATGCTACTAAATTATATACTTTAAAACGGTAAATTTTATGTCACATGTGTTTTACCACAAAAGGAAACAAAGCAAGGGTACCTGGCTGGCTCAGCCAGGAGAGCTTATGACTCTTGATCTTAGGGTCATGAGTTCAAGTCCCACTTTGGGCATAAAGCTTCCTTACTTAAAAAAACAAAAACAAAAAAAGTTACCATTGGGGGGGACTGAGAAAGTGAGGAATCTCTCTGTGTTATTTCTTAAAACTGCATAAGAATCAACAATGATCTCAATAAAATTTTCCATTAAGAAGCTTAAAGAATAGGGGCCCCTGGGTGGCTTAATGGGTTAGGCCTCTGCCTTCAGCTCAGGTCATGGTCTCAGGGTCCTGGGATCGAGCCCCACATTGGGCTCTCTGCTCAGCAGGGATCCTGCTTCCTCCTCTCTCTCTGCCTGCCTCTCTGCCTACTTGTGATCTCTCTGTCAAATAAATAAAATCTTAAAAAAAAGAAGAAGAAGCAGCTTAAAGAATATATAATGGGCAAAAAATACTGTCTTCAATAGTGTTGGGAAAATGGAACAGCTACATACAAAAAGAATGAAACTGGACCCCTTCCTTATACCATACACAAAAATAAACTCAAAGTGGATTAAAGACCTAAATGTGAGACCTGAAACCAGAAAACTCCTAAACACATAGACTATAATCTCTTGGATATCAGCCTTACCAACATTTTTCTAGATCTATCTTAAGTAAGGGGAAGCAAAAAATAATCTATTGGGACTACACCAAAATAAAATGCTTTTGCCCAGTGAAGGAAACCATCAAGAAAATGAAAAGGCGTGGGGCGCCTGAGTGGCTCAGTGGGTTAAAGCCTCTGCCTTCGGCTCAGGTCATGATCTCAGGGTCCGTGGGTTAAAGCCTCTGCCTTCGGCTCAGGTCATGATCTCAGGGTCCTGGGATCGAGCCCCGCATCGGGCTCTCTGCTCGGCGGGAAGCCTGCTTCCTCCTCTCTCTCTGCCCTTCCTCCTGCCTACTTGTGACCTCTTTCTCTCTGTCAAATAAATAAATAAAATTTAAAAAAAAAAAAAGAAAAGAAAATGAAAAGGCAACCTACTGAATGGGAGAAGATATTTGCAAATGATATCCAATAAGAAGATAATATCCAAAATATGTAAAGAATTTCTACAACTCAACATTAGCAAAATAGATGATCCTATTAAAAATGGGCAGAAGACCAGAATAGACATTTTTCCAAGGAAGACATACAGATAGCCAACAAACACATGAAAAGATGCTCAACAGCACTCATCATTAGGGAAATGCAGATCAAAACCACAATGAGATATCATCTCAAACCAGTCAGAATGTCTAGGGTCAAAAAGACAAAAAATAATAAGTGTTGAGGGCACGGAGGAAAGGTGACCCCATGCACTGTTGGTGGGAATGCAAACTGATACAACCACTGTGGAAAACAGTATGGAGTTGCCTCAAAAAAATTAAAAATTGAATTTACCATATAACCCAGTAATTCCACTACTGGGTATTTACCCAAAGAAAATGAAATCACAAACTCAAAAAGGTATCTGTCCCCCTATAGTTATTGCAGCTTTATTTACAGTAGCCAAGATATGGAAGCAACCAAGTATTCATCAGTAGATGAATGGATAAAGAAGGTGTGGCATGTAGATTATATATGCACATATGCCTACATGAATATTAGCTGTAAAAAAGAGTATCTTGCCATTGTGACAGCATGGGTGGACTTGGGGGTATTATGCTAAATGAACTAAGAGAAAGAGAAATACCATTTGATTTCATTCATATATGTGGAATCTTGAAAACAAAAGAACGAACAAAAAAAACAGAAACGGGGCACCTGGGTGGCTCAGTCGGTTAAGCATCTGCCTTCAGCTCAGGTCATGATCCCAGAGTCCTGGGATTGAGCCCCACATCAGGCTCGGTGGGGAACCTCCTCCTCCCTCTCCTCCTGCCTGTGCCCTCTCTCACTATCTCTGTCGCTGTCTCCCCTTCTCAAATAAATAAACAAAATCTTTAAACTTTTTTTTTTTTTAAGATTTTATTTATTTGAGAGAGAGATCACTAGCAGGGGGAGTGGCGGGCAGAGGGAGAACCAGGCTCCACGAGGAGCCCGATGTGGGGCTCTCATGACCTGAACCTAAGGCAGCCTCCTTAGGTTCCCCAGACTGAGCCACCCAGGTGCCCCATAAATAAAATCTTTTTTAAAAAAATACAGAAACATGCACAGCAAAGGAAACTGTCAACAGAACCAAAAGACAACTGACAGAATGGGAGAAGATATTCACAAATGACATATCAGATAAAGGGTTAGTATCCAAAATCTATCAAGAACTTCTCAAACTCAACACTCAAAGAACAAATAATCCAATCAAGAAATGGGCAGAAGATATGAACAGACATTTCAGTAAAGAGGATATCCAAATGGCCAACAGACACATGAAAAAATGTTCAACATCACTCGGCATCAGAGAAATACAAATCAAAACCACAGTGAGATACCACCTCACACCAGTCAGAATGGCTAAAATTAGCAAGTCAGGGAACGACAGATGTTGGCGAGGCTGCGGAGAAAG
>CM052799.1:6481522-6599284 GCA_028533885.1 Nasua narica | reverse complement strand
TCACAGACATGTACCCTGGGGTAAATAATACATTATATGTCAATAAAAAATTAAAAAAAAATACAGAAACAGAACATGAATACAGAGAACAAACTGGTGGTTGCCTGGAAAGAAGGTGTTGAGGGAATGGGCGAAATGGGTGAAGGGGATTAAGAAGTCCAAACTTAGTCCTGGCTGGCTCAGTTGGTAGAGTGTGCAACTCCTGATCTTGAGGTCGCGAGTTCAATCCCCACAATGGGCACAGAGTTTACTTTAAAAAAAAAAAAAAAAAAAAGAGGTACAAACTTCTAGTTACAAAATACATAAGTCATGGAGATAAAAAGTACAACGTAGGGAACATAGCCAGTAATATCGTGATGACATGTGGTGACAGATGGTAACTACAGTTATTGGGCGAGCATTGTGTGGAATCGTCAAATTGTAATGTATATGATTGTCCAATCACTGTATTGTACACCTAATACCACTAACATAACATTGTATGTCAATCATACTTCAATTAAAAAACTTAAGTCAATATGCAGATAATTAATCGAGCCAAACAGTGTTGTATGCTCTGGCTATGATAGAAGCATTTTCTTTCTACCACAGTGTAAGTTGTCTTCAAAGAATTTTTTTCAAAGATTTTATTTAATGGGCCGCCTGGGTGGCTCAATCGTTAAGCGTCTGCCTTCGGCTCAGGTCATGATCCCCAGATCCTGGGATCAAGCCCCCTGTCAGGTTCCCTGCTCAGCGGGGAGCCTGCTTCTCCCTCTCCCACTCCCCCTGCTTATGCTCCCTCTCTCACCATCTCTCTCTCTCTGTCAAATAAATAACTAAATAAAATCTTTAAAAAAAAAAGATTTTATTTATTTGACAGACAGAGAGAGCACAAGCAGGAAGAGTGGCAGAGGGAGAGGGAGAAGCAGGCTCCCTGCTAACCAGGGAGCCTGATGGGGGGCTCAATCTCAGGACCCTGGGACCATGACCTGAGCAGAAGGCAGGCACTTAACTGACTGAGCCACCCGGGCATCCCTAAAGAATTTTTAAAAATATATATGAAGATCTTATAGATCTCTGGGGTGAAAATGCTAATAAACGTATTACCATGAGGTTAAACAAAGCAAAGCTACTTATCACTTACTTGTATTTTCTCAGTTGTTTTAAGCTCCCACCCAGGAAAGCGGGTAAAGTGCTTAGGGGCTTTCCATATTCATTTGGGCCTATTTGGGCTCTGCTGCTCTTGTGAGCTAGTGAGTGTGTGTGTGTGTGTGTGGGTGTGTGTGTGTGTGTGTGTGTGTGTGTGTGTGTGTGAAATCATACTTCCTGTGGCCCTCCTGGGTTTTCACCCTTGAAGAATTAGCGGAAGCAGCAATGGGATCTGGTCAAGGCATCAATTCTCTAAGCATCACTCTCCCCAGAGCCTGTAGGAACCTTCCACAGCGCTCTGCAGTCAATAGAGCTCACCACCTGGCTTTTGGACCACGAGCTGTGTAGAATGTCTGCTTTTTTTTTTTTTTTTTAAAGCTTTTATTTAGTTATTTGACAGAGAGAGAGAGAGAGATCACAAGCAGGCAGAGAGGCAGGCGGGGGTGGGGGAGGGTGGGAAACAGGCTCCCTGCTGAGCAGAGATCCCAATGCTGGGCTCGATCCCAGGACCCTGAGATCATGACCTGAGCCGAAGGCTGAGGCTTTAACCAACGGAGCCACCCAAGGGCCCCGAACGTCTGCTTAGTTAACTTCACCCGGCCGTCAGCGCTTACATGAATTTGGGATGATGAATACGCAAGTAGGTGCATCTGCTTATTAGTGATCTCGAAAGATATGTTGGGGCGCTTCTCCGTGATAATCATACCTCAGTTGCTAGAAGAAAATTAAAAAGGAAAGCAGGGAGCCTGGGTGGCTCAGTTGGTGAGGTGTCCGACTCTTGGTTTTGACTCAGGTCATGATCGCAGGGCTGTGAGATGGAGCCCCGCGTCTGGCTCCCCGCCAGGCGTGGGGCCCTCTTGAGATTCTCTCCCTCTCGCCTTCTGCCCCTCCGCCCCTCAAAAAAATTAAAATTAATATAAAAAAATAAAAAGGGAAAGAAGCCTTCCCCTCTGGGAGCTACAGTCACATTGGGGAGCAAGACAGTTCAGCAAAAACAGCTTAATTCGTTGCTTGGTTTATTCATCTGTATATTGTGAGATTCCTCTGCCCTGACAGAGGATACGTTCTAGAGAAATCAGCAAAGAACTCGCCTGAGCAGCGCTTCCCACCTTCGCCAAGTAGGCACCCCGGCAAGGGGGCTATTCCAAAACCAAGCCTGGAGAATCTCCTGGAGGTTCTGAGACCCTCGCAAGTGGAGCTCTGGAATGTGTTTTTTATACAAAGTACGATGTTAGTCTTACCATCTGGAAAATCTGTGAACAACCGAGGAAGCAGTGACTTCAGTGGGCCAGACCCAGGGACTCCCCAACTTACCCTGCTTGCTTGCCAAATCTCAGAGAAAGGCAGGGTCCTTCCAGCAAGGAATTCCCAGCCATTGTGACCATGTGATTAAAATTACCATTTTGGGGGCTCCTGGGTGGCTCAGTGGGTTAAAGCCTCTGCCTTCAGCTCAGGTCGTGATCTCAGGGTCCTGGGATCGAGCCCAGCATTGGGCTCTCTGCTCAGCAGGGAGCCTGCTTCCCCCTCTCTCTCTGCCTGCCTCTCTACTTGTGATCTCTCTCTCTCTCTGTCAAATAAATGAATAAAAAAATTTTTTTTAATTACCATTTTTTTTAAACTCCAGATTTAAGTGTGTGCTAGAATCCACATTTTTAGAGTGGCTACTAGAACCCCTGGAGGGTCTACTAACACTTGGCTGGCTGGGTCACACCCACAGAGCATCGAATTCCCCAGATCTGGGGCAAGGCTTGAGAACCGGCATTGCCAGCAAGCTCCCACGTGATGCTCTTTCCCCGGCCTGGGGACTGGGTTCTGGGATGAAATCTCTGCAACCCCAGGAGATTCCGCCTGTGATCGTCCCAGTGTCCTTTTCCCAGGTGAGGCAGCTGAGCCCTGAGGTTAAGAAACTTGTCCTGGATCACACACTGGGGGGAGGAGGGACAGCAGGCCCCCTCAAGCTCTGCTCTGGTCTCGGGACTGCCATCTAAGAAGGCAGCCATCTAGGAAGGGAGATCTACCCCCTTATAGGCTAAGCGTTAGGTATTACCTGTTTAAATCAGTCCCGAATGCCTCAGAACGTGGCCCCAGCTTCTGAGTGTGGCCCTTGAGGCCCTGCTCCCCTCCTCTACCTGCAATTCTTTTCAGTTCTTCTTCCACCTGCTTCAAAACAGCAGCTTTGCACCCCTAACTGTGGGTCCCCATTTGTTCTTTTCTGGTCTTCAGGCATCTACACACAATTCTTCAGCGTGAATGCCCTCAGACTCTGCCTCCCCTCCCCGTCCTCCCTCCTTGGCTTACACAAGAACTCAGCTGAGATTTAACTTGATGCCCCTGCCCAGACTGGTTAGATCCCCTCCTATGTTGGGAGGAAGAGAAGCACTTGAGAACCCTTTTTTTTTTTTTTTTTGAGAACCCTTTTTTAAAAGGTGTTGAAGAGGGGCACCTGGGTGGCTTAGTCCTTAAGCTCCTGCCTTTGGCTCAGGTCATGATTCCAGGGTCCTGGGATCGGGCCCTTCCCCGGGCTCTTTGCTCAGTGGGGAGCCTGCTTCTCCCTCTCCCACTCCCCCTGCTTGTGTTCCCTCTCTCGCTGTATCTCTCTCTGTCAAATAAATAAAATCTTTAAAAAAAAAGTATTGAAGAAATGAGTTTGTAAGTTAGCAGAAGGGTATTACGTGCTAAAGGAAGCCTGTGTTAGGGAGCCAATAGGAATATCAGCAATAATAGCTAGCACTTGTATAGCACCTCCTGGGGACCACCTACTATTTTAGGCCATGTATATATAAATTAAAGTGTGATGGGAATGCGGAATGGTACAACCATTTTAGAAGACAGTTTGGCAATTTCCTACAAAGCCAAAGTTACTCGTATCATATGATCCAGCAACCAAGCTGCTTGGTATTTACGGACATGAGTTGAAAACTATGTCCGCACATGGGGCGCCTGGGTGGCTCAGTTGGTTGAGCATCTGGCTTTTGGTTTCGGCTCAGCTGGTGATCTTAGGGTCCTAAGAATGAGCCCTGCCTCGGGCTCTGGGTTCAACGTGGAATTTGCTTAAGATTCTCGCTCTCCCTCTGCACCTCCCCCACTCAACGCTCTCTTAATCAATTAATTTATTTATTAAATCCTCAAAAAGTCCACACAAAAACTTGTACAAGAATGTTATAGCAGCTCTAGTCATAATTGCCAAAACTTGAAAAAGCCCCCAACTTTTTTTTTTTTTTTTAAGATTTTATTTATTTATTTATTAGGAAAGAGAGAGAGAACATGAGACGGGAGAAGGTCAGAGTGAGAAGTGGACTCCCCATGGAGCCGGGAGCCCGATATGGGACTTGATCCCATGGGACTTGATCCCGGAACTCCGGGATCATGACCTGAGCCAAAGGCAGTCGCTCAATCAACTGCGCCACCCAGGGGCCCCAAAAGCCCCCAACTTTTGAAACAAGTGAATGGACATGCAAATCCTGGTCCATCCAGAAATATCAGCACTAAAAAGAGATGAGCTAACGAACTACGAAAAGATGTGGCAGAACCTTAAGTGCACGTTGCTAGGTGAACGAAGCCCGTCTATAATGGCTACAGACTGTATGATTGCAGCTCTATGACATTCTGGAAGAGGCAAAACCAGAGACGGTAAAAAGATCAATGGTTTCCAGGGGTTGATGGGGCTGGGGGAGGGACGAATCAGTGGAGCACAGGGGATTTTTAGGGCAGTGAAAAATACTCTGTGTGAAACTACAGTGATGGATACATGTCATTCCACATTTGTCTAAATTTCTAGAAAGTATAGCACCAAGAGTGAACCCTGATGCAAACCGTGGACTTTGGGTGATAATGATGTGTGAACGGAGGCTTATGAGGTACAGTGGAAAGACCATTCTGGTAGGGGACGTTGGTGATGCGGGCAGGAGGGGATATAGGAAATCTCTATATCTTCTCAATTTTGCTGTGAACCTAAAGCTGGTCTGAAAAAATAAAGCATATCTTATTTTTATTTTTTTAATTTTTTAAAAGATTGATTTATTTATTTGACTGAGAGAGAGAGCGCACAAGCTGGGGAGCAGCAGCAGAGGGAGAAGGACGAGCAGGCTCCCTGCTGAGCAGAGAGCTGGATATGGGGCTCAATCCCAGGACCCTTGGATCCTGACCTGAGCTGAAGGTAGAGGCTTTAACCCACTGAGCCACCCAGGCGCCCCTGAAGGCAGATTCTTAATGAACTGAGCCACCCAGGCCCCCCTAAAGCTTATTTTTAAAAAACGTACATCAAGAGTGAAAACTAATGTAAACTGTGAACTTTATTTAATAGTAACATATCAAAATTAGTTCCATTTTAATAAATTTCAATGGTAACCAGTGTTCTACACTACGTGTTGTTTTTTTTTTTAATTTATTTATTTTAGAGAGAGCGCAAGCGTGGGAGCACAAGCAGGGGGAGAGGGAAAGAGAGAATTCCAAGCAGACTCCAAGCCAAGTATGGAGCCTGACACAGGGTTCCGTCTCACAACCCAGAGATCATGACCTGAGCCAAAACCAAGAGGCAGGCACTTAACTGACTGTGCTACCCAGGTGCCCCCTTTTTTTATGTCTTTTTTTTTTTTTTTTAAGATTTGTGTGACTTTTGGGGCGCCTGGGTGGCTCAGTTGGTTGAGCAACTGCCTTCGGCTCAGGTCATGATCCTTGAGTTCCGGGATCAAGTCCCACGTCGGGCTCCCAGCTCCGCGGGGAGTCTGCATCTTCCTCTGACCTTATCTCCTCTCATGCTCTCTCTCACTTTCTCTGTCTCTCAAATAAATAAATAAAATCTTAAAAAAAAAGATTTATTTGACTTTTTTGTTTATTTTAGAGAGAGAGAAACCAATGTTCCACACTAAGGCACGATTTAATAATAGAAGCTATGGAGATTTTTTTTTTTTTTTAAGTAATCTCTACACCCAACATGGGGCTTGAATTTACAACCCCGAGATCAGGAGTTGCATGCTCTACCACCTGAGCTGCCCAGGCGTCCCTGGAAACTGTGGCAATCTTCAGGGGAGAGGAGATATATGGGAACTCTTTGTATCGTCTGCTTAGTTTTCTGCCAAGCTAAAACTGCTCTAAATAAAATCTGTTCACTTAAAAACCAGATATCCATAGACATGACCCTCAGCACATGCTACGCTGTCTCTCCTGTCATCACCCTATGTTATAGGTGGAATGAGGCACAGAGAGGGTTAATAATCCACCCAGGGTCACACAGTCCTGCAGAGCTGGTGTTACCTGCCAGCTAGCCAATACTGGTCTATGCCCTTAAATTCTGCACTCTTCCGTCTGCTGCAAACACAGCACTAGAGATGGGGTGCGAGTCGGCCACCCGTAGGTGTTACGTGAAGCCATGGAGGGGAGGGGAACCCTAGGTTTTCGCATGCCCTCAGTCATCTGTGACAAACAGTGCGGGCATTTGCTTTTTGAGAAAGTCTTGTCTCCCCTCTATTAGTCAGGGTTCTCCAGAGAACCAGTCAGATGTGCACATGGATAGAAAGAGATCTGCTATGACCTGAATCATGTCCCCCCAAATTCATACAGAAGCCCTGATCCCCAACATTGACTGCATTTGAAGATGGGTCTATAAGAGGGGAAGTAAGGTTCAATGAGGTCATAAAGGGGAGGGCCGGGATCTAATGGGGTTAGTGTCCTTGTAAGACCAGACACCAGAGAGCTCCAGCTCTCTGCCAGTAAGTGTCCCCCCCTCTTTCTGCCTCTCTCTGCGTAGTGAGCACACAGCAGGAAGGTGTCCATCCATAAGCCAGGAAGAGAGCCCTCACCAGAAAGTCAATTTTCTGGCACCTTGATTTTGGACTTCCTGGTCACCAGAACTGTGAGAAAACAAATTTCTGTGGTTTTGCCCCCCAGCTTCTGGAATTTTGTGATGGTGGTCCAATTGACTTTAAGGACTTGGGTTCAGGGCATTGTATAGCCTGGTAAGTCCAAAATTGGCAGGCTGGAGACACAGGAAGGGTTGATGCTGCAGGGCAGGCTCCAAGGTCGTGGGCTGGTAGAATCCCTCCTGCTCAGAGAAGATCAGCCTTTGGTTCTATCCAGGCCTTCAACTTATCGGATGAGGCCCACCTCCATTATGAAGGGCAATCTGCTTTACACTAAGGCTACTGATTTTATGTGAATATCATCCAAAAACACCCTCACAGAAACATCCAGAATAATGTTTGACCTGGCGTAGCTGGACACTGTGGCCGAGCCGAGTTCACACCTAAAATAGCCGAGTTCACACCTAAAATAGCCAAGTTCACACCCCAAAAGAGACTAGAAATGCATGGGCACCGGATCACAGTTGCTTGGACACTTTTGGCATGGACATACCGACAAATCCAGTCTCTGTCCCAGGGCCTGGTGAAGGAGGTCTGCTTTCTCTTCTTCGCCAGGGTGAAGCTGGCCACACTGAGTATATACTCCAAACATCAAACATGTAGCAGTTCTCCCCCAAGCGGGCCGTGTATGTTGGGGGTTTGGCTCATGTGGGGTCTGTTCTCTCCAGGGTTCGTTAGAAGGTGATCTCAGGCAGAGGTTTCCAACCTCAGCACCACTCATGTTTGGGATCAGATAACCCTCTGTTTGGGGGGCCAGCTTGTGACCGGAGGGTGTTGAGCAGCAACCATGAAAAAGATAGAAATGTTGCCATTTGCAACAACAGGGATGCACGTGGAGGGCATTGTACCGAGTAAAATAAGTTAGACAGAAAAAGATAAATACCAAATGATCTAGATTATATGTGGAATAAAAATTAAAAAAAAAAAAAAAACTAAACAAAAAACAAAACCAAGCTCATGGAAATAGAAAACCCATTGGTAGTTGCTGGAGATGCATGTGGGAGTGGGTGAAATGAGTGAAGGGGATCAAAAGGTAACAAATTTTCAGTTATAAAGTAAATGGGGTGTGGACGGGTCGTAACGTACAGCATAGTGACTATAGTTAATACCATGTTGCATATTTGAAAGAGCAAAATTTTTTTTTTAAGATTTTAGTTATTTATTCGACAGAGAGAGAGACAGCAAGAGAGGGAACACGAGCAGAGGGAGTGGGAGAGGGAGAAGCAGGCTTCCCGCTGAGCAGAGAGCCCAGTATGGGGCTCGATCCCAGGACCCTGGGATCATGACCTAAGCCAAAGGCAGAGGCTTAACGGCTGAGCCACCGAGGCGCCCCTGAAAGAGCAGATCTTGAAAGTTTTTATCACAAGGAAAAAAAATTTGTAATCATTTACAGTGATGGATGTTAGCTAGACATTGTGATCATTTCACAATATACACAAATATTGAATATTACATTGTACAAGTAAAACTAATACGGTAGTTGTATGTCAGTTATACCTCACTATTATTTTATTTATTTATTTAATTGTGTTGGGATTTCTTTTCATTTTTTTAAGTTTTTATTTTTATTATTTTTTTAGTAATCTCTGCACCCAACACGGGCCTCGAACTCATGACCCTGAGATCAAGAGTCACATGCGCTTCCCACTGAGCCAGCCAAGCACTCCAGTTATACTGCAATTTTAGAAAAAGGAATTAAAAAAGGAAAATACTCCTACAGGAGAAGAAAACAAAACGAGGATGAATAGGGATGGCCACGGACTCGCTAAGGGCAAGTCCCTCCAGCCTTCAGTTGGGGGTCCAGGGTCAGGGATGACCCTTTCGAGCATGTGCTCCTTCTCCTTGCCCTGTCCTCCCCACTTCCCTCGGGCACAGGCTCAGGCTTTGAAGCCCCCACCACTTGTGGATGTCTGTGCACTGATGTGGGGACAGAGACCCTCTCAGGGCCAGCTGAGGGTGGGACTCTGTCCACGTTGGGTGTAAAAATCTGCAGTCTCCAAGACCGATTAAGTTACGATACTTCAGTGACTCGTATTTAATCCTGACCTACTACTATAAAGTATTCTGTATTTATGTGACTTCAAAGACTTTTATGTAAAAAGCAACACCCTCCCTCCAGTCTAACACCCAGTTCCAACCCCGAAAGGGTGGGGCAGATTTTCATATTTATTTGTCTATTCCATAGGCCTACATGTCCAGAGTCTTGTTTAAGGTTTTAGAATCCTTTCAATAGTTTCTGAAATAGGGTGCCCGGGCGACTCAGTGGGTTAAGCCTCTGCCTTCGGCTCAGGTCACGATCTCAGGGTCCTGGGATCGAGCCCCGCATCGGGCTCTCTGCTCAGCGAGCAGCCTGCTTCCCCCTCTCTCTCTGCCTGCCTCTCTGCCTACTTGTGATCTCTCTCTTTCTGTCAAATAAATAAATAAAATCTTTAAAAAAAAAAAGGTTTCTGAAATAAAAGCGATTCCCATACGGACGCCTGGCCAGCTCTGTTGGAAGAGCACGTGACTCTTGATCTCAGGGTCATGAGTTCAAGCCCCACACTGGGTGTAGAGATGTCTTAAACAAAACTTTAAAAAGATAATAATTCCCCTAAACAAAGAAACTCCCACAGCTCTCCAGCCTCAGAGTTCTGACTACCCGAAAATGTCTCCAAACATCACCAGGTGCCCCTTGGGGGACAAAATGGTCCCCCATTCAGAAGCACTGATTGAAGGTGGCTTCTAACCATCCTTTTTGCCTCACCTGTTTCTGGAGGGCCATCGCAGGAATGACGGGTTCCCCGGCCCTGGGGTCTGTATGGGTGCACACATGGGTGGCCGCAGGACCCTGCAGCAGGCGAGGGTGTGAGAGAACCAACCGCCTGTCCCACGTGACTCCTCTCCATCCACGTCCTCTTTGCCTCTCCCTACCTTCTCTTCCCGTCTTTCTCTGACCTCATCCCGCAGTGCAGATTAGGCCTGGGAGTGGCGTCTGTGAGATAGTGGCAGAACTGGTTGTCCCACCCTGAACTGGAGAAGGGAGAACCTGTGTCTGCCCAAGCCGGTGTTCCCAGACCGCCCTGGCGCAAGCGCTGGCTCGCAGGCTGACCTTGGGAAAGGAACAGGGGTGGGGCCTCCGCACACTGATTCTCCCAGGAGAAGACTTTCACCGTCTGGGGCTTATCTGGCTCTCACTTCTCCCTGCGGCTGCTCGCTGGTTCATCTAATGGCTTTATTAACCCAAGACACAGTTCTATGAAGACGGAAGCTGCCTCTTAATGCTTGAAAGTGACGGCCACCTCACACCCATCACGATGGCTGCTCTCCAGAAAACAGGAGATAGCAGGCGCTGGCGAGAGTGTGGGGAAATCAGAGCCCTTGTGCACCGCTGGGGGCAGACAGCGGGGCAGTTCTTCTGACAGTTAGAAATCGAATTACCATATGTCCCAGCAATTCCACTTTTGGGTGCAGAAACCCACCCCCCCAAACGGGAAGCAGGGTCTCAGAGCTCTGTCTTTCCATGTTCAAAGCACCACTGTTCGTAAGAGCCAAGTCAGGGAAACAACCCTCATGCCCATCGACAGACGATAACAGAAAATGGGCACTATCATTCCAACTTAAAAAGGAAGGACATTGTCACACCTGCCGCAATGTAGAAGAACCTCGAGGACAGTAACGCAGGAAGCCAGACTCAAAAGGACAAATAGGGTACGAGTCACCTTACATGAGCTCCCTGGAAGAGTCGAACCCATAGACACAGGCAGTGGGATGGCGGGAGCCAGGAGCTGCGGGACAGGAATGAGGATTGAGTGTTTAATGGGGGCAATTTCAGTTTTGCAAGACATGAAGAGTTCTGGGGGCACCTGGGTGGCCGGCCTAGTCCATTGAGCCTCTGCCTTCGGCTCAGGTCATGATCCCAGGGTCCTGGGATCGAGCCCCGCATCGGGCTCCCTCTCCCTGCCGCTCCCCCTGCTTTTGTTCTCCCTCTCCCCCCCCCAAATAAAGACATAAAATCTTTTTTTTTTTTAATATTTTATTTATTTATTTATTAGGAAAGAGAGAGAGTGAGAGAGAGCATGAGAAGGGAGAAGGTCAGAGTGAGACGCGGACTCCCCATGGAGCTGGGAGCCCGATGTGGGACTCAATCCCGGGACTCCAGGATCATGACCTGAGCCGAAGGCAGTTGCTTAACCAACTGCGCCACCCAGGCGCCCCAAGACATAAAATCTTTAAAGAAGACATAAAGCGTTCTGGCGACGGGCGGCCAGGATGGTGGCACGACAGTGTGAACGTACGTGCGTTAATGCCATTGAACGGGACACGTAACAGTGGTTACGATGCTCGCTTTTATGGTGTGCTTATTGTACCCCAATTTTTAAAAAGTCCTCATAAGTAGTAATAAATCCAGGCCATCCAGCTAACTTCCGCCAAGCCAGCCCAGGTCCTCACAACCAACCTTAGCTGCTGGCTGGATGACAGGAAGAATCTCCAGATGAGAAGCCCCGGCCGGGTTGCCCTGGGAAACTGAAGACTGTCTCATCGGATCAAGATCACGACAGCTCTATGGAGGGAGGGCGCGCGCAGGTCCCCGGCTGGATGCTCTGTCATCGGCCCTGCGGCGATGGGTCGCGTGTGCACGGGGCAGGATGGAATTATGAAAGCACCAGTGGGCCCCCGAGTCAGCGCGCACAGGCAGTGATTCCTGCCGAGAGGCCTCTCCCGGCGGGATGGAGGGAAGAAAAGCTGCTCTTTGGGCAGTTCCCTGGCTGGTTTTCCCTGTAACAGTCACCTGCCAATCCCTTTGCTGTGGTGTCAAACGTGCCAAAGTTGCCAGTCGCGCTCTGCCAGACCCCTCTAGATGCCTGGGTTTCGATTTTTTTTTTTCCTTCGTTTTTAAAATTCCCCCAAAAATAAAGCAGAAGAGGCCATGGATTATGTTTCCAATGCAAGGTGAAGACCGCATTTCTTACTTCTGAAATCAGCCTCTAGAATCTTGCGCTAGAAGGACTAGACCAGCAGCTGCATTGACCTAGGCTGAAATCCTCACCGGGCCCCACGAGGCCCCTACCTTCACCACTCCCTGGCTCACTCCAGCCACACCAGCCTCCTCCCTGGGGCGCCGGCCTGCCACAGGGCCTTTGCTCCTGCTGTCTTTCTGCCGGGAGCATTCTTGCCCCCCATCCCTCAGCTCCCTCACCCGTTTGCTGCGATCTCAGCTTCTCTGATGACTGTATTTAGTATTGCAGCCACTCCCTCAGCGCCCCGCTCTCCCAACTCCCTTTCCGCTTTCCTGTTTTTCCTGTGCCCCTCATGCACCTCTCCCGCTAGCATTAGAACACTGTGGGAATGTGGGGTCTCCTTTTTGTCCCTCAGTGTATCCCCTGCGTCAGTAACAGTGTATAGTACATGCTCAGTAAACACTAGTCGGATGAATGGATTCACCTGGGCACCAATATGACACTTTGGTTTAGAATTTGAAAGGTGAGAAGGAGCACCAGACTTTTTCTAAGTTAGTATACTATATAAGAAAAAAATAGTAACAAATTTGTGTGGCAGCGGCAGCAGCTCCGTCCCTCCAGGGGCTTAGGCCAAACATCTCAAGAGCACCCTTACCTGCACGCCTCCGCTCACCGCCACATCCAGGCCCTCTGGATGTTTCTAATGGTTCTGCTCTGTAATATTGTGATTTATAATAAGGAACACCTGTTTGGTTTTGTCCCATTCCTGGCACAAACGCTCGGAATGTCATAAGTGATAAGTGATAAGAGTGATAAAGGTGTCAGGGCGCCTGGGTGGCCCAGTCAGAGGAGCATACGACACTTGATCTCGGGGTTGTGAGTTTGAGCCCCACGTTGGGTGGAGAGGACTTAAAAATAAAATCTTAAAAAAAAAAAAGTGATAGAGGTGTCTTGATATTCACAGCAAGCGCCTTTCAACCACACCTGAGTTTATATTAATGAGGGAACTTTTGAAAAGCGCAGAAGGGTGGGGGCTGGCTGTCCAGCAAACCAGGTATGTGATTGGAGGACTGGAATTTTCGATCCCTCCCCCTCCCTCCCCGACGGCCTCCAGGGAGGGGAGAGGGGCTTGAGGATCGCATCAACCAACAGTGGGTGGTGATTTAATCAAACAGCCTATGTCCTGAAGCCTCCATAGAAACCCGAGAGGATTGGGTTCAGAGAGCTTCCAGGGCAGTGAACCAGACAGATCGGAACGCGGAGCCCCAAACTCTGCAGGGACAGAATGTTGGGGATCTGTTGCATGCAGATTGCATGTTGGGGATCTTACCCCCATGTACCTCTTCATCCGGCTGTTGATTTGTATCCTTTGATCCGCTGTAGTAACCTGGCAATCTAGTAATGAAATGGATTCTCTGAGTACCGTGATCTGCTCCCACAAACTGTTGGAACCTGAGGAGGGGTGGTGGGGACCTGTGGTTTATAGCTGGTCCATCGGACGCACAGGTGACCGACCGCCTGCGCTCGTGACTGGTGGCAAAGGGGCAGGAGGCAGTCTCATGGGAGTGAGCCCTGAACCTGCGGGATCTGATGCCATCTGCGGGGGTTGGGGGATGGGGACACCACACGCATCGTGTTCTCAGAAAGCTGTGGTTGTACATTTTGACCTCCCCTCGGTCCCTGCCACCACCAAGGGAACCGCACCAAGGCTTGATTTTGCGTCACCTCCCTCAGAGTCGTCCCAGGGCTGGGGCCACTTTCGGGGCAGCGTCTGTCAAAAGCAGTAAAGACATCGGATCCCCACAGCCGTCTGGGGCCAGGGTTAGCAGAAGGGGCAAGCAACAGACAGACCAAAGAGCCTAACGAAAGGACAGGAGGATGGAATCAAGATGGGACACTAGGGGGGAAAAAAATCAAACACCAAAGAAAGCAGAAAGCACCATGGAGGGCTTAAGGAACAACACAGATATAAGACCCAGAGGGGAAAAAAAGTCCTGAGCATCTCTCAGCAAATGTCTCTCCAGCCTTAACCATGGCCAGACGCTGGAGAGGTAACATCCAGAAGTTTTGACTGTCCCCAGGGATGCGTTATCTTCCGAACACATCGATGTATGACATTATGTAGATTATCGCCGACCAGGGAAGCGCACCCAAGGCTCAGAGCTTTTACTGGGGTTTCGTCAGACAGGAGGGAGTGATTGAACCGTCAGCCATATGGATCCTTCTTCGGCAGCCAGCCTCTCTGGAGGTTGGGCTGACCTCACATGTCTCAGCTCCGGCCAGCCGGTCACATGGTCAGCCTTTCTGGTGTGGTCAGCCCCCACCCTGAGTCATCTCATCGCGTAAACAATCCGGGGCCCACCCTGAGTCATCAAGTCAGCATCAGCTCCCCAGTGCGGGCTGAGGTTCCCACCATGAGTAGCCAACCAGGCTCCTGTCGGGAAATCCCCAGGCCTTAGAGGTTACGTCCCACGAGCCAAGACAGAAGCCAGACCTCTCTTCACTATACAGTGTTACACCTTAATTTAAAATTTATCAAAATAATAGCTCCAGGGCGCCTGGGTGGCTCAGTTGGTTGAGCGACTGCCTTCGGCTCGGGTCATGATCTCAGGGTCCTCGGATCGAGCCCCACATCGGGCTTTCTGCTCGGCGGGGAGCCTGCTTCCCCCTCTCTCTCTCCCTCTCTGCCTACTTGTGATGCCTCTCCCCTCTGTCAAATGAATAAATAAAAAAATCTTTAAAAAAAAAGAATTCTAGGGGCGCCTGGGTGGCTCAGTTGGTTGAGCAACTGCCTTCAGCTCAGGTCATGATCCCGGAGTCCCGGGATCGAGTCCCATATCGGACTCCCGGCTCTGCGGGAAGTCGGCTTCTCCCTCTGACCTTCTCCCCTCTCATTCTCAGTCTCTCGCTCTCTAATAAAAAAAAAAAAAAATCTTTAAAAAAAAAATAATAGCTCCACATCTAGGCCAATTGTAATAAAACCTAGACATCAAAGAGAGAGAGGGAAATGACTTTAAGATCAACCAGAATAAAACAGCAACAATCATACTGACTGCTGACATTGCAAAAGCAACAGTGAAAAGTCAGAAGACAGGGAATCCCACCTTCATATTTTTTTAAAAGATTTTATTTATTTATTTGACCGAGAGAGATCACAAGTAGGCAGGCAGGCAGAGAGAGAGGGAGAAGCAGGCTCCCTGCTGAGCAGAGACCTGAATGCGGGGCTCCATCCCAGGACCCTGAGACCATGACCTGAGCCGAAGGCAGAGGCTTTAACCCACTGAGCCAGCCAGGCGCCCCGGAATCCCATCTTCAATGTACTGATTTTTAAAAAACTGGGGCGCCTGGGAGGCTCAGTGGGTTAAGCATCCGCCTTCAGGTCAGGTCATGATCATGGGGTCCTCGGATCAAGCCCCACCTTGGGCTCCCTGCTCAGTAGAGAGCCTGCTTCTCCCCCTCGCTCTGCCCCTCCCCCTGCTTGCGCTCTCTCTTGGTCACTCTCTCTCTCAAGTAAATAAAATCTCTTTTTTTTTTTAAATTTTTTAAAAAAGTTAAAGTCAACTTTGCACTGTAAACAGTTTTCCAAACACAGCGAAAGGAAGGTATTTCAGGCAAATAAAAACTGAGGGTTGGCTGCTAGCTAACCTGCCTCAGAAGAAGTTCTACAGGCTTTTCCTCAAGCAGAACAGCAGAGTAGTGATCCCACACGGAAGGGCTGAGAACCCAGAAGAAATGTTGAGTGAACACGAAACAAACTAAGGGTGGCTGGGAGGTGGGGGGTAGGGATATGGACATGGGGGAGGGTATGTGCTATGGCAAATGCTGTGAAATGTGTAAGCCTGATGATTCACAGACGTGTACCCTGGGGCAAATAATACATTATATGTTAATAACAAATTAAAAAAAAAAAGAAATGTTCAGTGAAAAAAGTGGTAAATATGGGTAAATCCAAATGAGTATCAAATTTTAAATACTCCTAATAACGCAATGTACTGTGAAGTTGAAAAACGAACACTTTAGAACTCATTTTCTTAAAAAAGAAGTGTGGTGGCCAGAGTTCAGCAGATGTTTCTGGAACAGAGAAGACAGCCCCGATCCTCATGTTTATGGCTGGGCCGGGGTCTGTGATGTGAGAAACACGAATGCCTCAACCACTGGCTGGTCTCCCTGCGGCAAGCCCTGAGAGGGCAGAGAGGGGGATGCGAGGCTAGACCCTGCGCGGGGTACCACTGCGGGAGCCCCAGTTCAGGCGAAGACTGGGGCGGGCAGGGCTGTGTACAGAGAAGCAGCCTCTCGGCGCCACTGGGTTTCTGTGCAAATGAGGACTGTGAGCTTCCGAGAGGCTGCGCGTGAGAAGGGGCTTGGCAGCGGCCCCGTGACCTTCCCCAGCCCACTGAACTTGGGGGTGCGGGCGGCACCGGACTGGCTGTGTTGGCACCTTGGGCCCAGTGCAGGTGTGGGCCCTCCCACAGCCCGCTGACTGTGTGCAGGGAACTGTGCCTTTCGTTGTTCTTTTGCTTTTTTTCTTTTAAGAAGGAAGTCATGTTTCTGCACAGAAGATGCCTAAGAACCAGCCTGAGCGTCCCTCTCATCTCGGGACACAGCCCGTGGCCGATGGCTCCAGAATTCCAGATACTCCTCTCGCCTCAGAATAATCCGTCGCTTAAAAATATTTTCTCAGGGGCATCTGGGTGGCTCAGTGGGTTAAAGCCTCTGCCTTCGGCTCAGGTCATGATCTCAGGGTCCTGGGATCGAGCCCCGCATCGGGCTCTCTGCTCGGCGGGGAGCCTGCTTCCCCCTCTCTCTCTGCCTGCCTCTCTGCCTGCTTGTGATCTCTCTCTCTCTCTCAAAAAAAAAAAAAATAAATAAAATCTTTTAAAAAATATTTTCTCAACGAGGCTGATCGTTAGGGAAATGCAGATCAAACCGACAACAAGTTACCCTTTCACACGCATCAGGATGGCTGTTACATAAAAACACAACAAAATCGCAAGTGTCGCGCGAGCACGCGAAGGAAAGACAGCCGCCTCGCCCCGGGGGTGGGAACTTGGGAACGTGAGCCGGGGCGGCCACCGAGGAACGCGCTGTCGCACGTCCGAACCGCCTTCCTTTTTGAGACGGAATCCTGTTCAGTTGTGTGCTTATACCGCTTTTTGTTTATCTATTCGCTCATCGACAGACACTTAGGTCGGCTGTCGTCAGTCATGCTGCCGTGAACATGGGCATACACACGTCTGTTTGGGACCCTGCTTCCGGTTCTTTCGGCGTCTACACGGAAGCAGAACTGCTGGCAGGGCCTGAAGGGCACAGTCGGCCCTCAGGGTCCTGGGATGGAGCCCCGCATCGGGCTCTCTGCTCAGCGGGGAGCCTGCTTCCCCCTCTCTCTCTGCCTGCCTCTCTGCCTGCTTGTGATCTCTCTCTGTCAAATAAATAAATAAAATCTTTTAAAATATTTATTTATTTATTTGAATGGGAGAGAGAGAGAGACTCTCAAGCAGACTCTGTGCTGAGCTTGGAGCCCTACTCGGGACTCGATCTCATGACCCTGAGATCGTGACCCCAGTCGAAATCAGGAGTCACTTGACTCAATCAACTGATTGAGCCACCCAGGTGCCCAAACTGCAGGGTGAGGCTTATGGGATTATTTCACAAGCCTATACCCAATAGCTAACTGTTTTCAGGAGGGGTACGGAGACTTTTCCGGGCACCACTATATCAGCAAAGCCACAGCTCAGCAAACCAGCTGAGATAAAACAGAGCTGCCGACATTACATGCGCCTCAACAAGGACTGGAGCAGCCCTTGCAGGAGATGATGAGAACTTTCCACAGATAGCTGTCCCAAGAGTAACGTTTAAACCGACCTGGAGAGCACACTGTTCATACTGTAACTGCTCGAGGCTTAGCCGGACTCAAGATGATGGAAAACTCTAGAAGTTCTAGCGTGAATAACAACCAGAGGAACTAGGTTCTCAGAGCACCCCTCCTGTTTTTGATTCAAAGGATTATGAGAATTCCAAATGTTTTCTCACTTAATTATTTGCTGGGAAGGGTCAGAGGCAACCACAAGCGTTTGAGGACACAGTTCACCCAAGACCGCCCTCATTTCTGATCTCGGTTACAAGTTCAGGTTTCCTCAAGACCACATTCAGGTTTGAGAACTCACTGAAAGACTCACGGAACTGACTGGAAGCTCTTAGCCCCACAGTTACAGTTTATTACGGGGAAAGGGTGGTTACAGACCGAGATCAGCCAAGGGAGAGGCGCACGGGGCAGCGTCCGGGAGAAGTGTCGAATGCGCAGCTTCCGGTGTCCCCGCCCCGTGTGGAGACAGGACAGCTTGCCTCTCCCCGCGTCGATGTGTGATGCGGCACAGACTATCGCCGGTCGGGGAAGCTCACCCAAGTGCAGGGTCTGAGTTTGTATAGGGCACTGTTGTGTGGGCACAGTCAACCGATGGGTGGATCCCACGTGCCCCAAAGCCCCCACCTCAGACCACGGCGTGAGTCTTTCTGGCCCCCATCCTAAGTCATCCCACTGGACTGTCCAGTGTGACCCAAGACCTCCCAGCAAACAAAGACCCTCCTATCCGGCATGACATCTCTGAGATTACCTCCCAGAAGTGGGAGACAAAGGCCGCATCTCTTTTTGGACAAGGGGAAATGCTACTTACTACAGAGTCTCCTGGTCCATTTCCTCCAGGAAATGGTAAAGTGCAGAAGGGCAGGAGCTAGAACCATCTTTGTCTCCCAAGGCCAGGGACTTTGTTGGATGCAAAGAGTGGGGGCTACTGAAAAGGAAATTCTTCTAGGACAGAAGTATTTGGGTCATCGTCGAGGGAGAGGGTGTGAATGGGGCTCTGCCTTCAGGGCTGCCCCCTGAGCTCTTGTTGGGAGAGAAGCCTCTTCCTCTCAACATGACTGTCACTGCCATCCGTCTCCAGAACTTTCCATTTTCTGCAACTAAAACTCTGTCCCCATGACACTGACTCGTGTTCCCCTCCCCCAGCTGCTGGCACCCACCGTCTACTTCCTGTCTCTATGGATGTGTCTACCCTGCATACTTCATAGATGTGGAATCATACAGCATTTTTCCTTTTGTAACTGGCTTCTTTCACTCAGCACAGTGTCTTCAAGACTCATCCGTGTTGTGTCAGACTTTCCTTCCTTTTCAAGACTGAATAATATTCCATTGCATGGAGGGACTATGTTTTGTCTATTCATTCATCCACTGATGGACACTAGGGTTGTTCCCACCTTTGGGACACTGTGGAAAACGCTGCTGTGAACATGGGTGTGCCATTAGCCTTTTGAGACCTTCCTCTCTGTTCTTTTGGGGAAACACCCAGGAGTAGATTCTTGGACCATATGGTGATTCTATTCTGAATTCTTCCAGGAGCCGCCATACTGTTTCCCATAGTGGCCATTATCACGTCTGTTTTTACTGTTCTCTTGTAATTAGAGCAAGTGGTGCTGACTGCTATGTATCATAATGGTAGAAAATTTTCTTTGAGAAGCTTCATTAGATGAAATGGTGAACCCACTAAAGTAAAATTAAAAGTCTGCTAAAAAAAAAGCTGGGTGTTGAGGCGTACCCCAGCTGCTCTGACTTTGCTTCAGGTGGACTTGTGGGCTGAATCTGAATTTTCAAGGTGGGCTTATTTTTGTTCTGTGCTTTCAATGTGTTTTCTTTTGCTAATGGTACAAACACTTCTGTTTTATCCTGCTGGTACTCTAGAACAAACCTTCAACAAGGGGGTGGACTGGAAGATTTTTCTGACATTCTTTCTGGTGATCTTACATAGTCCATCTTCACAGTGTTTCCAGGAGATATTCACTGGTCTGTCATTAAAAACACAAACTAACACAGACTTTGTAGCAGTCGCATATCCTAGGAGCTGCTGGCATATTCATTTCCTCACACCCTTTTTTGCCAGGATAATAACTAGCGAGATCGCAGCTAATAGAACCAGTCCCAGCTGTCTCCATGGTAACATTGTACCGTATCAATGTCACCTTCATCCCGCCGAGAACATGGATCATAGGACCAGTCCCAGTCGTCTCCATGGTAACACTGTATCCTATCAACATCACCTTCATCCCTCCAAGCACAGAGATCAAGGTAGAGCCAGGAGGGGGAAAGATACTAGTATATTTTTAATCTCTACTTAAACAATTTCCATCTCTGTAGATCAAGTTAACAATATTTAAAAGCAGAAAGGCTCCTAATGGGCTTTGACATTTTTATAAGGCAGCATTTCAACACAGAGTAACACGGAGCAATGGCCTCAAATTGTACAGGCAAAAGCATTCTCCTGACCACATAATGAGGTAGAACAGACTTCAAGTATGGTCTCCAGAGCAGAGACTGTTAGGAATCATACTCTGAAAAAAATTGCATTATGATGGAAAGAAATTTGAACATAAGCCACAGCCACCAGTATCTAATGCCTGGGATCCACTAAGGGCCAATCATTGCTCAGTGAATGGGCAGGATTTCACATTTGCAGCAACTTGGGCTGTCATTTGAGGTCACCTCAAAGCCCTCTCTACAGAACGTAAGGTCCAGGAGGTAAATTCATCATTAACTACAAATAATGCCTCTCATCGACTATTCAGCCTGCTATAATAGAGTACCATAGACTGGATGATTTATAAACCACAGAAATGTCTTTCTAAGATCTGAATGCTGGGAAATAGAAGATCAAGGCATCAGCAGATTTGATTCCTGGTGAGGGTTCATTTCCTTGTTTATAAAAGTATTCGTATTGCATCCTTACACGGTGGAGAGAGGGCAAGAGAGAGCTCCCTGGTATCACAGATCCCATTCATGAGGGCTCTCCCCCCATGATCTAATCACCTTCCAAAAGCCCTACCTCCTGATACCATCACAGTGGGGGTTAGGATCTCAACATACGAATCTTGAAGGTACACAAACATCCAAAACATAACACTGATGATTGTGGACTACATGCCAGGTACCAGAGAGGTGGTAGTGAACAAGAGAGACAGATCCCTACTTCTTCAGACCTTCATCCAGTGGGGGAGATGGCAGAGAAAACATCAATGAGTACTAGGGAGAAAGGGAAAGTGGGCAAGAGGCTATAGATGATCTCAGAGTAGTCAGGGACACATTTTTTAAAAGGTGATGCTGAGCAGAGCACAGAATGAAGGGATGGAGCTAGGCAGGTATATGGGAGTTGGGGGGGAAGCTTTCAGGCAGAAGAAACGGCAAGTGCAAAGGTCCTGAGGTATGACTACGCTTGGTGTGCTTATGTTCGAGAAGAGCTCAGAACTGCATGAGCAAATCAGGGGAAAAGTAGAAGACGATCCAAGGGGAGTTTTTAGGACACTTTGAATACTTTGATGATTGAATACTTTGATTACTTTGGATAATCTGTGCCGCCCTCATAAGCACTTGGAAAGCATTCAGCAGGTTTTTGAGGGTTGAAGAAAAGGCTATCTTGTTTCCTTCCTCCAATATATTATATGCTCAAAATTAATTTTCTTAGATATGTTCAGAATGTGACGGAGAAAATTTTTTGTTGTATTTTTTTTGTTGTTTTGTCTTGTTTTTAGGCTAAAGCACATGGTCTCACTTAACTCATGTCACCTAACAAGAGTCTCTTGCCTCCTGGCCCTTGTATCCTCTTGTGTAACTAACTAACCCGGAAGTTCAAGGATGATGTGCTCCACAGAGGTGAGCTATGTAGAAGTGATTGCCGCAACAAGGAGGGGCAGTGGTTAAGACCTTGGGTTGAACCAGACTGCTTGTGCCTGAATTCAGGTCCTTCCACTTTCCTGTAAAATGGGAATAAGGAACAGCAAGAGTATCTGTATGAACAAAATGTAAATATTAATAAAGAGAATACCTTGGGATGCCTGGGTGGCTCAGTTGGTTAAGTGTCTGCCTTCAGCTTGAGTCGTGGTCCCAGGGTCCTGGGATTGAGCCCCACCCACATCCCTGCCGAGCAGGGAGCCTGCTTCTCCTTCTGCCTGCTTTTTCCTCTGCTTGTGCGCGCGCTCTTTCTCTCTCTCTCTTTGTCAAATAAATAAATAAATAAAAGCTGTAAAAAAAAAGTTAGAAAACCTAAAAAGAAACAAAAAATTCTAATGAAAATTTGAGCAGCGAGAATAAAGAATCAGCACAAATGAAAATAGGGACAACAGTAATTATTGAGTCTGAGGAACAGAAAGAAAGAAGAATGAAGAAAAGTAAACAACTTTAGGGATTTGTGGGAAACCATCAAGGGGACCAACATACTCTTTGTGGGAGTCCCAGAAGGAAAAGAATTAGAGAAAGGGGCAGAGATAATATCTGAAATAATGGTTGTAAACATCCCAGATTTGATGGAAAAAACATGAAGCTCAATAAACTCCAGCAGGATGAACCCAGAGAGACCCACACCAAGACGTACTGTAACCAGACTTTTGAAAACCAACCACAGAATCTTGAAAGCAGCAAGACAGAGCCAGAAGCAACTCATCACATACAAAAGATCATCCAGATCATGAGACAATTTCTCATCAGAAGCTTTGGAGGCCAGAGGCAGTGTCCTGACATATTCAAAATGAAGAAAAGTGTCAACCAAGAATTCCACATCTGGCAAAACTGCCCTTCAAAAGTGAGAGAGCAATTAAGACCTTCCCAGACAACAAAAGCTAAGGGTGTTCGTCACCACCTGACCTGCCTGTAAGAAGTGCGCCAGGGAGTCCTGCGGGGTGAATTGAAAGGACAATAACTCAAAGCCATGTGGCAACATAAAGAGCTCAGTAAAGGGGAATATGTGGGTAATTACAAAAACAGCTATTCTTGGAACTACAGTTTATCACTCTACTGTTTATTTTCTACGTAATTTAAGGGACTAATGCATTCAAAAAGTATCGGTTTATGTTTTCGGACACTCGATGTTTAAAGATGTAATTTGGAGACACCAACAACTGAAAGAAGTGGGAATGGAGCCGTGAAGGAGCACAGTGTTTGTTACCTTTGTTAATCCGATAAATCCAAATTAGCGTTACAGCTCCTGGATGTCAGACGTTATAGCCACCCACAGGCCCCCACAATTGTAAATTTTATGTGCATTTCGCCCCAAACAACAAAAAAAAGGATATGAGGGGGCACCTGGGTGACTCAGGCAGTTACGCGTCTGCCTTCGACTCTGGTCACGATCCCGGGGTCCTGGGATCAAGCCCCGCATTGGGCTCCCTGCTCAGCGGGAAGCCTGCTTCTCCCTCTCCCGCTCCCCCTGCTTGTGTTTCCTTTCTTGCTGTGTCTCTCTGTCAAATAAATAAATAAAATATTTTTAAATAAATAAAAGAACACACCTCTGCCTCGCTGTCTTTGAAATGCGTTTTCAGAGGTGGAATGCCTAGATTAAAAAAAAAGTATATGAGGGGCGCCTGGGTGGCTCAGCGGGTTAAAGCCTCTGCCTTCGGCTCAGGTCATGATCTCAGGGTCCTGGGATCGAGCCCCGCATCGGGCTCTCTGCTCAGCGGAGAGCCTGCTTCCCTCTCTCTTTCTGCCCGCCTCTCTGCCTACTTGTGATCTCTCCCTCTGTCAAATAAATAAATAAAATCTTAAAAAAAAAAGTATATGAAAAATTTAAAAAAAGAGCTGTGAAACCATGCAAAGACACAGAGAAACCCACGTACATACTGTTATCGTTTAGTGCAAGAAGCCCGTCTGGAGACCCTGTCTACTGTATGGTTCCAACCACACGACATCCTGGGAAAAGATAAAAAGTTTAGAGACAGTGAAAGATCAGGAGTTGCTGGGAGGAGTACGTGGAACAGGAGATTTTTAGGGCGGTAAAACTGTTCTGTATGGACTGTAAGGGTGGGTCCGTGTCATTTTTTTCGAAGCCCATAGAATTTCCAACAGCAGGAGTGAGCCCTAATGTAAATTATGGGCTTTTGTTGATGACAACGTATCAATATTGCTTCATTCTTTATTCTTCATTCCACACTAATGCAAGATGTTAGTCATTGGGGGAATGGGGATGGGATGGGAGGGGCGATATGGAAACTCTCCGTACTTACTGGTTAATTTTTATATAAAATTAAAACTGCTCTGTAAAATAAAGTCTATGAATTTTTACACTCATGTTGTTAAAAATCCATCATAACTAACTTGAATTTAAATAAAACCTATTAATTTAAACCTATTGATTTAAACCTGATTTAAACCTATTGATTTAAACCTATTGAATTAAATAAAACCTATATAATTAATTTAAACCTATTAATTTAAATTATATATGTATATATATACGCGTATATATAATCAGTATTTGGGCAGTAGACACTATCTTCCCTACAGAGCCTTAACAACAAAAGGTGAAGACAAGGCAGGGGACGTCTCTGGTGGCTGGTCACACCTGCATCTGAATTCACTGGGGAGGGAGCCCTGCACACACACGAGAAGCCCCTCACCGCAATGCGGTCACTCCCTGGGTGGGCCCCTTAGACCAAAGAGAAACCCCACGATTCCCAGGCCATTCATTCCCCACTCCTCTCAGGCCCTGGCTTCTGATTGAACCGGACAGAAGCATCGTTGGGCAAAAGATGTTAGAATTGCACTCATGGGAAATCAGGACTCGGGGCTGCTCATTCTCCCTGCTCCCCCGACTGCCAGGCTTGTCTCTACAGACGGCAGACCAACCTGAAGTTAGCAAAGTACTTTGGAGACAAGCCCCGTAAATGCTGAAGCAAAAAAAAAAAGTTCCGAGGAAGACAGCTAGGCATGAAACCTGGGTTTTTATTCTAAGAGAAGCAAGTCCAGCTTTCCCCTCCAAGTCGTTTCCAGATCAGCCCCAGCTGAAGGCAAAGACGGTATCAGCCCTAGCGCAGGGAATAGTGCATTGGAACAGAGTGGGAAATGGTTGGCACCAACCTGGTGAGAGCGAAAGGGGGAATCTGGCTCCCTCTGGTGGTCACCATGTGCCATACACTTATCCGATGGCGCTGCTCCATTGCCACATCCAAATAGTGAAATAGAGAGAGAGAGAAAGAGAGAGAGAGAGAGGATCTATAGAGAGTAAAAAGATCAAAGGTGGAGCACAGCCAACGTTTAAGACACTGAAACTGGGGGGGCCTGGGTGGCTCAGTGGGTTGAAGCCTCTGCCTTCGGCTCAAGTCACTCTCAGGGTCCTGGGATCGAGCCCCACATCGGTCTCTCTGCTCAGCGGGAAGCCGGCTTCCCCTTCTCTCTCTGCCTGCCTCTCTGCCTACTTGTGATCTCTCTTTCTGGCAAATAAATGAATAAAATCTTTAAAAAAATAGTTTAAAAACAAAAGACACTGAAACTATTCTGTATCACAGTAATGGAAATGGGACATTAGGCTTTTGGCAAAACCCATAGCCTGTGTACAGGACCGAGAGTGAACCCGAATGTAAACTGTGGACTTCAGTTAATAATAATGTATCAGTATTGCTTTAGTTGCAACACTGTTCCCCACTAATGCAAGTTCTTAGTAACGGAAACTAGGGAGTTGGGGGGGGGGGTGTCCGTGAGGATCTTCTGTACTATACACTCAATTTTTCTGTAAACCTAAAACCGATGTCGATTTTTTTTCTGATGTCTATTAAGAAAACTTTATTTGAGGCATAACTAATACAAAAACCAATACAAAAAGACAAGTACCGTATGAAACAAGTCGTATGAGGTCCCTAGAGGAGTCACATCCATAGGACATAGAGTAGATGGTAGGAGCTGGGGAAGCGGGAAATGGGGAGTTAGTGTTCAGTGGGGACAGGTTTCAGTTTGTGGGAAGATGCAGAGTTCTGGAGGTGGGTGGTGATGATGGTCACATAACACGAATGTGCTTAATGCCACCGAACTGTATGCTTTCAAATGCCAAAGGGGGTGGGGACGCGCCCGGGTGGCTCAGTTGGTTAAGCATCTAACTGGATTTCAGCTCAGCTCATATCTCAGGGTTATGAGGTCGAGCCCCACGTCGGACATCATTCGAGGGGTGGAGCCTGCTTAAGATTCTCTCCCTCTATAAATTAATTAATTAATTAATTAATTAAAAAAAAATGTTGGGGCACTTGGGTGGCTCAGTTGTTAGGCCTCTGCCTTCAGCTCAGGTCATGATCCCAGCATCCTGGGATCGAACCCCACATCGGGCTCCCTGCTCAGCGGGAGGTCTGCTTTTCCCTCTCCCACTCTTGCTGCTTATATTCCTCTCTTCCTGTGTCGCTCTCTGTCAAATAAATAAAATCTTAATAAATAAATAAATAAAATATCTCTAATGGTAAATTTTATGTGTGTTATACCACAGTTTTTTGAAAAATGCTTCGAGGAGGAAAAAAGATGACACAATTCTTTGAAGACACTAACCCCTTTCTAAAGTTAGTGTGGGGGAAAAAAATAAAGTTAGTGTGGGAAAAACCTTTCTAACTATGCCTCTAAAGCTACAAGATTAAATATTGATAAATTCATCTACATAAAAATGAACTTTTTTGTGTCCAAAGTGAAAAACTCACCAGGAAAAATATAACTCAGTCCCGAGGGAAAGGCTTAGCATGCTGATATGAAGACGTCTAATCAGTCAGTAAAGTTTAGCGACCAAAGAGGGAAAGGGGCAAAGGATGTGATCAGGAACTTCCCAGAAAGCCAAACTAAACCAAACCCCCAAATAAAAAAGCCTTTTCAACCCATGAGAAGATGTTCAACCTCACTCATAAAAGAAATACAAATTAATGCTGCAATTGCAAGCCATCAACTGGTGAAAATCCCAAATCAACTTTTTCAACCATCACTTTGGTGAAAATGCCAAAGTTTGATAACGCCCTCTGTGGCACAAGTCGTTGCTGGGAGGGAACGTGGGGCCGTCCCTACAGGCATCAAATGACAGTGATGCCCCAAATGACAATTTGGGAAAATACACATAAAGTTTACCATCTGAACCATTTTTTAAGCGTCCAAGCCAGTGGTATTGAGCACGTTCACATCGTGCAGCCGTCCCCACCATCCGTTTCCAGAACTCTTCTCTTCCCAAACTGAAACTCTGTCCTCGTGAAATGCTGACGTCTCTTTCCCCCTTTCCCCACACTCTGGCTCCCACCCTCACACTTCCTGTCTTCACGATCTTGACTATACTAGAAATACCTCGCCCACGGCATCTGCCCTTTAGCGACCGGCTTACTTCACTTTGCCTGATGTCCTCAAGGGCCATCCGCGTTGTAGCAGGTGTCCGAGTTGCCTTGCATTTCAAGGCTGAATCCTATTCCGCTGGATGGATGGACCACCAGTGTCTTTATCCCCTTCTCTGCCCACGGACCCTCGCCCCGCCTCCGTCTTCGGCTGTTGGGAATCACGCTGTAAACACGGGCATGCGCGCAGCAGGCCGAGTCCCTGCTTTCGGTTCTCTTGCTGTCAACACAGAAGTGGAATTTCTGGGTCCTGTGGTTATCCTACATTTCCCCTTTTAGAAGTGTAGGACATTCCACCAAAATGTTTCTGCGTTAGACCATGTGACATTCCTAGCGGCCCTGCACAGGGCTCCCAAATTTCTCCGCCCCCACCTTGCTAACGGTATTTTCTGGGTGTTCTCGCCACCATCGCGGGTGTGAACCCACACGGCCTTTAACCCAGCAATTCCACCTCGGGGCGCTCCCCTGAGCCTCTTCTGAGACTTGCTTCTGTTAATTCGCCCCACACCCTGGACACCTTTCCAGGTCGGTGCCCGTAAATCTCGCTCTCTCGTTATGTATTGCGTAATTACGTAATTACGTACTGCGTAATTACGTAATCGCGTATTGCGTAAGGAAGGAGGGACGGGAGGTCAACTCTCGTTCCCTTACGGATACGTCTGCTGTTTTCGGTGTTTAAACACTGGCATCCCCACAGCAAATATACCCTTTATGGAGACACTCCAAGAAATACAGTCCTCAAAGCCTGCTTCCAAAAATCCAGCCTTCGATGTTCGGTTTGGTAAACGCCACTAAAAGGTTGGAGTTTGTGGGCTATTTGCTCACAACCGTGGTTCCATGAGAGCTCTTGCGTAATACGTTGGACTATGAAAAGTCTACTCCGAAATGATAGAGCTTTGCTGCCTGGACCCAAATTCCCACCTAACGTTGCTGCCAAGGGGACGTTAAAAAGACAACCTCGGGCCCAAAATGATGTCACTTAGGTTAAGACCCCAATTCAGTAAACCACGATTTAAGATCTAACCTAACTGCAGTTCAGCCCCCCCCAGAAATGTCGCCTCCAGCCATTTCCTGGTCAACACTAGGAAATTTACTGATAGACTCCTTCCATTCCTCTTAAAAGGGTGACCTTGCCTAAAACAATGGATTTGTTGCTGATTTTTTACTTTTTTCCACTCCCTCTCTTTTTTTTTTAAATAACTTTTTTTAGAGATTTATTTATTTATTTGAGGGACGCCTGGGTGGCTCAGTCATGAAGCGTGTGCCTTCAGCTTGGGTCATGATCCCAGGGCCCTGGGATGGAGCCCCACATGGGGCTCCCTGATCAATGGGAAGCCCGCTTCTCCCTCTCCAACTTCCCCTGCTTGTATTCCCTCTCTCGCTGTGTCTCTCTCTGTCAAATAAATAAATAAAATCTTTTTTTTTAAAGATTTTTTATTTATTTGAGAGAGAGAGAGAGAGAATGAGAGGGGAGAAGGTCAGAGGGAGAAGCAGACTTCCTGCAGAGCTGGGAGTCCAATATGGGACTCGATCCTGGGACTCCGGGATCATGACCTGAGCTGAAGGCAGTCGCTTAACCAACCGAGCCACCCAGGCGCCCCAATAAAATCTTTTACTTAAAAAAAATATTTAATTTATTTGAGAGAGAGGACAATCGAGAGAGAGCATGTGCAAGTGGGGGAGGGGCAAAGGGAGAGACTCTTTAAGCAGACTCCCCACTAAGCAGGGGGCCCAGCACAGGGCTCAATCCCAGGACCCTGAGATCATGACCTGACCCAAAACCAAGAGTCAGACACTTAACTGACTGAACCACCCAGGTGCCTCCTTTCTCCACCTTTAAAAAACGTTCCTTCTCTTTAAGCCCTTTGTAGCTCTCCCCTACTTGTTAGATGGGAAGCTGCCCAATTCATGAATCGATTAATAAAGCCAATTAGACTTTTAAAATTTACTTGTTCGAATTTTCGTTGTTTAACAGGGGTAAACTTAATCTTAAACTCCAAACTGACGCCCCAGCGACCCTGAACTTGAGCAGTGCTGAGGAGGCAGTGGCTGACCTCATCCCGTGAAAAATGTTAATGCCACCCAGATACTCGGCTGCTGTTCCCTTGACCTTCTCCCAGTTCGGTTTGACGGTCTGCATTTTGCTATGCAGAATTTAAGAGATACAAAAACAGGGGTGTCTGGGTGGCTCAGTCGTTAAGTGTCTGCCTTCGGCTTAGGTCCTGATCCCGGGGTCCTGGGATCGAGTCCCACGTCGGGCACCCCCTGCTCTGCAGGGAGCCTGCCTCCCCCTCTGCCTGCTGCTCTCCCCCTGTTCATTCTCTCCCTCTCTCAAATAAATAAATAAAATCTTTAAAAAAAAAAGAATTTAAGTGATACAAAACAGGGGTGCCTGGGTGGCTCAGCTGGTTAAGCATCGCCTTTGGCTCAGGTCATGATTCCAGGGTCCTGGGATCAAGCCCCTCATCGGGCTCCCACCCTGCTTCTCCCTCTCCCTCTGCCTGCCCCTCCCTCTGCTTGTGGGCTCTCTCTCTCTCTCTCTCTCTCTATCAAATAAACAAATAAAAATCTTAAGGAGAGAGAGATACAAAACATGTAAAGATGAATATAACAGACATCCACATAGAAGAGCACCTCCTAGCTCTTCTAATAGAGTTCGAGCCTCCGGCAAGCCCCTCCCGGTTTCCTGCCCTGGACTCCACTAGAGGCAGTGACTTTTCTGAACCTGTGGCTAAGCTTGTCCTGGCACGCCTTTACATCATTACAGAGAAGTGGCTTTTGCAGGCCTTTGGATTTTATTGTTTTTTGAATGTGAGCCTTTCTGACTTTATTGATCCTTTAAATAGCATGGTGTTATTCTAAAACTAGAAGAATAGGGGGGCCCAGCTTTCTCAGTCAGAAGAGCATGTGACTCTTAACCTCGGGGTTACAGGTTTGTTTTGTTTGGCTTTTTGAAGATTTTATTTATTTGAGAGAGAGAAAAAGAGAGAGCGCGCATACATGAGCGCACAAGCAGGGGGAGGGGCAGAGGGAGAGAGCATCTCAAGCCGACTCCATACTGAGCTCGGAGCTGACACCCGGCTTGATCTCACAACCCTGAGATCATGACCTGAGCCTAAATCAGGAGTCGGTTGTCTAACCACCTGAGCCACTCAGACCCCCCCTCAGGGTTACAGGTTCGAGTCCCAAGTTGTGTGTGCAGATTATTTAAAAATAAAATCTTTTAAAAAAAAATTTACACCAGTAGGATGCTGACTACTTGAGTGAGTAAAATTTTTATTTTAAAGGGGCTGGTTCTTGGGGCGCCTGGGCGCCTCAGTCGGTTAAGCGTCCAGGTACTGGTTTGGGCTCAGGTCATGATCTCATGGGTTGTGGGATCGAGGCCTGAGTCAGGCTCCCTGCTTGCGTGCCCGCTCTCTCTCTCTCTCAAATAAATAAATCAACAAATCTTTTAAAAAAAGAAAATAAAAGGGCTGGTTCTTTCACAGATATTCTCCAAGTGCTCACGTGCAACTGCCTCTAGGTGGGAACCCGTGAAGTGTTGTTCCTGGCTCTCCGGCTGTACCTCATCTCTCGGCTGTTGTCGATACTCAGCTAAATCACTGTCGTCCGTGTGTTTGGGTGTTTTTCCTTTGAAGTTTTGTTTACTTGATGTTGTGTGAACATCGTTTTCTTTTGAGAGAAGGCATTCTGTCGGAAGTAGCCAATCCCCCCTTGCCTTGATGCTGCTGTTCAGGAGAACAGAGAGAGGCGCACACATGGGGGTCATTCGCCCTCTCTTCCATGGGGTCCCCTCTGTGGGCCCCGTCCCCCGAATCCATCCCTGGGACCTCACCCACGAGGTGACGGTGTCAGGAAGCGGCACCTTTGGGGGGCGATTCTGTTCCCAGCCTGGAGCCCGCATGAATGGGATGAGCGTGCTTATACAAGAGACCCCACACAGCTCCCCGTCCCTTTCACCACGTGAGGACCCAGCGAGAAGTCTGCAGTTCCGCAGAGAGCCCTCCCCCAGCCGAGCCGGTACTCGGATCCCAGACTTCAGCTTCCAGAGCCGTCAGAAGCAGACGCCTGTTTGCTCGGCTACCGATCTGAGACCGAACCCCAGCAGCACGGGACGGTCCACACTTGACCTAATTCTGACTCATGGGCGTTTAATCCTTTGCCTCAGATGGTCTGGGCGCCCCCCTGGGGTACACAGCTTCTCTAGGAGAGCCGCGCATGCGCTCGTGGCAGCTGCAGTGAGGACGCCTGGGGCCCCAGAGCCACACCCCCACCCTGCGGTCAAGGACAGCTCCCGGTCATGTGTCCGCGGTGGCCACTGTCATCACATTGTCTAACCTTGGCCAGTCTGATGACGGTGACATGGCATTTCTGTTGGGATCCCCAGTGAACTCACTCGGGTCAGCATGGGTGCTCGGCTGAGACCGAGGGAAGGGTAAGGACAGCGCAGCTTGCGTTGTCCAGGTTGTCACCAGAGGCCGGGAACTCGGGCTCTCAAGGCCTCTCAATCAGCAGCCGCTCAAATGCTTAAAGCATACAAAGATCAATCACTGAACCAGCTTTTTGAAAGAAATCCGATTAATTAACATTTCTTACTATATCCTATCCAGTGCTGTTGCACCAATGGGGTTTCCAGCTTACTTGAATAGACTTTTCTTTTTCCATCAAAGTTTAATTTCCTGCCTTGATGTTGTTAAAAACCAAGAATATATTTTTAACAGGCTCTGGTAAAAGTCTAGGAGAATATGTAAACTGAGGGGCATGGGACAATGGGACCTAATTTCTTTGACTAGTTTCTGTATTTTTTAAATTTCATACAGCAGGCATACTGCCTTGGAGGAAGAGGAGAGTTCAACAAAGTTTGGGAGAAAGGGTAGCAAAGAAATTCTTGTACGAAAATGTTCAGAGCAGCACTGTTCACGAGAGCCCAGCGGTGGAAACAACACAGATGTGCGGTCTTTGGATGAGGGAGGAAGTAAAACGTGGTAGATCCGTACAACGGAATACCATTCATCCGTAAAAAGGAAGGAAATCCTTTTTTTGGGGGGCGGGTAAGATTTTATTTATTTATTTGGCAGAGAGAGAGAGAGAGATCACAAGTAGGCAGAGAGGCAGGCAGAGAGAGAGGGGGAAGCAGGCTCCCCGCTGAGCAGAGAGCCCGATTCGGGGCTCGATCCCAGGACCCTGAGATCATGACCTGAGCTGAAGGCAGAGGCTTAACCCACTGAGCCACCCAGGCGCCCCAAGGAAGGAAATCCTGACCTTTGCTTCAACATGGATGAACCCCGAAAACACGAGGCTAATGAAAGAGGTCAGACACCAAAAAAATCACACTGCGTACGAGTCCATGTATGTGGAACGTCCAGGGGGGCGCCTGAGTGGCTCAGATGGGTAAGCGCCTGCTTACATGGGATGCCGGTGTCTCCTGAGCTCCAAATAAGGTGACAGACAAAAGAATCAGGCTGCACTTCAAGGCCCCTAGTGGCATCATTGATTCCGGCATGGAGCAAAAATCCTTAGACTGAGGGGCTCCTGGCATCACCTGCGGAGATTTACAAACTGTGGTTGCCTGGGACCCAGCCCGCTACGGTGACTTCCCTGGCCTAGATGGGTGATGTCCCCCAGGTGGATCCAACATGCACCCTGAGTTGAGAACTGATTTGCGGGAACCACGGGGGCAAAGGAACGGCTAAAGGGCACAACCAGCCCACAGATCCCGAAGTGGGATCCAGCTCAAGACGGCTAAACCCGTTTCTGCAACAGGTCAAAGGTATAGAGCCGGGGAGACTTCTCTAGATGAGAAGTTAAAACAACTAAATACAGTGTTTGGCTCAGACCATGAGCATCGCTTCTCCCTCTGCCTGTCGTTCACCCTGCTCCCCTTGCTCATGCTCTCTATCTGAAATAAATAAATGCAATCTTTTTTTTTAAAAAAAAGTGGCAAAATCTTAACTGTCGCATTGGGTGATGAGTATGTGTGGAGGTTCAAACATACTTCTGTGTTTGGAATTTTTTGGGCAAAAGAGTTTTAGGGCTTTGTTAGCTGTTCCTAATGTTAGGACCTGCTTAGCCTAAGTGATTCCATCTTGTTTAAGCAGCCATTTTGTTGTGAACACAAGCTGACCTTGCCCTAAGGGAACAAAGTCAGCTTGGAGGAACTTACTTAGAAAGATAAGTCCAGGACACCCATGGAATGTGGTCTGTTGGCTCCTGATGTCAGTCCCCCAAAGAACAAGGTTGAGTCAGGCCAAGTGGGGGTGTCCAATCAGTAAAGGACACAAATGCCACCTCCCTCAACCCCACTGCTCCTGAAGTCAGGTCAGGTGGAGACGCCCAACCAGTAAAGAACACATATGTAACCCCCCCCCCCCGACCCCACTGCTTCTGACCAGTAAGGATAAGCTCACAGTCGGTTTGCGGTTTTGCCCTATAAAAGATGGCCTGTGAGACTAGGCGGGGTGGCTCTCTGCATAGAGACGACCCTGACCTGCCAGTATGATTCTCGATGCTTGGGGTGAAATAAAGCTCTGCTTGACCTTTGCTTTGTATCAGTCTCATTCCTTTGATCACGGACCCTAACACCTAAACCTTTTTTTTTTTTTTTTTTAGATTTTATTTATTTGACAGAGAGAGACACACACACACACACACAGTGAGAGAGGGAACAAAGCAGGGGGAGTGGGAGAGGGAGAAGCAGGTTCTCTGCTGAGCAGGGAGCCGATTCGGCCGGGGATCGTGACCTGAGCTGAAGGCAGATGCTTAACGACTGAGCCACCCAGGCCCCCAAGCTGTTCCCAAACCTTAATGTCCTTTCGGTGCTGGCTCTCCCCTCAGATGTCTCCTAAATAGGTTCCGCTCAAGTGACCAAATTTGGAGCAGGGTAACCTGCTCAGAGTTTTTCAGAAGTCAGATGTTTAGTTCATGCCCTCCCGCCTGCCTGCAGCTCTGAACATAGAGTGGGTCTGGAAAACCCCACCAGTCACACTCAGGTGGCTGCCGCTGAGCCTGCTGGGGGGGAGTGGGGGAGAGGAGGGGCGGTGGGGACTGAAGTCTAGAAGCCCCTGGAGCACAGAATTTAAGGAGGCACCTCCCTCTCTGGGTCAGACCCCGCCCTTGCTGGACCCGGAGAGGGAGTTCCTCCTTACAGTCTAGGTCATAGGCACCTTGCTTGCCTTTACCCTAATCCAAGTCCTACTGTGTTGGTTACCTCAGCAAAATTCCCAAAAACTAGGGAACTGGACAGGCTCCCAAGGCAAACCAGGTGGCCCTGCCCGTCCCCCACCCTCCATGAAGTCTCAGGGGAGAGGACCAGGCCTCCTGCTAACAAGGTAGGTGCAGGTGCGAGGGATGGATGTGGTCCCTCCCTGCAGCCCTGACTTCGGCCACGATCTACCTACCATCTCTAAAGAGCAGTGTGGGCTCTAAAAACGGATGTGTGCTGACTGCACTACCTCGCCCAATGCTTCTCAGAACAAAAATCGGTGGCTAGCCATTTCCACCCGGGTGCCGCCTGGGATGGGGAGCCCGCCTCTGAGCCAAATCTCTGGTGCCCTCTGCTGGTCGCACTGATTACAACAGCCTGCTCAGAGGTCGACTGGGAAAGCTGACTTGGGACACACCCTGGCTGAATGTCAGAAGTGGCACTTAATAACCAACTCAAGCAGTGAGGCCATACAGCTCTTTCAATTACTTCTGATCACGGTGAGGAACAAGTCTCACTTGATGCCAGTGTGTCTTAAACCTTTCCCTGAGGCTGGTTACCATCTCTTTGTTGAACAGAGACATCAGGATTTAGGCGGAGCCTTTGGCAGGTGATACTATAAAATTATAATTTAGTATCATTTGCCTTTTGTATTCATTGATTTCTTTTTTATATTCACTTATTTCTGTATTCAGGTTTTATTTATGGCTAATGATAGCAACATTTAATGATGTCTGGCAGGATGCTGTTAGGCTCAAATATAGGACCCTGAGTTTGAAGATTAAGGCCACAGGGTTGGGAGTTAACAGTCTGAATCACGGCTCTGCTACAACTCTGGAAAAATCAACTCTTTGAACATTATTTTTTCCATTGTAAAATGAAGAGTTTGACTTGCAAGATGCTCGTGTCCCAAAAATAAGGCCATAAGAATCACCATGTGTCCAGCATACTCATAATATGAATGGAAGGTCTAAGTACCAAAACTGAACGGCAAAACAAACTCAAACATCATGACAGAGATGGGTGTTTCATGGTTGTTGTTGTTGTTTTAAGTTTTTATTTTTCAGTATTTTGGGAGTTTTTTTTGTTTGTTTTTCGTTTTGTTTTTTTATAATCTCTATACTCAACATGGGGCTTGAACCCGTGACCCCAAGATCAAGAGTCACATGCTCTTCTGACTGAGCCAGCCAGGCCACCCTTCATGTCATGGTTTCATTAACTAGCCACAGGCCACCTAGGAAACAGAGATAATCTCATTCCTCTATCCGTTTTTAAAATAGGATTATCACAACCTAAGTACCAGCTTTGTACACTAACCTATTCCATCCCATAGGATTCTGGGTTTCCAGCATTACTGAAATATAAACAAAATCTGTGATTCCATAGGTAATTCCACATCAAAAAAAGCTTTTCTCCCCCCAGTCACTTTAATACCACTGTCATACGTCGGGGAAAAGGTTGTTTTTACAAAAAAATGCCCTGTAAAATCTGTAGTCATACCACTGACAATCTTCTGGTTTGGTACAGTTTATCATAAAACACTACCATTTGGAGTAAGCTGGGTGAAGGGCACAAAGAATGTCTTTGTGTTAATTTTCCACTTTCCTCTGAAACTGTTTTAAGATTATTTGAGAGAGAGAGGGAGAGCAGAGAGAGTAAAGGGGGAAGAAGCAGACTCCCCACTGGGCAGATCCCAAGACCCTGAGATCATGACTGGGTGAGCCACCCAGGTGCCCCCCTGACACTGTTTTTTTAGCTTTATTTCAAAATAATTCAAAATACTACTCATGAAAATGAGGGTAAACTTTTCAACTCCAAATTTAAAATAAAAATCTGAATGGTCTTCGTAGAACTTTAGAGTCACCTGACAAATGTGATTCACCTTGGCCAAGAAACTGTGAGTTTCCATGAGAAAGGCTTATGTATGTATGCGGCTGGCTAACAACTCTGGCAGTGATAAACATCACCTGGTCTTGTCGCTTTGCTCTCCTCCAACTTCTAGACCAAGACCTAGACCTAGACCAAGCTAACTCCGAATCAGCTTCAGCTAACAGGAAAGAGACGAGGAGAGTGGCCAAAAAGGCTGTGAAAACCCAGGGAAAGAACACTCTGCACGTAATTTATTTATGTCACTCTGCATTTGATGCTCGCTCGCACCCACTGCGCCATCCCCGGCAGGCGGGGTCTGGCGGGTCTCATCTGGGGACCTCCGACCGCACCAAGGAGTCGGCCTGACTCAGCGCGAGTTTGTCCTTCTTCTCCTTCTGCAAGACCTGCTCCTCCCACAGCGCCTGGTCAACCTGATCGTCGGTGAGCACGACAGGCTTGTACTTCTCGTCAAAGAGCCGCTCGTTGGTCTCGGAATGCAGCTGATGCGGCCCGACGACGCGCAGATGGGTCGGCAGGTGTTGGAACTCCTCGTCGTTGATGTCGCAGTCGCGCATCCGGGCGGCCAGCACCCACCAGCGGCCCACGAAGCCCAGGTCCAGGATCCGGTCCGGGAAGTCAGCCCAGCGGGGCTGCAGGTAGCGGCAGCGGGCCTGGTAGAGGCTGGCCTCGGCGTCCACGGGCGCCTCGTACACGAGCGCGCAGAGGCCCAGGTTCACGTGGCGGAGGCGGCCGCGACCCCGCAGCCACAGCAGCCGCTGCACAAAGTCCTCGGAGGCGCGGTTGCGCGTGGCCGGGGCCAGCAGCAGAAGGGTCCCCGACGCATCGAGCAGCGCCTCCTCGAAGGCCGCCTCGCTCGGCGCCAGAGAACAGCAGGCCGCCGCGCCGCCCAGAAGCCCCGCGTACACGGCCGCCCGCAAGGGACGAGCCCGCGCCGCCGCCGCCGCGTCCCCGCAGGCTTCGGCATAGTCCCGGAGCAGCACGCGGGCCCAGGAACCTGGGGGAGTGAAGCAGAACAAACAGGTGAAAGCAGGCCACTGCGGCCGCTCCCCCACCCCCCACCCCCCCTCCCGGCGCCTCCCGCCGCTACTCACCCAACCGCGTCCACACGCCTGGCTTCGCGGCCGCGGGGCCACCAGACTCTTCACGGTTTCTGGACCAAAATCTCTTCAGAGCGGCCGCCGCCATTCTCTTCCGGCTTGGCGTCCCTTTTCCGAAGAGAAACGCCGGGCATGCGAAGAAAAAGGCCCGGGGGCCCCTGCGCAAGCGTCAGCAGTGCCGGAAGTGGTTTCCCATCGGAAGAGGATAGAAACGGGACCGGTGCCGGATGTTGCTGTCCGGGCTGAGCGGGGCCGGCCGTGGCGGGGAGGCGGGCCGCGCAGGCGCAGAGAGCCTGGGCCACGCCGGCTGAGGCCGCCGCAGGTGAGGAGGGCGGGGTGCACCTGTGGGGCTGGGGCGGGGGCGGCGAGTTTCACCCCCGGCTCGGTGCCTTAGCGGCCAGACTGGCTCGGGGCTGAGGAAAAGGCCTCGGGAGGGGCACCGAGTAGGGTCGGGGGCGGGTGTCATTGGCCTCTGTCCTCAGAGCGGGATGCGGTGACGGAGCGACCATGGCAGCGGCCGACGAGCTGGCCTTCCACGGTGAGTGCGGCGGCGACCGGGTCGGAACCTGCCCCCAGGTTCCGACTGAGCGCTGGCCGAAGCCCCGTCCGCTGTGAGCCCTAACCCCGACCCAGGCAAGATGCCCACCCCGGACTCGAACCCGCTTCCGGCAGAGCCTCTGCCCCAGACCTGACCCCGTCCCAGAACCAGCCGTTAAGTCCCAGGCCCTTGCTACGAGTGCGGGAACACACCTTCCAGCTGCTCAGAATTTAGGAAGCTGGACCCTTCGGTGGCCCCGTTTGTAGTCTTGGCCCCCAGATGAGCCATGGGCCAAACTAAATTGTCTCGACTCCCAAAACGTGCCTCTGTTCCATATTCCTTCTCGATAGAGTTCGAGGAAGCTTCTAATCTGCTGGCGGAGAGCCCAGATGCGGCCACCACCAGTGGAAGCAATCAGCTGACCCCACAGGGGCACGTGGCCGTGGCGGTGGACTCGGGTGGCAGCTATGGAGCTGAGGAGGAGGCCGAGGAGAGTGATAGGACTATGGTGAGTCCCCGTGGGACCCTGCCTGCCCCCAGCCCTGCGGCCACCTTCTGCCCAGGCTATAAGGGCTGCCACTGAAAGCCCATGCCATTCAGCTCCTGCAGGAGGAGAAGCAGCAGCCCGGATTCTGGACCTTTGGCTACTATCAGAGTTTCTTTGACGTGGACACATCCCAGGTGAGGCCCGGGAAGCTGTTGGGATGGCACTTGCAGTCACACGGGGCTCCAGCCACTATCACTGAGCCCTTCCTGGGCACCAGCGTGCTGGTGATACCCAGGTGGGAGAAAACGAGTTCCCATCCAGGCTGGTCGGATTAACTGGTTATGGTGTGCCCGGGGCTTGTGGGGACACAGATGCATGTGCTCAGGCTGGTTAGAGACGGGCCTCCTGGAGAAGGTGAGGAGTGTGCTGAGACGGAGAGGAGAGGGAAGCCTCAGCTGGGCAGACTAAAGGAAAGCACGTGTTACAGGCACCGGGAACAGCAGATGCAGAGGGCCGGAGGTGAGAGAAGGCGTGAAGGGTCACAGGAGCTAGCTGTCGCTTGGTCTGGTTGGAGGGTATGAAGTGGGGGACAGGTAGGCAGAAGCCAGACCACAGAGGCCTCGTATGCTGTGTTACGGAGTTTGGGTTTTATCCTGAGGGTGCTGGGAAGCCGGAGACAGGTTGAGAGCAGGAGAGGAATGGTAGAATTAGCAGACGTGGTGCAGGGACGGTGGATCAGAGGCCCCAGGCCAGGAAGGGAAATAATAAACCTGGGCGCGGAACGGGGGACATAGTGGAGAGATGCAGGCAGAAGGATGCCAAGGACTTGACTGTTCCCCAGCTCACAGTCCAGACATGTCACGGCACGACACGCTGCTCAGGGCAGCCAGAGGAGGGGAAGCAAAGGGAAAGATGACCGGCCCAGGAGAGTCCTTGAGAGTGCCAGCCCACGGGGGTATTGAGACTGGCCGGAGGAAGGGGCTCCAGCCCATCAAGAACCCAGAGGGAACATCTGAGCCCTGGTAGGCCGAGGTGATGGGAGGTCAGCAAAGAGGGACCCTCTAAGGGCGGGGCAGGAGCTTGGCCCTCTCCTCTGTGGGGCTAAGGGGCCCTACGCAGGCTTCCATTCTGAGCCCCACCTTGTGTCCAGGTCCTAGACCGAATCCGAGGCTCGCTGTTGCCCCGGCCTGGCCACAACTTTGTGCGGCACCATCTACGGAATCGGCCAGACCTGTACGGTGAGTGGTGGTGTGCATTCAGCACGAGAGCTCGCTCAGCACGTGTGGACCGAGTGGCGGCCCGTGGATTCCAGCTGCGAAGCAAGCAGGGGCCCTCCCAGAGTGGGAGACACACTTTCTGTCTGAGAAGACCGTTATATACAGGGCTGCCAAGGGCAACAGGCCTCAAAAGAAAAGCAGTTTAGAGCACATGAGTGGCCATTTTGCATGGGTTGGACAGGGAAGACCCCTGTGAGAAGGCTGAGGGAATGGGCCTTGTTGGTGTTAGGGAATGGCGGTGAGGAGACCTAGGGGGAGAACATTCCAGAAGGGGACACACGTCCAGTGGTGGGGCAGCATTGTCCTTGGAGTAGTGAGCTGCATGAGGCCAGAGAGGTGACAGGAGAGACTGTGCCTGCCTTAGAGGCCTCAGTGAGAAGGAAGCTCAGTTAAGGGCTCTGAGGCTTCCTCTGGCCTCGTGGGTGGAGGGGGCGGGCAGTGACTGCCATGGTCCAGGTGGAAAGCAGTGGTTGGACCGTGGACTGGATCTCAGAGGTAGAGCCGACAGGATTTCCTGACACGCCAGAGGTGGGGTGGGAGGAGAGAGGGGCGAGGATGGCTCTGGGGTTTTCCCCGGCACTACTAGAAGGATGGAGTTGTCGTTTACTGACTGGAAAGCCTGGGCAGGTTTGAGGGAAGCGCACAGGGTGGGAGGCTGGAGCTGGAGAGGCCTAGATGTGCACGTGGAAACATTGACTCTAAGCCTGTGGTGCAGGGCACAGACCGGATTTGAGGTATTTGAGGGACAGCAGGCTGGACGAGATCGTGCAGGGGTGAACACAGATGGAGAGGAGGGCTAAGGACTGTGCCCTGACAGGGTCCCCATTATTAAAGGGGTCAGGGAGTCATAGAGGTTGAGGAGTTGCCAGGGGGGTGATGTGGCAGAAGCCGGGAGCACGAGGTCCTGGAAAGCACGTGGGGAGTGTTTCCAGAAGAGGGAGATCAGCTACAGCAAAGGCTGAGGAGGGACTGAGAGCCAGGACCGGATTCAGCCACCCCAGGTCATCGCTGGTGACGTGGGGAAGGGTCAGGTGGGGGTGGAGGTAGCTCGGACCTCAGAAAGAGGCTCGTGTCCCAGCCCCGTTGAGATGGGACAGTCCCGGGAGCCCCAGGTTCCTCACCGCGCCCCGCCCGCAGGCCCCTTCTGGATCTGTGCCACCCTGGCTTTCGTCTTGGCCGTCACTGGCAACCTGACCCTGGTGCTGGCCCAGAGGAGAGACCCTTCTATCCACTACAGCCCCCAGTTCCACAAGGGTAGGTGACGTGGGTGAGGCCCCGGCAGGGCCGAGCTGGGAGAGCCGCGGAGCCCCGAGGGTGACGGCCTGCCTCGCCCGTGTCCCCCCCAGTGACCGTGGCCGGCGTCACCATCTACTGCTACGTCTGGCTGGTGCCGCTGGCGCTGTGGGCCTTCCTGCGGTGGCGGAAGGGGGTCCGCGAGCGCGTGGGGCCTTACACCTTCCTGGAGACCGTGTGCGTCTACGGCTACTCCCTCTTTGTCTTCATCCCCACCGTGGTGAGTGTGGCCCGGGGCCGGGGGGCGACAAGGACCGCACGGAAGGCCTGGTAGCCAGCCGCCCGTGTCGCCCCCAGGTCCTGTGGCTCATTCCTGTCCCGTGGCTGCAGTGGCTCTTCGGGGGGCTGGCCCTGGCCCTGTCGGCCGCTAGCCTGGTGTTCACCCTCTGGCCCGCCGTCCGAGAGGACACGAGGTTGGTGGCAGCGGCGCTGCTCGCCACGGTTGTGCTGCTGCACGCCCTCCTGGCCGTGGGCTGCAAGGTACCGGCGCTCGGGGCGGGGGGCGGGGGGCGGTCCCCGACCCCTCGCCCCCCAAGGCTGACCCCCGGGCTTCCGTGCAGTTTTACTTCTTCCAGCCGCTGCCTCTGGCTCACCCGGCCCCTCCGCCGCAGGCCACGTCTCTGTCCCCAGACCTCCCGCCGCCACCGCCGCCCACCCCGAGGGCCAGGGCGGCCTAGGGAAGGCCCAGCCCGCAGGTGAGGGCGGTTTCCTGCGGCCACTGAGGGCTTCTCTCGCTTTTCCTCCCGATCCCAGCGCCGCTCCCTCGCGTCTCTCTCTTTCAGGCCCAGCGTGAGGGGACACCACTGCCTGCCCCTCAGACAATGACCGAAGGCTCCCCTGACACCTCAAGACCACTCTGCTGCTTTCCAGACTTTTCTTACAAAGCAAATACTTTTATTTTCTATGCAAAGGTGATTCCGAGAATTTATATAAAGGTGGGAAAGGGGCAGCTGAGCAGGGAGCTTCGAGGGTGGCTGGCGCCCCCGGGCTCCCTGCCAGGCCTTCTGCTTTCCCTGAAGGGACGGCTGGGAGAGCAGTCGGGGCCACCCCAGCCTCAGCTGTGCCTGCCCTTCCTGGGTGCCCAGGGAGCAGGTCCCGGGCCGAGCCTGAGCTCCGCCACAGCCGTGTTCGGAGGGGTCAGCAATGGGGGGAGCAGAAGTAGAAGAAAACTGCCTGTGCTGAAACATACATTTCCTTGTTTATTTGTTTTGTTGGGGGGGAGGGGGCGGAGGTCCCTGCAAGGCCCCTTCCCAGGGTGGGGAGGGACCAAAATGCCATCATAGTAATAGGGACTGGAGCGTCTACAAATATTGAGGGAAATACACAGGCCTAATGTGAGCTACAAGGAAAAAGGACGCCTTCCACGATCGATCCTTGAGGTTTCTCATGTCTGCCCCAAGCGGCTGACAGTGACCCTTCCCTCCAGGCCCGGGGCCCACGGGGCCACCTGTTCTAACTCTTGGCAGGGGCGGGGGAGGGGACCTGCAGGGGCTCAGGGACAGGACAGCAGCAAGAGGCAGGGGCCGAGGACGGAGGGCCTTCCCGACAGCCGGGGTGGGTTGTACATTCAAGTGTGAGGTGAACCCTTTGGTGGGAGGGGGCCTCGGGTCTCCAGAGGCCTGGCCCCACCCCTGTCCCGAAGACTCGGCAGGGCTGCCCCTCACCACTGAGCCTCTGAGTGGGGGAGAGGGGCTGCTGGCTCGGCCCGGCCGGCCTGGTTTCTCAGAGGGTCTGTGGATTGACACTGGTTCTTCTCGTAAAAAAATAAAATTAAAAAAAGCAGCATGTCACGCCCATTGTGACCAAGGCCTGGTAGTTGAAGGGGAGGCCCTGCCCAGTCGGGACTGCCTTCCCACTGGAGACAGGCGAGGGGGGCAGACGCCAGGGGACCGGGTGGGGTGGCAGCTGCTCCCCCTACCACCTCCCCGCCGGGCCCGCAGCTGTCAGGCCCGGACACGCCTGTTACAGAAGATGTCAAACCCAGGTCAGGGTGGAGGGCAGGAGGGGGAAACAGGGCTCCCGCGACATGATCTTGTGTAAAATATGGCAGCGACACACGCTCAGGGCCAAGATGTGGGTGGGCGGTGGAGTGGGGGCGGCGGCGGCAATGTCGTGTAAAAAAGTGTCCAAGTTCCCATAGCAAAGAGGGCTGTGACCGGGTGTTTGGGCTTCTCCGGTACAGGGGTGAAAGCCGCCCAGGCGGGGAGGGGTGGGCAGGGTCTTCATTTGGTTTCCTGGTGCTGTCAGTCTGTTCCATGCCGGAGGGGCCTAGCTCCCGTAGTGCATGGTGTTGGTCGGGATGGACATGGGGGAGGCCATGGAGATGGCGGGGCCGCCCATGGTGAACTGGCTGTTGACCGCGTAGTGGGCGCTGGAGCCGCCGCCGCCGCCGCCCTGGGCGCCGGAGGACCCTGTGGGGGGCGGCACGGGCACTGAGGGGCCAGCCCTGCCCTCTCGCCCGCCCGGACCCGCGGCAGAGTCAGAGAGAGACAGAGAGCAGGCGAGAGGGCAGGCGGGCAGCCCGGGGGTCCGCACACTCACGCCCGCGGGACCCCGCTCCCGCCGCCCACCGTTACCTTGGACAATCCCCGTGCTCATTATGGAGCCCATCCGGGAGTGGGTGTGATTGACAATCCCCGTGTTGGCTGCGCAGCAAGAGGGAGGGAGGAAGGAAGGGAGACGGCGTCACCGCCCCCGGCCCGGCCCACGCGCTCATCACTAGGGTGTGGGGAGGGTGGGCGCAGCGGCTGCAGAGGGAGGCAGAGAGGAACGGAACGCGGGGCCTCTGCCAGGAGCCCCAGGAAGAGGAGAAGGTAATGACGGCTGTGGCCACCCACCCTGCCGCCCCAGGCCCCCCGGGACACTCACCTAAAGGGATCAGGTTGTTGTGGCCCACACTGGAGCCACCGGCGATAACACTGCTCAGGTCGTAGGCAGTCGGCATCCCTGCGTGCAGAGCAGGCGAGGTCAGGGGCTGGGGACACCGCGTCCGCGGCAGAAGCGCCCCGCCCCCACGGGGCCACTCACCGGCCACAGCCATCCCGCTGCTGAGGTTGTAGGTGCTGCCCGTGTTCCACATGTTCTCCGAGGGGGACGTGTAGTGGGAGCCGGGCGGGGGCGAGGGCGTCGTGCCTGTGTATCTGCAGCACAGACGCGCGCGGGGCTGAGAGGCCGCGGGGGCAGGACGGGCGCCCCCCACCCCGCGCAGGCTGCGCGCCCATCCTACCTGAAGAAGGGGTTTTTCAGATCCAGGAGGTTACTGGATTTGGAGCCCGTCTGGTCTACCTGGGCCACAATACTGATGTCGTAGCTCTGTCTGCGGGAGGGTAGGGGAGGACGGCCATGAGCTGGCTGGGGAGACGGACCCCGGCCTCCCCCAGCCCCAGGTGGCAGCTCGCACCTTTTGTTGGCAATAAGCAGACATGTCCCTGAGAGCGTGTCCCCGGCCTTGGCGAACAGTGGTGACTGGAACAGGCAGCGGACCTGGTACCAGTGGGTCAGGGGCTCCGTCGGGGCCGTGGACAGCCACACTGTCATTCTGCCAAGCAAGGAATGGCACACGCTGGACCAGGCTGCAGCCTTCACCCTGTGCACCTCGCCTCCCCAGCCGTCTCTGATGGGGCCCCGGGGCCTTGGGGCTGAGACAGGCTGGCTGTCAGGCGTCCCCCAGGCACAGCCCTATGCACGCGCGCACACACCCACACCCCATAGCTATGAGGGGCCCGCTCACCCTGACGTCTGTGCCAGGAGACAGAGACCAGGCCCCGGGAAGGACAGCCCCTCCCACAGCAGTCTCTGGCACAAAGGGGAGCTCTCACTGCTTTGCAGGGATGGGGAGCCTAGAGGAGTCTGTCCTGTCCTCCCAGCCCCCGGCCCGGCCTGGGCATCGCAGTGCAGGGCGGTCCCCGGGGCCGGACCAGGGCGGCGCGCGCGGCACGCCCGGCGCTCTCGCACTCACATGGAGCCGATGAAGGCGACGTCAAACCAGAAAGCCAGACCGTGAACGAGCCCGGAATGCAGCATGTGGAATTTGAATGGGATTTCTATCCTGGAAGGCAAAGGGCAGTGATTGCTGGGGAAGCCACGCAGGGACTGGAGAGAAGAGGGGTGGCGGGGTGCAGGGTCCTGGGGCCCCGGCCGGCCTGCCTGCGGGCAGACAAGGCCTGAGGGAGTCTGTGCCGGCCCTGGACCCCAGCAGGAGCCAGGCTCAGCAGGAGGGGCACGGGTGCCGGTACCTGTGCAAATCTCCTTCTTTGGCTTCTAAGAAGTTCACTGTGTACTTGACAGACTTGGCCATCAGGATCCGGATGTCAAATGTGTCCTGGGAGAGACCACAGTGTGCCCTGGCTTCAGGCACGGAGGCCGGCTGGGAAGGGGAGAGCTCTGCCCCTCTCCCTGTCTGGCCCCGGCTTTGAGGCCATTCGGCTAAGACCATTCTCAGACATGCTGGGGGAGGACGAAGTGGCTCGCCACCACGAAGGGCAATTAGGCGACAGCTCTCAAAGTAACCATCCCTGTGCATCAGAGACTTGGCAGCTCCCCTTCCAGGAGCCTAACCTACACGTGTATGTGCACGTACACAGGCTCACACGCACAACGAGACACGCTCTGGGAAGCACCTAAGTACACCGCCAGCGTCCCATCCGTGAAAGACTGAGAGCGAACGAAGAGGCTCTTTAGGAAGACATGGGGGAGGATCCCTGAGATGAGCTGTTAAGTTAAAAAGCAAATTGGAGAACTGCGTGCTGACGTCCGCACACAGTTACTTTTTAATACCCAGCTGCGAGGACGCTTAGGGCCGACGGACACACCTGTGAGGAACATGGGGGCCGAGTAATACAAAGGGGGAAAAGCCTAGTTCGCAAGTACTGAAGAGTAACAACAGCAGACACAGCTTTGGGAGCCAGGATCCTAGAGAGAGGTTTTTCCGCCTGCGCCTTTTCCCTTGGGGCACAATCTGGCGGCCTCCCTGGATGGGGAAAGCAAAACGGGGGCCCAGGGTCAAAGGCAGCTGGAATTCAAAAGCTCGAGAAAGGAAACAAAAGGAAAATGCAGAAACATGGGGTGGACGTTCTGCACGCAATTTCACTGGGTGGTCTGTGCCAATTCCCGAGCCACATGTGTGCTGGGGCTGGGAGGCAACGAAATCAAGCAGGAAGCCACTTAGAAGACACCGAAAAACTAAGGAAAGGTTCAGCGGCACGTTGGTGCTGGGAGGCCGGGAGGAGGAGCCCCGTGAAGCAGCCACTAGGCTTGCACCGAGACCACTGACCGACCGCTGGGCCCTAAAGCAGCAGTTCCCAAAATGTGGTCCCTTCCAGAGCACCTGCAAGGTCAAAACTGTTTTCATGATAATACTAAGATGTTTTCTGCCTTTTCGTTTGGTTCACTCACCAATTGAACATAGAAGTAGAATCCAACTGTCTTCTATTAAGTCAGACATTAAAGAGATTTCCAAATTAAAAATGCCATCTGGGGGCGCCTGGGTGGCTCAGCCCATTAAGCAGCTGCCTTCGGCTCAGATCATGATTCCAGGATCCTGGGATCGAGCCCCACATCGGGCTCTGCTCAGTGGGGAGCCTGCTTCCCCCTCTCTCTCTGCCTGCCACTCTGCCTACTTGTGATCTCTCTCTCTCTCTCTGTCAAAATAATAAAATCTTAAAAAAAGCCAATTGTTCTCATTGAAAAGTTTTGGAAAATTGGTTTTTTACTTAAAAATACCATATATGTTGGGCATCTGGGTGGCTCAGTGGGTTAAGCGACTGCCTTTGGCTCAGGTCATGATCCAAGGGTCCTGGGATTGAGTCCCACATTGGGCTCCCCCTGTTTGGTAGGGAGCCTGCTTCTCCTTCTCCCTCTGCTGCCACTCCCCCTGCTTGTGCTCGCTCTCTCGCTGTCAAATAAATTTTTTTTTTTTTATTAGAGAGAGAGAGACTGAGAATGAGAGGGGAGAAGGTCAGAGGGAGAAGCAGACTTCCCGCAGAGCCGGGAGTCCGACATGGGACTCGATCCCGGGACTCCGGGATCATGACCTGAGCCGAAGGCAGTCGCTTAACCAACTGAGCCACCCAGGCGCCCTCAAATAAAATCTTTTTTTTTTTTATTTTTTTTTTAAAGATTTTATTTATTTATTCCATACAGAGAGAGAGATCACAAGTAGGCAGAGAGGCAGGAGGAAAGAGAAGAGGAAGCAGGCTCCCTGCTGAGCAGAGAGCCTGATGCGGGGCTCGATCCCAGAACGCTGAGATCATGACCTGAGTCGAAGGCAGTGGCTCAACCAACTGAGCCACCCAGGCGCCCTCAAAGAAAATCTTTTAAAAAATACTATTATGTTAACATGTAATGGACTTATTTTTAAATAAATACTTTTTAATTTCTTGGGCTTAATTTTTTTTTTTTTAGGTAGGCTCCACATCCAGCGGGGAGCCCAACACAGGGCTTGAACTCACGATCCTGAGATCAAGATCTGAGGTGAGACCAAGAGTCGGATGCTCAACTGATTGAGCCACCCAGGTGCCCCATCTTGGGCTTAATTTTTAATACCAAAAGATACTGACAGTATATGAATAGCTAAAACACTAACAAAAGCTCTTTGGGATCCTCCATTTTTAAGAATGTAAACAGGTCACCTGAGACCAAAATTCTTAAAAACCACTGCCTTACAGGGAAGCCAAAAAATAGCTCAGCAAAGTCTTCTGAAAAGCAGCTTCTAAATATGTCAAATGACTGACAAGACCAACGTGATCTATCTGTATGGCTAACTGCCTGAAGAAAATCAAATCCTTGGGAGGAAAAACATCCAGAGCCTCCATATTTCATTCTGGCATCCAATACCCAGGTATACTAACTCAGAGAACCAAAGGATGAGAACCAAAAACTAAGAGTAAACAGAAAAGAGAAATATACTTAGCACTTAATTACCTACATACTAAAAATGACCAAAAACTTACAGATACATGAGGAAAAAAAAGGTAGAAAAAATGAAGAACTTCAGAAAACAGAGATAAGAAATAAGCAAAATGAGATCCTTGAACTGAATTTAAGAATTAGAAAATCAGCTTAAACAGTAAAGAGAAGACTGGAACTGGAAGATGGATCAGTAGGAAATATGAAAATGAAGCAATTAGAGAAAAAAAGGATGGAAAATGCAAAAAAAGAGTATAAGAATCACCTGAGACAAAAGGTCCTAGGAGGAGAAAGAAAATGGGGCAGAGGTAGTGTTTAAAGAGACAGTACCCAAGAGTCTCCCCAAAACTAGTGAAAAACATCAAGTGGGGGAAAACAATATATACCTTATTAAAACAAAAGGCAATAAAACAATTTAAAAGAAACATTTAGAATAAATTTTTAAAAGATGATAAACTTATACATAAAGACCAGTAATTACATCAAATGTAAAATGGTCTCAATGTTGTAATTAAAAGATGTCAGTCTGGTTAAAAAACAAATCCCAAATATATGCTTCTTACATGAAACAAACCTTAATAAGGACACAGAAAGGTTGAAAGTAAAAAGATAGAAAACATATATTGTACAAAGATTAACCAAAAGAAAGCCAGAACAGTTAAACTACTATCAGGAAAAAAAAAAAAAAAAGTTGGGGAGGACTTTAGGGCAACTAGTACTACTTGAGAGAAAAAAAGGGAACATTTTTTATAATGACAAAAGGATAAATCCAAAATGGAAATAAAATAACTCTAACCTATATGCACCTAATAACATAGTGCGTAAACACATAAAGCAAAAACTCAGGAATGGGAAAGCTACAATCAGTGATAGGAAAAAGCAGAACCTCACCCACCCCCACCACCACCCAAAACCTTAGGAGATAACACAAGATTTCACCAACATGATTAACTAACATCCCCTGACAATATAACATTGTATTCAACGAGTGACAAATATACATTTTTCTCAAGTACACATTGAATGTTAACCAAAAGAGACCATGTAAGTGGGCATAAAGCAACTGTCAACAAATTTCAAAGGACTGAAATCATATAGTGTATGTTCTCTGTTCATAGAAAGAAAAAGAGGATGTTGATTATGCTATATTTTGAAAGGAAAGGGGATTATATACATATGGATATATTTGTGTGGGTGTATATGTGTGTGTTTATATTTATACACGTTTGTATATGCACATTTAGGTATAAAACTTCTGAAAAGACACACAAAAAATATTGTTTGCCTATACGCTTTTCGGTTTTTGGTGGGTTTTTTTCCCCTTGGTTTTTGAGCAATAGGTCTGTGTCAGTTCAAAAATCTCAATTAAAATCAATCAAAGTCAGTTCACCAAGAATCAGTCAAAGAGCAGTTTGCATGTACTGCATGCTTACTGTGTATGAAGCGCTCTCCATGCACTGCCACTTTTTTCCCAACATTCCTACGTAAGAGTTCTGTGTAGCAGCCAAAGCAAGAACTCGGTGGGGACAGTGGCTTTCCTAGGGCTGCACAGCTTGCACAAGGCCTGACAGGAAAGACCATGGCCTCCTTGTCACCCCAGAGGAGGGCCATGCCCAGTGCTAACTGCAACAGTGCCTTGGGTGCCCCACTCACCACCACAGGCTGCCGGAAATACTCGTCCACCGCAGCACCTCGGAGGGCTGACAGGTCCACTCCATGGAAAGATGGCTGGTACCTGCAGAAAGCCCCCATCCCCCACAGCAAGGTCACCAGCAGCAGGAGAGACAGGTGGAGCAGGCTGCCTTTTCTCCCAGCTGGCCCTCATCCAGCCCAAGTCTTTCAGGTCCTACTGAGGATGAGGAGAAAAAGAAGCGGGCTGTCCCTGAGAAGGCGGGACACCCAGGTCACACTCACCAGAAGTTGGCCTTGGTGAACTGCTCCATGTAGAGCTGTTCATCCGTGAAGGGCGCCAGATGGACGTCACCAATGGTGGGGAACATGTTTCCTGGGAGTGGGGGGCGGGGGGTGCTGGCGTCAGGGAGGAACATCCCAGAGGGCCTGGCAGAGCTTCCGAATGGCCCCAAGACCCCCGAGCTGGGACCTCCCAGCCTCTCTTTCATTGGTGCGTTCGTGCAGCACAGAGGTCGTGAGCACCTTCCCTGCCGCCAGCCAAGACGAACACTTGACACGCACAGACTCATTGCGCTTGGACGGCCAGCCTGGGAGGCAGGAAGGCCTGTCCTTCTGTTCCATCACTAGGGCCGGGAGGTAGGAAGGCGCCCGCCAAAGCCTCGGGGGTGAGCAAGTGGTGCCTGGGGTGCAGCGCCAGGCCTCCGGGTCCCTGCTCCGTCGGCCTGGCGGCGTCTCTCTGGCGCTCTTGCCCACGGGCAGGCGTGCGGCCAGGCAAGTGAGGCAACGCTCTGTGGACGGAGCGAAGGTGAGCCCTCGGCTACACTGTCAGGGCCTCAGATGAGGCCAGAGGCTAGTGGGGGGTTTCGCTGAGTCCCAGGCTCTCGCAAACAGGGTGGGCCACTGGGCGGCCTGGCCTGGGACATGGCCCGAAGCGGGAAGAGTCGGGAGGGCAGGGTCCTCCCTCGGAGTGACTCAGTGAACAGCCTGATGAGTCGGAGCCAGCGGCAGGGCGCGCCAGGGCTCAGGGGGCCCCAGGTCACCTGGTCTCAGATGTGGGCCTCCCTCCCGCCTTCTACGCGGGCGAGGGGGCCTCAGGCAGGACTCTGCTTCTCTTCCAGCTACAAGGCGCAGCTGAAGCCAGTGGGACGGGGCAGGGGACACACTTGACTCAGGCTCAGAGGCCACACTGCAGGCCATCTGATCAGGAGGACACGGCAGCCCCCTAGGGCAGCAGGGGCACGTGTGCCTGCTCTGAAGGCCCCCCGAGGTATCTGGCTGGGGACAGGATTCCCCTCAGTCCCCCACAGAGCATCTGGAGGTGAGGCGAACCGCGTGTGCAGGCTGCCCGATGACCGCGTGAGGGGCCAGGGACCACCAGAGCCGGACCCCCGTTGGTGCTGACATCCTCTAAGAGGAGCCCGCTCTGCTGGGGCACCCCCCGCCCCCCAGCCAGCGTAGCCTACCTCCAGCACAGACAGGGAGGAGAGCGGGTCCAAGACAACCCCCAGGCGGCCCGGCTTCCCTCGCTCACACCTGTGACACGGGCCACAGCTGCGGAAGGCGCCGGCCACGTCCTACCTCCAGGGGCAGAGCCTGAGGCCGGGCCCTGCAGCCCAGATCCAGGGAGGCCGGAGGACCAAAGTGGGTGCTTCCCCCCCACAGAAGCACCCTGGTCCCCATGGGGCCTGCCAGTCCACCAGCTTCGTATGTTCTGCCCTTGGCCAGGGTCCTCCCAGGCTACACGCGTGCACACACACACACACGTGCGCACACACACACACACAACCCCTAGCTTGTACAGAAATACTCGAAATACATGTTCAAACTCGGGACACACTGGCCGATGTTCAAGGCGCCCACACGCAGACCCCCGGTGCCCCAGATAAGATCTGAACAGCCAGTGACCCAGCTGACGGAGAGGCAGGCACAGTGACACCGACGAGAGGCCACAGAGGGCATACAGACAGCTGCCCCGCTACTCGAGGGCCCCCAGCCCACCGTCATACACACACGAACGCCCTCCTTCATCTCCCCGGCTCGGAGGAGCTCAGGGGCCTGCCAAGCCAGAGTGAGGTCTGTAGTGCCCGGGACGAAGACAGAAGGCGGGCTCCTCGGGAAGGCAACCCCTGCAGAACACTTCTGGACCTACCATGACCCCCATTCCCCGCCAGACACTGTCCCCACCACACCAGGGCGCAGGATGAGAGAGGCAACCCAGAGACTCTCTGGGGACCTGGGGGGACCCCCTCCATACTCGGGCCAGGTGGGCGGATGTCTGACCCAGGACCCCTGAAGCCTCAGCCAGCTGGGGTCAGGCGGGGCTCAGGGGTAAAGGCCTAGATGCCCCCGGCCCCCCAGGCTGCCGACACAGGCGGGCAGGGACGGGAACCACAAGCGGACCGACTGAGCAGCAGCCAGGGGCTCTGCGGCAGGACCCTGACCCGGCCACCGCCCGCGCCAGCGGGGACACTCACCCCCGGGCCTCAGGTACTTCTTGGCATGGAGGTAGCTCTCGAGCATGCGCTCATTGAAGAGCATGTAGCCCATGGGCTCCGAGATGATGATGTCCACCTGCTCGGGGAGCGAGACTTCCTCCACCTTCCCGGGGATGACCACGATGCGCTCAGTGAGGTTGTTACTCTTCACCAAGACCTATGGGCGGGGGGGGGGTTCCAGAGGTGTCACGGGGACCTCTGCCCCCAGCCACACCGTTCGTCGTCCCCAGTCCCCTCCTCTGAGGGAACAGATGCGACCCGGGCATGGTCGCTGATCCCCTGCCTCCCCTGTTGGCGTCCTAACCATGGCCATCAGCGGCCACGGCCCGTCAGGAGCTCAGGGCGGCCCCAGCCCTCTCTCCGAGCCTTTCCTGCAGCAGCTCCCCGGTCCCCTGAGGTCACCTCCCCCCTTCGAGGACAACAGCTGACGGGAGGAGACAGGACGAGCAGGCTTTGCTACAGTCACCAAAGCTAAACTTGGACGCACCCTCCAACGCAGCGATCCCGGTGCTAAGCACGTGTCCCACACACTGACGGCACGCCGGAGCGGGGACGCGCGCGTCAGGACTCGGCGCAGGAGGTGTTTGTGCCGCAAAGAGCACGGAGTGGACCGAAGGTCGATGGCGGCCTACCTGCCTCTAAACAAACAGTGGTCCCCCACCCCCCGCCCCGGGGCCAAGGGATGCTCCGCAGCCGCTCACGAGGGCGAGGACGCTCAACCTGTGGGGACACCCGCCAGCATGCGGAACCCCGGACAGCTCGGGAGAGATGCCACACGGGTCTCTCCGGCTCCAGGGGGGGTGTTGGGAACTGGGGGGGGGGGGCAGGGGAGCATCTGCAGTTTACCCTCTGCAGCTTTTAGCTTCTGAACCTTGTGAATGAAGGTTTCAGGGCACAAAAAGGAACAAAGAAAATCAAACGCTGTTGCTGCCCAGGACATTGGTGCTCGAGTGTCGGAGGCGGCGCCCAGGGCGGGGCCACTCCATCCCCCGAATCAAGGCCATTCAGCCTCTAAGGACCCCAGATGGGCCCCGACCCCGTCGTGGAGGACACGCCACCTCACGACCAGCCCCTCCCTCCCTCAGCCAGTAGGTTCGGGACACAAGAGACCACAGAGAAGCAGCGTCCCCGGGGCCACGTGCCCCAGCAGGGCTTGCTAACCCGGGCTGGAAGAGGCACAGAGCTCGAGGACGAGGACAGGCTGGGGTCCCCGTGGGCTGCTGACCTCTGCGTGCTGGGCCATGGTGCTGGCCTCCACCGCGTAGATCTTCCTCGCTCCAGCTTGGGCGGCAAAAAACGAGAGGATCCCAGAGCCACAGCCGACATCCAGAACGATCTGGAGGAGGAGGGAGCAGTGAGAACAAGGCCCCCTGAAGGGACAGTTATGGGAAGGGACGAGCCTGTCCGCGGCGCTCGCTCTGTCGGAGCCCCCCCACCAGGTGCGCTCGGGCCCCGTAGCCCCGGCTGGCCGCGCCCACGGCTGGTTTCTGAGGGCCACCCGGAGTGCGTGCGAGCCCCTCATGTGGACCCGAGGGCGACAGGCTGGGGTTTCTGAAGACCGTTAGGCTGTTCAGACCGGGCCACTCTCAGGCCAGATTCGAACCAGCTCTGCCCTGTGACCGGTCTACACAGCACAGGGGACTCCGGGCGGTCACGAGCAGGCCTGCAGCTGCTCTGGGAACGAGTGCTCACCCAGGACACCTCCGAGTCCCACCGCACGACTGCTGAGGCTCAGGGCCGACCAGCCGGGCCTAGGCACGGGGCAGGAAGGGGGCGGCCTCTAGCCCCCGACCCGACCCCACAGGGCGTTACGGCAACGAGAGGAGCGCCCAGCGAAAGCTCCATTCAGCCCAAGTGCACACGGGCCGAGGGCTGTGGTCCTCCGCAGACGCGTAAAGGTGTCCCTCTGGGGCCGCAGCAGCCCCAGCAGGGAGGGACGGAGCCCAGGGCGGGCATGTGGCAGGGCTGGTGGCAGGAGCTCCAGGCCAAATGCTGACGGCTCGGCGGGGGCGGGAAACTGCCCGCCACCCGCAAGGGCCACTGGCCCCCGGGGACGGGGACCCTCAGGAGAGCCCAGGCTTGCGTGGGCAGGCGGTCCCCACCCCGGACCAGACCGACTGCGTCCTTAGGGGCCAAATCAAGTAAGCGTTTGCGGGGGCGCCGCCCATGAGCTTCGGGGAGCAGAACTGCTCTGAGAAGAGCAGCGAGCCGGGCGCGGGAGCCCAGCCGGGGCGTGGGACTATGGGGGAGGGCTCGAGATTTGCCCCCAGACATGCTCCACTGACTGAAGTCAGCCAGGCTCCGTCTCTTCTTAATCACAAGTACAAGCTACTCGGGAAGAGCAGACACCTTTTTAAAGCAACTAGGACAGTAACTAGATAAAGCACAACGTATGCACAGGACTTACTGGTACGTATGTCCGAGACGTAACAATAGCTGGAGGAAAGAATTTGGCAGGAAGAGCCTACAGAATGAGATCTTATCTCGTAAACCATTTGATTAGTTAACTAATTCGAAGACGCACACTCCCACAGACGCGAGGGGAAAACTCGAAAAGACCCTGACCAGTGGCAGAGGTGGTTTGCAGGAAACGGACAGAGGCTTTTCCCTGCCTACGTTACACACACCGGGTATGCTTTTTTTTTTCCCCCACAAAAAGTAAAGTTAGCTTTTATAATAAGAAAAAAAAATAAATAAAGATCAAATCAACGAGCAAAGGAAAAGATAACCAGGGCCGAGGACACGCCGCCGCGGCTCGGAGCCGGAGGAAAGGGGCGTGAGGGAGAGCGGACGGAGGCCGGGCCCGCTCACCTTGTCCTTGAAGTCTGTGTGGTTCTGCAGGATCGCGCGCTGGTAGGTGCCCGTCCGCACGTAGTCCTGCATCATGTTCTGCTGCTGGGACAGGTAGCCATAGAACTGGAACAGAGACAGGCCAATGGCACAGGGCACGCGGCGGCGCAGACAGCCGAGGCCCCGGCTGGCCCTGTGACAAAGGAGGGCCCGCTGCAGCACGAACCTCCCCCAGGAGGCTGCACCCCCTCCGCCGAGCCAGGCCCCGCTGGCAGCCGCCGGCCGCTCCAGGAAAGGGAGCAGGAAGCCAGCGGCGGCCCCCAGGAGGGACACCGCCACGGTCACCGTGGCCAAAGTGTGCAGCCGGATGCTGCCTGGACCTGGACGCCAACCCAGGAGAAGTCAGAATTTGCCACAGGAGGGGTTCTGGGATGGGGGGCCGCCTGCCCCATCTTAGGGTCCCCAACGAAGCAGAGTTGTCGATCAAACAGAACCCTAGAACTCAGGGCGCCAGGCAGGTGAGGTGCGGCGGGGCCTCTCTGTAAGCAACGGGCGAGCGGGAGGCAGCGTGGCACCTGGGCCGGGCCACAGGCTTTGGCATCAGGCAGACCTGGCTTCCCATCTTGGCTCTGTTGCATAATAGCTGTGTGACTTGGAGCAAGTCACTTAACCTCTCTGAGCCTCAGTTTTCTCATCTGTAAAATGGGGACAATAATAGTACTTACCTCCTAGGGTTGTTGGGAGGATCAAGTGTCTCTGTGCGTGTCAGAGCGCTTAGACCAGTGCCTGACCTACAGCACGGGGTCGGTGTGACCGTGCCACTGCAACGCAGGATGCCTGTGGCCTGAGCCCCACCTGCACTCACACGCTTCCAGCAACCCTCCTAGGCAGGCCCTGGCATCTCCGTTTCACAGATGAGGAAACTGAGGCCCAGCAAGCGAAGGATACCTGCCCAAGGTTCCATAGCCAGCAAGGGGCAGAGCCGGGACGAGAACCCAGGTGGGCCCGCCCTGTGCTGCGCAGCCTCCCAGGGGCCACCCAGCGGCGCCAGCCTGGCCGGGGGGTGGGGAGTAGGGGGTGACGAGTACCCACCTGGAAATACTGCACGGCAGAGGACTCCTCTGTGCGCTCGCTGAACACCGACCGCTCCAGGGTGTGGCCCCGACAGGTTTTCAAGATGTTATAGAAGGAACAGAAATCTGGAAGGGGGAAGCTGGGTCACGCGTGGGCATCTCAGGGGGCGGTCTAAGGGCACACCCAATTCTTCCCTTAGAGCACTTGTGCTTGGCGATTTCTCTTTCCCAAGCACAGTGCTGAGACTGGAGAAGAAGAGGGCAGCTCAACCAGCTCCTTGGTGGCTGCCACAAGAAGGCCGGCGTCCCGCACGCTCCGCGCGGCCGGTGGGAACAGGCTGGGCCGGAGGCCACGGGGGCTGAAGCCTCGGGAGGACGCATGCCTGAGGAGCCAGGGTCAAGGCCCAAAGGTCTGCCCCATCCGAATAACCGCGAGCCCACCCGGCAGCTCACTGCGGGGTCTGTGTGGGATTGGGGTGGGGGGGACAACGACGCTAAACAACATAAAGGTGTTTAATGCCCCAGGACCCTACACTCAAAATGGTCACGTGGGTCAATTTTGTCGTGTGTATTTTAACACAGTGTTTTCAAAGGAGAACGGTATTTACAAGGCAAGGTTTTAAAAACTGCAAACACACAGCCTGGGCAGATGAAGTCTTGGAGGCGGACAGCGGGGACCGCCGCACAACAGCGGCAGCGCCCGGGAGGCCCCCGCGCTCGGCACCCAGGAAGGGCTAAAGTGGGACATTTTTGTTTCCCTACTTCACCTCGATTTAAACAAACTAAAGGAATTAAAAGGGAAAAAAGTCCACTCTAAATATCCAAACGGCAGAACCAGACTGGCAGGACTTAGACGGGTTTACAGGCGGACCTGAGGTTGTTTGTGCGAGGGGGAAACGGAGCGGTGGGGGGCTGCCGCTGCGGGGAGGGGGTCAGTCACCTGGCTGCTCCCCCCCCCTCCTCCTCTGGGGGCACCAGCACCGCTCGGGGACTCCTGGACTTTGGTGTCTGTGACCAGGCCGGGCTGCCGCACCTTCACGTGCTCCTCAGCCCCAGGGGCCCCATCGCCTCCACTGCTGACCCCCGCGGGCCACCGGCAGTGGCCTGGAGCCTGCCAAGCCCTCCTTAGGAACCCCTGTGTCCACTAGGAGCCCCAAATGGGTCTGCTTAGAATCCTCCCATGGCTTCTCTGCGCGCTCAGAACAGGGCTCCGTGCCCCGGAACCCTGTCTCGCCCCCTCCTCCACTGCTGGGAGGCCCAGGCCCCAGACAGCCCCCCACGGGCTCCTCTGTGAGGCCTGGGGGGCAGCCAGGTGGTCGGGACAGGCCTCTTGAAGGAACAGCTGTATAAGCCGAGCCCAGAAGGGCCCAAAGGCTTCGGCAAGGGGACGTCTGGGGCGGAGCGTTCCGGGTGGCGACATCGGACCTATCTCAGCGCAGGCATCCTCTGTGATGGCTCTCGGGGACAGAGGGACAGGACGTGGTTCCACTAGGCTCCAGGTCCAGTGCCGGTAGGACGAAGGGCCACATACCGTTCGGCGTGGCGAACTGGATGAGGACGCTGTTGCAGCCCAGCGTGATGATGAAGGACTGCTTGCCCACGCGGCTGCACTCCGTCTCCCGAGACACCGAGCATTTAAACACACACACGTCTTCATCTGCGGGAGGAGAGAGGCGAGCGTGACCCAGCAGCTTCCAGGGCCGGCCGAGCGAGGCTCCCCGCCCGACTTTTTGCAAGTCGTGTCCCTGTCCTCACGGCCCCCTGGGATGCTTTGGGGGTACCCAACAGCCCACGTGGGAAGCACCTGCCCCGTGGGCCCTGCCCACATGGCCCAGGCCGACAGAGGGGATGGCCGGGCAGGCGGTGGGGATGCAGAGACGAAGCGTGGCCAGTGGCCAGGAGGGCTGCGCACGGAGCGACCAAGGCTGAGAGTGAGGTGAGGGCTGGCCAGGCACCGTGGGCCCAAGCAGGACCTCCCAGTCCGGGGGCACCTCTGCCAGGACCTTCCCTCACGGGGCGCCTGCTGGGGCCCAGGCCCTGGCTTATGCGGCGACACTGAGAGGGGTCCCCCACTGAGGGCGTCTGGCATCAATGCACCAATTCTGCTGTTACGTGGGGGGACAGTCGGCCTTCACCCCGGAGCGGGGTGGGCTGCGGCTCAAGAAAGAATTCCGGGGGGGGGGCGCAGCTAAGGGCTCACCTGAGCCCTTTCCCTCTCGTAGTGATGTGGCGCCTGGATTAGGAGCGAGGCCACTGGAGCCAGACAGCCCGGGCCGCGCCCACCTGCAGGCTCCCTGTGGGACTCTCTGAGCCTCGGTTTCCTCACCCGTCAAGTAGAGCTAATGGCGGGGCAGGCGCCGGGCCCAGCGCATGGGGAGCACGGCATCCGCGAGCTGCGGCCACCACCAGCCCCACTCCTTCGCCCCGCAAGTGCGGGGCGCGCCCCCAGCCCCAGCCACGCGGCGAAGCTCAGCAGCACCAGAAACAGGACAGACAGACGCCTGCCACCGAGGCCCTGGGGCGGGGCGCCGACACACACGCCACCTGTGTTGTGGGCTTGGCAAAAACGTTCACCCTGGTCCTCTCGGGGAGGTTCCAGATCCTGAGAACCTTTTCACAAGCTACAGAGGACGATGGGGGAACGGGAGTGTGCACCACAGGTGTGACGTGAAATGACCCAGGCGTGACAACAGCACGTGGTCCTGGAGAGTGATGCTCTTGTTGCTCCAAGAAGTGGGGAAGTACCGAGGGTGAATTCTCGCGCTGTCGGCAACATGCCTTTGTGCTCATCAAACAGACAACTACGAACTGCGTACGGAGAGCAGCACCAGCACGAGTGTGGCGAAATGTCCCAGTCCCTCCAGAAAGCCAAAACCACCTTGAAAAAGAACAAAGGCGTCCCTTAAGTTCTTCTTCTTCTTTTTTTTTTTTTAGTAATCTCTACACCCAATGTGGAGCCCGAACTCACAGCCTCGAGATCAGGAGTCGCGCACTCCACCAACTGAGCCAGTCAGGCCCTCCCGTCATTCAACAAGGTGCCAAGAGCGTTCAATGGAAACAAAATCATCTTAAGAAATGGTACATGGCGGGGCGCCTGGGCGGCTCAGTGGGTTAAAGCCTCTGCCTTCGGCTCAGGTCATGATCTCAGGGTCCTGGGATCGAGCCCCACATCGGGCTCTCTGCTCAGCGGGGAGCCTGCTTCCGCCTCTCCCTCTGCCTGCCTCTCTGCCTACTTGTGATCTCTCTCTCTAATAAATAAATAAAATATTAAAAAAAAAAAAGAAATGGTACATGCACAACTGGATGTTCACTTGCAAGAGAATGAGGCTGGACCCCTACCTCACACCACATATAAAGGCTCACTCCACTAGATCAATGACCTAAATACTAGAGCCAAAAACTGTAAAACTTCTAGAATGAAACAGAGGAGTAAATCTTCCTGAATTTGGATTTGGCAAAAGACTCCTAGAGGTGATATCAAAAGCAAAACTAGATCAACTGAACATCAGAACTGAAAACTCTTGTGATTATAGGGCACTATCAGGAAAGTGAAGATCAGGACGCTTGGATGGCTTAGTCCATTAAGCGCCTGCCTTCGGTTCAGGTCATGGTTCCAGGGTCCTGGGATCAAGCCCCACATTGGGCTCCCTGCTCAGCAGGGGCCTGCTTCTCCTTCTCCCTCCGCCGCTCCCCCTGCTTATTGTGTTCTCTCTTTCAAATAAATAAAATCTTAAAAAAAAAATAATAAAGACTACCTACAGAATGAAAGAAACGACTTACAAATCCTATGCCTGATAAGGATAGTGTCTAAGATATATAAAGAATTTATTCAACGAAAAGATAACACAATTTAAAAGATGGGCAAAGAACCTGAATGGACGTTTCTCCAAAGAAGATACAGGACTGGCTAACAAGAACATGAAAAGATGCTCAAACCGGGCATCTGGGTGGCTCGTTGGTTCACCAACTGCCTTCGGCTCAGGTCATGATCCTGGAGTTCTGGGATCAAGTCCTGCATCGGGCTCCCAGCTCTGCGGGGAGTCCGCTTCTCCCTCTGACCTTCTCTCCTCTCGTGCTCTCTCTCACTTTCTCTCTCTCTCTCTCAAATAAATAAATAAAACCTTAAAAAAAAAAAAAAGATGCTCAAACCATGAGTCGTCAGGGACATAGAAACCAGACCACAAGGAGCCACCACTGCACACCCACTGGAACGACTATAATTTAAATCAAATAGGGGAAAATTACAAGTGTTGGCAAGGATATGGAAAAACTTGAACCCTCGCACCCTGGGAGGGTCGAGGGAACGTGAAATGGTACAGTCGCCATGGAAGAGAAGCTAGCAGTTCTTCAAACAGTTAAACATAAAGTTAGCATTTGACTCACCCACCCCACTCCTGGGTATGGACGCAAAAGGACCGAGAGAAGCAGTCAAACAAATACCCGTATGCAAATATTTAAAGTAGTACTATTCATAAGAACCAAAAAGTCGCAACAACTCAAATGTCCGGCACCTGCAGGAGGGGCACCCAGAATGCGGCAAACCCACGCACTGAGGTTTCATGCACCCATTAAAAGGAATGAAGTCCCGGGGCGCCTGGCAGGCTCAGTCAGAAGGAGAGCAGCTCTTTGATCTTGGGGTCATGGGTTCGAGCCCCATGCCAAGTTTAGAGATTACTAAAAAAATAAGTAAACTTAAAACCAAAAAACTGAAATCCTGATGCGGGCTACAACACAGATGAATCTCGGAGGTATTATGGTGAGTGAAAGAAGCCAGATGCAAAAGGTCATGTACGTGTGATTTATATGAAACGTCCAGAATCCGCTAATCCACAGAGACAGAAAGCAAACTGGTGGCTGTCAGGGGCTGGGAGGACGGAGGATGGGGAGGGACCGCGTAATGGACTCAAGGTTTCCTTCTGGGGTGATGAAAACGTTCCGGAACCAGAGAGAGGTGGCAGTTACACAATACTGCGAATCTACTAAATGCCACTGCACTGCACGCTTTAAAGTGGTTGGTTTTTATGTTACGTGAATTTTATCTCCAAAGAAAAAGAAAAGTGCTCCCAGTGCATGAAGGCAGATATGACGGGCCTCTGGGTGTTCATGGGCTCCCATGCTCTCCCCGCGTATAGTCTGAGCACCGGACCTGGGCCCAGCCCGCCTCACCCCTCCGAAGCCAGGTGCCCCCCTCCCGGGAGGAAGGCGACGCCAGTCCCCTGACCACCATCCCCGGCTCACAAGCACGCCGGGCCCCGGGGCTGCCCACGGCTCCCTCGGGCAGCCGGAAGTGGGTCCCAGGAAGGGACCCTGGCACGGTGCTGTCCCCCACGGCCCTCCTGGGGCAGGAGATAAAGGCAATCTGTCGGCGGCGCCAGGGTAACAGCAAGTGGACCGAGGAGGGCCTCTGTTTCCCACGCAGCCTAGCAACCCGCCCAGTCGCCCGAGGCGCCCCCTGCAGCCTGGCGCCGGCGGACGACCCCAAGGACCTGCAGCCAGGGGAAGCTTGGCCGTGTCCGGGGAAGCCAGGCCGGGGGCTGACCGACCTGTCCGACCGCGGCAGAGGCAACCACGCCCCGTGGAGCCTGCCCCTTGGGAGAGTCACGGCCACACCACCCCACAGACCAGTACCTGGCACACAGGAAGGGCTCGGTATCTAATTGACAAGTTAAAAAAAAAAAAAAAGGGCTGAATCATAGTTTTCCACTTATTTATTTTAAGATTTTGTTTATTTAGGGTGCCTGAGTGACTCTGTCATTAAGCATGGGCCCTTGGCTCGGGTCATGATCCCAGGGTCTAGGGATCAAGCCCTGCATCTGGCTCTCTGCTCAGCGGGGAGCCTGCTTCCCCCCTCCCTGTGCCTGCCTCTCTGCTTACTTGTGATCTCTCTCTCTCTCTCTGTCAAATAAAATATTTTTTTTAAATCTTTAAAAAAAATTTTTTTTAAAGATTTTATTTATTTGACAGAAAGAGGACAAGTAGGCAGAGAGGCAGGCACAGGGAGAGGGGAGGGGGAAGCAGGCTCCCCGCTGAGCAGAGAGCCAGATGCGGGGCTCAATCTCAGGACCCTGGGATCATGACCTGGGCCAAAGGCAGACACTTAACCAACTGAGCCACCCATGTGCCCCTTCTTCCACGTATTTTTAAAAGACTCAGAAATCCAAGCTCTTGGAAAGCCCTGCATGACCCACACCCCGCATTCATCAGCTCTCCAGCCCCACAGCTGGCCAGCTCCTGGCCTTGCCACAGCCTTTTCCCCTTCGCCCGCTCTGCCCTCTCGCTAGGATGGGCCCTCGGGATAGGGGTGGGGTGCTGCCCTATCTATCCCTGGCAGGGGACAGACCATGTGGGGCCTCGGCTCACTCACTGCCCAGGGTCCCCCAGACCTAGATGAGCAGGGCTAGCACGCACAGCCCGTCTCCTGGCCGGTTCCCTGGGACACGGTGGGGGTGCTGAGAGAGAGCTTCTCCCCCCGGGCAAGAGGTCTCGGGCCTGGACCCAGCAGTGGCGATTAGGTACCCACTCCCCCCCACCTCCCCGCACGCGCGTGCACACACACACACACACACACACACACGCACACACAGGAGTGCCTCTGTCGGCCAGGAAACCTGGTAACTCAAAGGCTGGCACTTTCCGCTCTAGTCCCCCCTTTATCCAGCCATCACTGGGTGAGCCATGGAAAAGGCAGGAGCGACTCTGTGCCTCCAGAAACCCACTGAGAAAACCGATCCGCCCTTGTCACACGGGCAGCATGCTGAGGGGCTGGGAGCACATGGCCCAGAGCGGTGGGGGCCGGGGGCGGGAGAGGGGTTTACAGGCTGCCGCGATGAGTTAAGAGGGGGTGACCACAGGGAGAGCTGTTGGCCGCGAGGCTGCGCTGGGCTCCTGCCGATTGAGGTCAGCGGAGCTGGGGTCTCTTCCCTGCAGTAATATGATCGGGCGGCAGAGCGGGGAAGGGGCCCCCGCCCCGGGCCAGCTTCTCTGCAGAGGCTCCCCCAAGGCAGGGTCTGAGCAGAGGAGTGCAGGGCAATCACACCCGAGCTCAGGAGTGTTTGTTGTGCCACAACGTGTCCGGCCGGCTCTTGGCCCCAGCCCGGCACCTTGGGCCGGCCTCCCACCTGCTCTGCCGCAGGGCGTCCCACTGGGGCTCCGACGCCAGGGGACCAGGGACCAGAACGCCCAGGGTGTGTCAGAGGGAATCCCAGGGTAGGAGAATTCCTGCACCTTGCTCCCCAGGAAGGCAGACCCCGCAGCTCCAAGCTCCCAGAGGGGGCCAGGCCCAGCACCCACCCTGCTGAGACTGGGATAGGGCTGGGATGCCACGCTATCGATACGTTCCAGGAACCACGCTGTTCGTGTCTTTACCCCTCGGAGCATCTCTGGGCCTACGGACAGCTGCACTTATCCGTGAGGAAACAGGGCTCGGACAGGTGAAGGATCTCACTCAAGGTCACACAGCAAGTGTGTGGCCGAGCTGACCGGCACCCGGGTCTGTGCAGTAGGACACCCCTGTGCTTCCTGGGGTAGGTGTCGGCCAGCCTGCCCTGTGGAGGAGAGGGACTAAATATTCCAGGCTTGGCAGGCCGCAGAGTCCCTGCTGCTAGGACTCACCTCTGTGCAGACCATAGGCGAGTGAGCGCGGCCGTGTGCCGGCACGACTTTCGGACAAAGCGGGCCGCATGTCTAGAACCACGGGCGCAGAGGCTGGGCGCTGAGCCCCCTTTCTGCCCACTTCCTTGCTGGCTCACTGGACATCGGGAAGTGGAGTCACCCTCCCCATCCCAGAGCGGGTGAGGATAGCCGCGAGGACCCGGAGGTAATGGGCAATGCTGCCAGGGAACAGGGGCCCCGGGGGAGCCTTAAGACGGCACGTGACTGCGGCTGGGATAGAGTGGGAACGAATTCTCCAGCAAGAGGAAGAAAGGCACACGGGAAGGCAGGGAGAAAAGGAGGCTGGGGTGTTGGGATTTATACTGTACAGATACCTGGCACAGAGCTCCCAGGACTCTGGGAGTGCCCGAGCCGATAAGAACAATAAAGGGGTCTCCTGTGAGCCCGTCAAAGCCCCTTTGGACCACTTGAGTCTATGTTAATGAGGCGACTCTCCGAAAGCCCCTAAGGATGGAGGCTGGTTGCCAGGGGAACCAACCGAGTAATTAGAGGCCTGGAACTTTCAGTCCCCCTCCTGGGCCTCCAATAGCTAAGGACTTATCAATCACTCCTGCGTACCCAAAGGACGGGGCTCGGAGAGCTTCCTGGCTGGTGAGCACGAGCTGGCGCGGGGAGAGGGGCGCCCCTTCCCCACACCCTGCCCTACACCTCTCTTCCCTCTGGCTGCTCCTGAGTTTTCTTTTTACATTAACCACTGATCTAGGAAGTGAACGGTTTTCCTGAGCTCTGTGAGCCGCTCCAGCAAATTCACTGAGCCCGGGGAGGGGGCCCTGGGGACCTTAGATCTGTAGCCAGGGGGCAAGAAGCACAGGGGACATCCCGGACTCGTGACTGGCGGTGGGGGCAGAGGGCGACAGTCTGGTGGCCCCGAGCCCTTACCCGGGGTGGAGGGGGGCCTCACACTACCTCCAGGTGGGTAGTGTCGGAACAGAGGTGACTGAAGGCCACATGGCCGGTGGGGGGAGGCCCCCGCCCACACACTCAGTGATCGGAAGTGGCAGCATCAGTACTCAGTGGGGGAGACACCCAGGAGGCCGCTTCTCCTCAAAGGGGCCCCCTCGGCAGGAGGAGGGGCCCAAGGCAGCCTGGCTGTGGCCAGGGAGCCTGATGGGCTAGACTCCCGGACCGGAGGGGCAGATCTGGGTGTGGAGAGGCCGGAGAGTGGCCGCTCCCACAGCCGTGGGCGGCACCCAGAGGGACTGAGCGCTGAGACAGCCTTGGGGACAGGGCTAGAGGAGCTGCGGGCCAGGCAGGAGACGGGGGAAGCTGGGAAGCCAGTGGCTCTCTGGGGGACAAGCTGCTTGCTCCCTACCCATCACAGAGCCAACCCAGACGCCCCGCCTTGACGGCTCTCTGGGCAGCAGAAGCTGGGCACCCCATGGCACACGGGCCTCCCTGACCCCAGGCTTAAGGGAAACGTCCTGCTCACACCTCAGCCCTCAGCCGGCCCCAAGGCGCCCAGGAGGGCCTCGAAAGAGCTGGCTGATTCAGGCAGCAGCAGAAACATGGAGGCCTGTCTCAGGGCCACTGACCAGATGGTCCTGGGGACACATGCCCAGCCTCCGTCACCTCCCGGTCAGTGTCTAACATGGCCAATGTTCTATGGCCATTCTCCTGCTTAGACCTCGCCATGGTTTCCCAGAGCCTTCTAGAACGAGCACAAACTCCTCTTGGGGCTCACGAGCCCTTCCTCCACATCCCCAGTCGAGCCCAGACCACGGGCAGGACTTCTCTCTGGCCTCCATGGCTCCTGAGATCCAGAACGCCCCTCCCCTCTTCTCCCGTGTTGCTGTTACCTCCTCCTTGAGGTCCTCCAGCATTTCTTGGACATGTGACCCCACCCCCACCCCTGGGTGCCCACTGACGACCCAGAGAAGCACAGGCCCAGGGCTCCGCATGTGGCTGGCACGGCCCCCAGACCCGGGGGCACTTGGGAGATGCTGATCTTCGGGGTGGCCCTGGGGCATGGGGTCCAGGAGGCCAGGCCCCTTCCCTAAGTGCAGGGAACGGTCGACGTGGGGGTCCAGGTGCCCAGGCCCTGACGGCACGTGTGGCCCCAGGAAGGTCACTTAAGCACTCGAAGACGCTGGCCCTGGGCACCCACACAGTAACCTTCCTGCCCACACCGCCCTCCTCCCCCTCCCCCTCCCTCCGGAACAAGCAGTAATGGGACACGCAGAGGGTCACTGGGTCCATCAGGCTGGTCAGACCTGGGTCAGGGGGACCCAGTGGAATGAGGGCAAAGGCCTGGAGTTACACTCTCCTCCCGTGGAACCTTCCATCCTCACACAGGACAAGGGAGGCTGTGACATGGAAAACAGAGGTGGAGGATGAGACGGGCGTACCAGCTCAGGGGGAAACGGGCCACGTTCCAAGTCCTTGCCTCTCTAGCGGGGCAACTATCACAGCCACTAAACAAGGACTAATTAAAGCTATTTATCTTGGCAGACTTGGGGCATAGGGGGGCGGGGGTGGGAAGAACTGCTCATCCAAATGCGAGGTCTTTCCCTAGATCGCCGCCACACACAAGACAGGCCGTGCGCCTTGCAGGGGGAACTATTCCCCTGCAAAGAGGGGTAGGTGAAAAGGAGGATGAGGTGCAGAAAAGTCAAGGTGCCTTCCTCAGCCAAGCCAGCGGCAAGCCTCTGCTCGGGGCCATCGGCTGGTGGGCAGCTCCCGCCCGCAGGCGGCCGGGGGGCCCCAGCCTTCCAGCACTCTCGGGTGCCGGCGGGGAAGCCGAGGTCCTGGCGAGAAGGGAAGGCAAGAGGGACCAGAAGGAACTCGGGGGGGGGGTTCTGATACACGTGCTCGTGGGGTACATGCAAATCACAGTCTGCCTCAGGGAGCGGGCGACACCCCAGCCGAGGCAGGCTCGGGGTGATGCAGGGCTCGCCTTCCTGGAAGAGCCTCCTGCCTCCCAGAGGCGCCGGGTGCCTGGTGGCAGGAACCCGAGTTTCCAAACTGTAGGCATCCGAAGCTCCCCCCACCCCCGCCATCCCTGTGTGGTGTGGCGTCCCCGAGGCCAGGAGAGGAAGGAGATCACTCTTGGCTCAACTAAGCAATCGTTGAACACAACACAAAAAACGAATGATATACTATATGCCGGCTAAATACATAAATAAATTGCAATGAATCACAACGAAATGAAATGAAATGAAATGGAACGACGGGAATCAAGGAAGCCCAGAGTTCAGGGCCGAACTTGCTATTCTCCAGCTGTGTGACCGCGGCCCTTCGTTCCCTCATCTGTCAAACGGTGAGAGTGACACAGCCCCTGGGGGGATAAGACACGACCCGTGCAGAAGCCTGACCGGCGTCACCCTCGACCTCAGGAGCCTCATCCGGGAAGTGGGGTTCACGAGAGGATAAGGCACCCTCCTTGCAGCCCAGCTGCCGTGAAGATGAGAAGAGGCGAGAAGGGGGCAGTACTCGGACCGAGCACTCGGCGGCTGGGGGCGGCTGCCACGCTTCACAGACCAGCACCAGTCTCAGAAGAGAACCCGACCCCGAGAAGCCTAAGCCGGCCTGGCCTCTCCCTCAGCCAGGTAACCTAAGCCCGCTCCTCCAGTGCTGTCCCGGGAGACGCCCCACGCAGCTGCGGCCCCGGGGTGTCTGAGGACCAGGAGGTCACCCTGGGCTCCTCTGGCCTGGCCCGGGGCGGGGGGACTCCTTCGTCCAGGGCAATCTGTCGGATCCTCCCCACCCAGAAACCTCCCCCATCCCCCCTCGGGGGCCTTATTCTAGAATTCCACCTGCCAGCGTCTGCGAAGACAAACCCAGACCCCAGGAGTGTCCAAAACAGCCGCAAACCAAACCGCCGACCAAACAGGAGAAGGAAGGAGCAGCCGGGAGCAGGCCGGGGTTGCCGTGTGGGCCGGCAAACACCCAGGTGCCGCAGGTAGAAAACGCGGGGCGGCTCGGCCAAGCACACTGCACGCCTGGGGGCTTTTCTGGAAAGAAACACTGACAGAATGGCTTCCATGGCTGCTCTGGAAGGCAGGCAGCCTTGGCACGGCGCCCCCTTCCTCTCCCGCAGTTTAACCAGGCAGAACTTCGGGCGTTGTGGGCTCCCAGGGAGAGATGGCTGCAGAAAAATCCAAGCGGGAAGGTCACACCGGAAGAGGACAGGTGACGTGGGGCACAGGCCAGGACTAGGAGGGAGGAAGAGAAGGGCTTTTCAGGTTCCACCCTCCTGTGCGGTTGGAGTTTCTACCCTGTACACAAGAGATAACCGGACAAACGGCAATCGCGACGGCAGGGGAGGCCTGGCGCCCACTCAAGGCGTCTGGGGCGTCCCCGGAGTGAGTAGGTGTGACCCGTACCTCCCTCAGCTGGCTGGGGGGGTGCCTGGGACCGGAAGGTCCTTCTGAGGCAGGCGGCTGGACAGCATGGCTGGAGGGGAGACGCGTCCACACCCCTCCTGGTGTGCGGGAGGGGCAGCGACCCCACGGGACTCGGGTCTAAGCCAGGGCAGCATGGCCTGCATTCCAGGCAGCTTCCCGGAGAAGCCCTTCTCCCCGCATCAGGGAGGCCGCACAGTGAGGCACATTTCCCAGAACTCCGGCTCGCATCAGAACCACGTTAGAATCTGGACTCTGCCGCCCCGAGCCTCACCCTCCCCCAGCCCTAGGCGACAGCACTAAATGAACTCGCGACTGTTCTGGGGACTAACAGCCCCTTCGTATCCAGCCCAAGACCCGTGGGTGCACAGTGGGTATTACTGGCACAACACAGCCAGTGTCCCACGGCTCTCTGGCCCTAGGCAGACAGTGGAGCCCCAGAGAGAATTCTGGCCTTATCCCCCCAGCCGCCATCCATCCGGCCACTGGACCAGCTCGACTAAGCGCTCCTTGGGGACACGGGACGGCCATCTGGCTGAGGCAGAGAGCGGGGCCAGCTTCACACGGTGCCCAGGAAGGTCTTCGGTTTAGGCCTCACAAGCTCCATGTTGGGTCTAAATTAAGGCCGCTCACCATAGCCCCTTCTGAAGGGGCACCGAGTAGACGGAACACGTCTCCTCCCCCGTTACCTCCCCGGGAGGAGATGAGATAGGGGCCCTTCCTTCTATCGGCAACAGTTTACTTCCTAAAGCAGGGACGGGATCACACGGTGCGTTCACTCCTCTGAGAAAGGTCTCAAGAACTCAACAGCAAGCCACCTCCGTGGGCACGACGAGACTCATACTGGGTGGGGGGTGGGCGGCGCACAGGGCAGCCTGAAAACCCCAAACGGCAGGTCTCCTTCAGGAGGGGCCCTGAGAATACAAGTCTCTGGGGAGGAAACTTCCCAAACTACCCAGCAACAGGGCGAGAGGTCACCGCGGAGGGACACAGACAGCGGAGAGGATGGAAGAGGCCCCTGGCCCGAGAGGCAGCCATCCAGGGGGTTTCCTGCTGGCATAGAGGAAAGCAAGGCCCCTGGGGCCCCAGCACCACCCCGGCTCCCGCCGGGTCTGCCGAGAGTGGCCCGTCACGGCGGCACCCCAGTGAACAGCGAGCCACCCCCCACGGCCCCCTGGCTGACCCCGGGCTGCAGAAGGGCCCTGTGCTAGCGGCACCAGACCTCACGGACAAGCGACAGCTCCGCGAAGTCAGAGCCCTGCAAGGGGGCTCCCCTTGAAGAGCTCCCTCGTGGCTGGGGGGATGAGGGAGAGGCCAGCCCCACCTCCAGGCCCCGCAGAATGGGTCTGAAGGAGCCCCAAGAGGAGTCGAATTGCAGGGTATGGGGAAGGGCAACCCCCAGAGAAGAAGGAGCAGACAAAGAAAGAGCTTGGCTTTTCTGAAAAGAGTCCTAGGGGGACCAGGCGGGAGCTATTACAGGCAAATGTCTCCCCCATCCATGCTAATCAGCCCCGCCGCCCCGGGCTTTGTGAGCCACAAAAGGGACAGCAGATGTGCGCCAGGGTTCCCTGGCCCCTGAGAGCTCGGGCTTAGCGGGTGATTATGGGGGGGAGGGGAGCGACAGAACCAGCAGCCCCAGCCCCTGGGCTCCTCGGTCCAGGACCCAGAAGCTGGGACGCATCCGCTACCGCGTAAACACCCAGGGACACGGGGAGCCTCACTTACTGCTCCCGACCACCTTCCTCTCAAGAGAGGAAACCGAGGCACAGAGAGGACGTGCTCAGGGCAGCTCAGCCCTGGGGACCAGGCATCTTGTGAAAGAGCCAAGCCCCATCCCAGCATCCATCAGAAGGACGTGGGCTCTGGGCCCCAGCAGAACCCGGCCTGGCTGGTTGACGACAGGCGCCATCCCCGAGCCACCATCCCAGGGAAGGCGATGGAGCTCGCCTCCTAGGGCTGTGAGGGATCACTAAGGGTCTGCAGCCCCCGTGGCAGCAGGAGCCAGGCAGGCAGTGCTATCAAAGGATGCAAGGTCGGCAGGGGAGGCCTGGGAGGCAAGGCTGGAACGAGGCATGTCAAGGGACAGCAAGAGGACCCTGGGCTGTGGGGGAGCCCGACCCTCAAAGCGGGCAGTACACCCCACCTTCTAGCCCTCGTCAAGGTCAGGGCCAGCGTGCTCAGCCCAGGGAGCCACGGCTGAGGGGCGGGAATGTGGTTCCTGGGGGTTCTGCCCTGGGGCCGGCAGAGGGGCCTTGACACGCAGAGCGGGGTGGCTCTAGAAAGGCCGACAGGAGAGGCAGGAGGATGAGGCAGGGGCAGCCTCAGCAGAGGACAGACGGAGAAAACCGCACCCCAGGGGCTGAGCAGACTCGGGGGCCACCAGGGGCCCAGCCTCAAAGAGGAGTTTGCCCATCGCTCGGAGGTGAAACGGGACATCCTGGGGCCACGCCACTGCTTGGAGGGCCAGCGCCCGGCCCCGCGGCTCCGGAGGCACCTTCGGGCCCAGACGGATCAGAGCTCGGAGGGCCCCCGTGCACCTGCCCCGCCCTCAGGCTGCCTCACCGAATGGGACTGCAGATGCCCTCACCCCAGCACGGAACCAGCAACGAGGCAGGAATGAGGAAAGACTGGCTCTGGGCCCCAGAGGAGTCCTCAGGGGCCACCTCCCCGACGTGGGACGAGGACCAGAAGGGGCAGGTGGGCGCCCCCCCAGGCACTGCGCAGTTTCCTTTTGGGCACAGACACACCTCCCCGCACCTGAAAGGCGGCACGGCTAAGTGGGGGTGCCGGAGCCAAACCGGGGCCGGCACCCCACCGGCTTCCTGCCCCCGAATGTCTCAGTTTCCTTGTGTATAAACCCGGGCGAGGGGCCGTGGCTCCTCGGCTCTGCACAGGGTATGCGTGGCTGGGGGAGCAGAGCACGGGCTGGCTCCCCCGCACTCACTGCTCCGCCCAGCACCCCTGTGCCAAGCGCACGCGGCAGCCGGCCGGCCCGTCGGGGCGGCTCTCACCGCGAGGCCGTCAGTGAACGCAGAGCACCTGGCACAGAGCCCCCGCCTGCCTGGCACACGGTCGCACTCGAGCTCAGTGAACATCCGCTACGGCAGGCCTCGGAAGCACAGAGAAGCGGGGCCGGGGGGCAGGGGGGCAGGGGCGTCAGAGCCAGGCATCCTGTCGGTGTCCCCCCTATCTGGGGAGCCCGTCCAACACCGGGAACCCCACGCTCTGGTCACGCGGAGCGCTCGGAGCCCAGCCAGGTTCTGTGGAGGGCCCCTCCAGGGCGCACAGCAGCTCTGGAAACTCCAGCCGGCCTTCGCCTTCCCCTCCAGCTCGAGGAAGAACACAGCCAATTTTCTGGAATGTCCCTCCAGGGTCAGCAAGAGGCCCCCCAATCTGTCTGTGATCCTTTATTCACATGCCCCCTGGAGGGGATCACGAGCGCGCCCCTTTCTCATTAGAGCACTGATCTGCCAGCCCACCCCCACCCCCGCCACTGTCCTCACCTGGAATGTCACCCATACCCCTGTCATCAGGCGGGTTTCCGTACATGAAACCACTCGACTCTGACGTGTGTAACACATCCAGCGAAAACGAACCCCAGCCACACGAACACAATTAGCGGGGAAGCAAATCCGCCAACGATCTTAAAGAAAAACAGCCCAGACCCGCTCTTGCCAAAGCTGTGGGTGATGAATTGCTTGAAAGAGACACACAAAAAGAGGGAATAAAAGGGGGTTCCCTCTCTCGGTGCAAGGAGTGGGGGCGGGGAGGAGACAGAGCCCCCTCTCGCAAACCAGTCTGGACCTGTTTCCAAGAAGGCTCCGCCTGATGGAACAAAAAGCCCAAGGCTGGGGGGCGAGGTCCAGGTCCCGCCTGGTGGCCGCTTCACGCGGCTTCACGGCGCACAACGGAACCTCCTAAGGCTTGGGCATCTGCAAACCTCCTAAGGCTTGGGCATCTGCGGGTGTTGATTAGACAACAATTAAAACAAGTCGTCAAGAGTATCACGAGCCCACAGAGTTTCCAGATCCAGCTCCGGCAGGCCTGGGGGAAGCCTGGTCTCAATTTCCTTCATAGAACTGGTTTTCGGGAAACAAAGGGAGTGGGGGCAGGGAAAGTCAGGAACTCCAGATTCTTCAGCTGAAAGTCAGAGCAGGTGACACGGTCCCTCAGGGCGGGTGTGAAGGTGCCAGCGGCCCCAGCCCGCGCTGCACCTGCAACCCTGAATCCTGAAGCCTCCAAGCAAATCCCTGAAGTGAGAAAGCGGGAGGGCAGACGCACGAGGGGCAGGGGTGCCCTCGAGTCACCGGGGACCGGGCGGGGCCCGGCAGGATCTCAAGGCCACCACGGGCCCCTCCCAGCCCTCACGGTCTCAGGGCTTTCTGATCGCCGGGCACCTGGCCGCCCACGCCTGGGACACATCTTCCCTTCCGGACGACGCAGCAGGTTTAGACCAGTGACCTATCACGCTGTGTGTTACTCGCCGGCTGTGTGCCGGGCTCACACCAACCCTCAAGCCGCCCTCCGTCTTCCCAGAGGAACTGGAAGCTGAACAGCCATCGCAGGGCCAGAGTCACAAGGTCACATCTAGGTAAGGCTCCACCGCCTACACTCTTCACGACCTCCAGCAGCTTCTGACCCCGAGGGGGCTGCCACCGTCCCGGAGGGGAAGGGAGAACATTCATTCCAGCCAGGGAACTCGGAGAGAGTAGGACGACTGACCCAGGGACGCGGCAGACCCCAGGCACCCCGGAGCCACCGCCCCCACGCTCAGCCCCGCAGCGGGGCGGAGAACGGCGTCTGGCTAGTGCAGCGCTACGCCTCCAGCCCAGCACCTGGGCCCCCGCACACCACTGAGCCCCCGCGGAAGCCTCCCCACCCACGAGGAAGCTGAGATCCAGCAGACGGAGTCATTCGCCAGGGATCACCCTGCGAGGAAAGGACAGGGGTTGGAGCCGGGCTGGAGCCCAGACACAGCCACAGGTGTCACCTCCCTCCCCACCACTCCTGGAATAAACACCCCGAGCCCCTTGTGAGGCCGCCCTCCCCCCCACCCAGCACCCTGTTCCCGCTATACCTGGGCCTGCCGGGAGGCCGCGATCCTAAACACTAAACCCTTCTACTATCTCACACCAACCCTACGACGTGGGGGCCGTCAAGAAGCCTGTATTACAGTTGAGGAAACAGAGGCATGGAGAGGTCGCGCCGAGGCGTGGAGCCAGGCCTAGCCACCCCCCCCCCCCAGGCCTCTTCTCCCACAGGCTCTGCCGCACCACCCGAGCGGGGGGGTGGGGGGGGGGCCGTGCTGCCGAGCCCCCACCTCCCCCTCGCCCTCCGCAGCATTTTCAAGCCTCTGCCCCATTCACTCTCTTCGGAGGACGCTGACCGCTACGCACAACGTGTTTGGGAGACTGCTGACATAACGCCTGTCACACGACCCCCGCCCCGCCCCGAGACCGGTAAATGCGGGAGCCGGAGCTTGGCTTGGGGCGTCGCCGTATCCCCAGCTACTAAAACGGTAAGTGGCACACAGCAGACGCCCAGTCGGTGTTTGCTAGCTGTTTACAGGTAGACGAAAGGTAACCAACCTGCCACCATAAAAAGACAGCAAGTCCCCGCCCAGGACAGCTTGTGTTGGGTGGATGGAAGGTCAGGTCTTTCCATCCTCACAGAACTGTCTGGGGGCCTGGGCCAGGTGGGCCCTCCCCTCCTCCGCTCTCCTGGGGACTCCACCACGCCACCCCCCCATCCGCTTGGGTCCCCTTCCCCAGCCCTCCAAGGGGGCTGCCCCTCCTGACCAGAAATGCAGTGACCTCCCCTTGGCTTGGGCTCACTCTGACAGACACCGCTGACCTCTCGGTCCTGGCCGACCGGGGCCGCACCCCAGCCCCACAGGCCCAGGGCCCCCATCTCTTCCACCGACCACCCCATTCCTCAGCAGCCAGAGGCATCCACTTCACTCCCCAATCCAGGGCTGACCTCCAGGGACTCTCAGTCTTTCTCGTGTCACAGATCCCTCGAGGGGGGAGGATCAAAAGCCAGGAGCCTTTCCTCAGAAACATGCACAGAGAACCAACAGCAACGCCAAGGCCATGGTCCATCGGGTGGACACACCACGAAGAAGCTGATGTGTGTTCCTGCCAGAGAGCTGCCACTGTCACCCCCTTCCTCCTTTTTGTCAAGGAGGCTGGTTCAAGGTCACAGCCACTGACTCTTGTTTCTCTAGATTTCTGCAAAACTGCATGTAATTTCAGGGCATCATGGGACCCCCAGGGGCCCTCGAGGACTTCAGATTAATGGACCTGCCTAGGGACGCCTGGGTCGCTCAGTCGGTCAATTGTCTGCCTTCGGCTCAGATCATGATCCCAGGGTGCTGGGATCAAGTCCCGCATCGGGGTCCCTACTCAGGGAGAAGCTTACTTCTCTCTCTCCCTGTCTGCCACTCCCCCTGCTTGTGTTCTCTCTCTCTGTCAAATAAATAAGTATTTTTTTTAAGATTTTATTTATTTGACACAGGGAGAAAGAGAGACAGCGAGAGAGGGAACACAAGCAGGGGAGTGGGAGAGGGAGAAACGGGCTTCCTGCAGAGCAGGGAGCCCAACGCAGGGCTCCATCCCGGGACCCTGGGATCATGACCTGAGCCGAAGGCAGCTTAACAACTGAGCCGCCCAAGTGCCCCAATAAATAAATCTTAAAAAAAAAAAAAAAAAAGGAAAGGAAAGGAAAGAAAAGAAAAAGAAACGAAAAGAAACCTGGCTCAGAGCTGCCCAAAGCCCCTCAGCCTCCACTCTCCACAGGGAGCAGCAGTCTGTCCCAGGTCTCGAACCTCCAATCCACGCTCTCCGGGATGGGAATTTCCCACTTGCCCCGACAAATTCGCCACCGAGCAGGAGACGAGCAGATCCCAGGCACCCAGTGGGCTCCCCAGGAAAGGAATGGCACCTGCCGGGAGAGGTTCCCAAGCCTCTCCCGCTCTGCTAAATCTGACCTGCTCGGAGGCCTTGTACCTCCCATCAGCCCTGAGTTTCCGCCATTCTCCTTCTGCCCAAAGGCCCTGCACGCCCACAGCATCCAGACCGCGACCCGCGACGTAGCGCGTGCTTGCCGGGCGCGGCTCGTGGCACTGGCCGCCTTGCACCTGTGATCTCAGACGCGGGCCCCCACAAGCCCAAAAGGCGTTAGTCAGACTAAATTGGATGCGCGGAGATGGAAAGAGCCGCAGGTGGCAGCTCAGGTGGGATTGCACCAACCTAAGCGTTTGGGTCAGGTTAGGTTTTGCTGTCAAAGGAGCAGCAAGCCGGGCTTTCCGAACGTCTGGGTTTCCAAATGGCCAACGAGGGGCTTTGGGCAGGTAGAGAGGAGGAAGGGGGGCTGGGAGGTGGGCAATGGGTGGGACCTGGGGCTGGAAGCCAGATCAGCTCAGGACTCGAGGCAACAGCCCGCCACCCACCGTAGGGCTCCAAGTCAGTTGCCCAGAGGAAGGGGCCAGGGGCCGAAGGATGGTGCCGGCTAAGGGTAAGGGACATTTTCCCACACCCGAGGGCAGCCTGGGTTCACAGAAATGCCTCTCTATTTTAAGAAACAAACCACTGCAAGTGGAAGGACAAATGGCTACTGGCACGGAGGCTCTGTGCTGGGACAGTGACAAGCAGGAAGGGGACTTCGGGCAAATCGGGGCAGCAGGCCCCTTCCACAGGTGGCACCACTGTTGAGCTCCGCCTCGGGGCACGGGGGCACGGAGGCCCTTCTGAGTTTTCACAAGTATAAAGTCAGATTTTGACGTGAAATCACACAATTTAAAAAAATAGTGGGGGTCTACTTTTAGTTTAACCACACAGGGGGAAGCAAACCTGAGGGCAGGCCAGTCACAACCCCTGGCCGTGGGTCAGGGCCTTTGCCCCGGGCAGAGTTCACCTTTTGTTCCGTAATACAACTTCCGAGCCTCTGACACACTTCAGGGGCAGGCTAAGGTGAAGCTATTCGGTTACATTCCTACTGCATTCCCTAGTCTGGAAGCTTCCATGGGCCCCTCTCTCCCTGCTCCCGTACACTGTAACCTGCTGCGTGGTTCAGGCTCAGGTTCAGAAGTAACATTTTATCACGTACGCCCCTCCGGGGAAAATGGCGGGCAGCTCCTAATCGCACACAGGAAAAGGCCCTGTGGCTTGTAAAACTCACCTCGCTAGTCCCCCTTTGGCTCCTCCATTCTTCAGAGAGATCCCTTGGCCCCACACCAGGCTGCTGCCCCCCACCCCGACTTGAACCCTCCATAAACCAGAAACGCCCTTCCCAACACTGGCTACGTCCACATCCTACCTACTGTGACCGAGGTGACTGACTGTCTCCCAGTGTCTGTCCTCTCCTACAGAAAGAGAAGCCCCGAAATTAGCTGAGCCGAGCTCAGTGGACCCCCTCAGACACACTACGGACTACATTTCCCAGCCTCCCTTGCAGCTAGGGGTGGCTTCGCGACTGCATTCTCGCCAATGGGATGAAAGCAGAAGCGCCCAGAGCCAGCTTCTGGACACTTTCCTTAACAGACACCTGGCCCACGCCCTCGGCACCTTTGTCCCTTCCTTCATCCTGCTGTCTGGACACCAGAGTAATAGCTGGACTCCAGCTGCCATGTTGCTCCACAAGGACAGGACCTCACCCTAGAAACGGTGGAGGGGGGTTTAGCTGGAAGGACCTGGGCCCAAGGAATTCCTGAAGCAAAGCCTCCACAACAGCCCTGATCTGCCACCCTCCAGACTTTAATATGAGAGCACAATAAATAAAATGCCCTGCTGCTAAAGCCACTGGCTCTGGATCTCTGTTACACACGTATACATGGAATCCTGACCACTTTTCACAGAACCGCCCTGCAGCACAACAATGAGCAGGTCCAACAGCAGTGACCTTGAAAGGCAGCTCCCCTCCCGGCCCAGCCAGGTCACCCGCTCAAGCCCTTTCACCTGTTTTTCCACCAATAAAATGGGAGCGGTGTCCCTGACCTCCCGGGACTATTCTAAGCACTAACGTGCGGCCACCGCCACACTGTCAGGCTAACTGGCCCACAGAGTCCAGAAAGTGTGCTCTACCCAGCCTGAGTGATCAGGCCACTTCACAATCAAAACAAACAGATGGGTCCGCCTGGGTGGCTCAGTGGGTTAAAGCCTCTGCCTTGAGCTCAGGTCATGATCTCAAGGTCCTGGGATAGAGCCCCACATCGGGCTCTCTGCTCAGCAGGGAGCCTGCTTCCTCCCTCTCTCTCTGCCTGCCTCTCTGCCTACTTGTGATCTCTCTGTCAAGTAAATAAATAAAATCTTTAAAAAAAAAACACAAAAACAAACCAAAAAAAAAAAAACCAGATGTACACAAAGGCTCTTTGGTTTCTCTTAAAAGCTGTGGCAGATATGGCGAGCCGGGCTGGGGCCACATTCCCACTGCGTCCCCCTCTCCTCCTGCCTGCTTCTTTCATTTATCCCAGGGGTCCACAAGCTTTTCCTGTCAAGGGCCAACCAGTCAACATTTTCGGTTTTCGAGACACAAGAGTGTCAGTTAAATATTCTTACTCCAGTTCTCGGGAGTTTTTTAATAGGCCCTTCAGAAACGCACAAAGCTCCCTTTCGTAGTTTAGACAGAGGCCTCAGGCCTGCTCTGGCTCACAGACCATCGTCGGCCCATAGGCCCCGAGTTACACTCTCATTCTCTCCCCAGCTGCGCCCAAGGGCCAACGTTTGAGTCTGTGCACACAGGTTCCCACAGAGCCCGGTTCCCAGGAAATGCTCAGGAAAATGACCGCAGGCAGGAAGGTCTCACAGGCACCCCTGGAATGGGAATGCCCCTGCAATGTTACTAGTTTTCTGGGGTGTCGCCCCAGCTTGACCCGGAAGGTCCTCGAGTCTGGGCACACGAGGAACTCCTCTCTTCTCGCCTGCCACTGCCGGGGGGCACGACTGTGACTGCAGGAAGTCCCAAGAGCTCCCGGGGCCACGGCAGCAAGCCGCTCTTTGACCTTGTCTCCACAAAGGGTTTTTTCCTCTGGGGTTTCCACGCCCTGGCACGCCCCCCACAAACTGAGATGTAGCCCCTATCAGAACCAGGCAAACCGACTCGCACTGACCAAGAAGGAAAAGTGACACGGTCATCTCCAGAAAGGACACCGGGGGCCTGAGGAACCCAGAGTCTGTTCTGCTCGCCGCCGTGGCCGCCCCACAACGGGCTTCCCGAGAAGCTGCCTCCTTTCCAAGGGAGGGCTCCCTGCGTCCGAGAACTCCAGCGGCCGTGCCAAAGCTTCCTCACGGCCCGGGACATCCGCACCTCTGCGCGGGGACAACGGCCCGGTTTTGGTAGCTGCCATTTAGCCACTGCCATGGACACGGGCCAGGGCGACTTCAAACGGCGAGGAGGGGTGGGGAGGGTTATCGTCCCCTGCGGGGTGACTGGGACAGGGCCTTCTGCAGCCGTCATCTTGCTCACATGGGAGGGTGTGGACATCAAGCAACAGGGTCCTATGTCTGCTTCCCACACCCATCTCCCCAGCTGCCCCCTGCACCCCGGCCGGAGGCGGAAGTCGCAGCCCCGGGGTCCCTCTTCCATATGCGGGGCTGCGAGGCAGCAGCTGGACAGACTGAGGGGCTCCCTCCCAGAGAAGCCAGCTCTTCGCCACCCCGAACCAATACCCACACCGTCGGCGGCGGCATCTACAGAAACGGTCACTGTTTACCACGAGACCCCCAGCTCCGTGCTCCCACGGTCCGCTTCACCCAAATTTCCGGGCCCCGAGTGGTACCATTCCCGCGGCCGAGGAGGGAAGCGAGGCTGTGTGCAGGGAGGTGCAGGGGGAGGCGAGGAACAGGCTCGGGGAGGTGGAGTGGCTCATTCGAGGCCGCACCGCCGGTGACCCACGCCAGTCAGGCTCCGCGGTCGGAACCCTCGCCAGCACCCCAGCACACCCCGGGCTCACCTCCCGCGTGAGGCACGGGGAGATGTGTGTCTTGGCTGACCTCCCTGTCCCTGCCTACACGCAGACCCGAATCCCGGGGATCTGGAATCACGCATAGCCTCACCAGGGACCAGTGAGCAGAACAGGGTTCCGGCCACCTTCTCATCTGGCCAAAGCAATCGGGACCCCGAAGGGTGCAGACTGGAAAATGTGGAGGCGGGGGAAGGAAGCCCCTCCCCGGACAAGGCCCAAAGCTCCGAGCAGGCCACAAGTGTCCCCGAGCCACCAAGCCGCCACATCCCCGCACATCCCGGCGGTGGCCGGACCATCTCTGACTTTCTCCAAGGGCCTGCGGGCTCGCACTTTACACCCGGCGGGCCGGGCCTGCTCACAGATCCCTGGGCACAGTGCACCCCCACACTGCAGCCCTGGTACTCCACACTTCCCCAGCCCGTGTGCCCCGCTCTCCACGCCGGCTCAGGGACCGGTGCTGCCTCACCCTGCGCGGTGACCCAGCCAAGTCTGAGGTCATCGCCAGCCCCAGCCTGCAAGCGAGCAGGTGCTACCACCAAAAGAGTATTAGCTTAGTGAGCAAACGCGCGATATGCCACAATGTGACTGGCGGAAGTCTTGAGAGGTCCCAGGTCTACCCCCCTTCTCCCGATAAACAGCCCGAGGCACAGAAGACTCACAGATACTAGTAGGGCGCTGATCTAGTGCACGTAGTAGACCGTAAGAAAGTATGTCCAAGCCCCAACCCCACAACGCCCGAGCCGGTGAAAGTGGCATATCTGGAAGAAAGGGTCTTTGCAGATAGAATTAAGGCTCTCAAAGATAAAATCATTCTGGATTTAGAATGAGCTCTAAACCCAATGACAGGTGTCCTTATAGTAAAGACACAGAGACACAGCGGGGAGGCCATGTGAAGACAGAGGCAGAGACTGGAGTTTGGGTAACAAATGCCAATCCAGGCCTAGACCCAGAGGAAGTTGTTAGAGGTAAGAAGAGACTCTCCTCCAGGACCTCTGGGTGGAGGGAGGACCCTCCCAACACCTTGATTTCAGACTTCTGGCCTTGAACTGTAAAAGAATACATTCCTTTTGTTTGAAGCCATCACGTGTGGCATGGCAGCCTTGAGGAGTGAACAAAACCAGGGTCAGCTGACTGCAGAACCCACGTTCTCAGCCCGGCGTCAATGTTACTGGAACATCGAGGGCAAACATTCTTCCAGACCCGAGACGATATCATCCCTGACTGAGGATCTCAATCTGAGAAACGAGGACTTTCCCCCTTTCACAAATGCCTCAGGTATGAATTACCTCTAAAAGGCAATGTTATCTTTATAACTAGTAACAACATCGAGATTACCCACAACACAGAAACACAAAATGTCAAAACTCTCCTGGAAGAAGGTGTTAGGGCGCCAGGGGCAAGGGCGCCTGGGTGGCTCAGTCGGTTAAGCGTCTGCCTTCAGCTCAGGTCATGATCCCAGACTCCCGGATGGAGTCCCAGTTCAAGCCCGCATCGGGCTCCCTTCTTCCGCCTGCAGCTCCCCCCTGCTAGTGATCTGTCTCTCTCAAATATAATCTTTGAAAAAAAAAAGGAGACACCAGGTGTGGTGTAAATGAGCACTCTCTGTACTATGTCCCCAATAATTCTATAAATCAAAAACCGTCCAAAAATCAAAAGAAGTTATTTACAAAAGAAAAACTGACTATTCTGGAACTGCTTTGAGGATTAGCCCGGGGACCCTAGTTGGAGAAACGCTACCCATCTTTATTCTTTATTAATGCTCGCCAAATGAAGGGCCACGTGTATCACCTGGGCAAGCCTACTGAGTATTAAATAGAGCTTAAGTGCCTGTCCTGAGCTCTGACCCCCACCTAGGATACCCTTCTTCCCTCTCCTCATTTGGTCCCAGAAAACCTGGCTCTGCCCCAGGCAAAAAGAGCTGGGATACTTGGGAGGTAGGCACAACTCCACAAGTCTGGGTCTTCCAAGTAGAAGTGCAGGGAGAACCCAGTGTGGACCAGTGGCTCTAGGTATTTTCCTTTGGCCCACTCCCCTTCCCAAAGTAGCAAAAAAAAAAGTCACACAGGCCAAAGTCAGGAAAGGCCTCCTCCGTGGCTCCCAGAGCATCAGTGCAAGAAACCCTGAGACAAAGCTGAATGAAACAGAATAGCAAAATGTGAACAAGCAATGAGGAATCAGAACAGATAAATAAAGAGTAACAGAGAAAGAAAAGGGATCAACTACAAAGACTCAGGGGCCTTCGCAAACACATTTGTGATTTTTTTCTCCCCCACTGAAATGTCAGTTTTGAAACTAGCTTCTGAAAATGTAACCAGCTTCTCACATCCCCAAAAAGAAAGATCGGAGAACCGTGGCGAGGGCGGAGGCTGTGGCACCTCTTACTTCGGAGCCGGACATCAAGAAGGAGCCCTACCCTTCCAGGTTTCCACCAGGAGCACATCCAGCGGCTCGCACCACCCTAGCATAGGCCCTCTCCCCAGGTCTAGAAGTTTCCCACACGGGGGTCCAGAACGCCAAAACGCTCCTGATGGGTGGAACCAGGTCCTCCAGGCCGCCCCAGGCACCACTTTCCAACTGTCCTTAGCAGTCGTGGGAGTCCCGAGAGATGGCCAAACGCTGCCCATACCCCTACACCCTCCCCTAGGGCGGCCACACCCGCCCCCCGGGACTCCTACCTCTCCCATACCCCAGGCCCCCTTCCCTCCCACCCAGCCCCCACATCCCCGTTTGGCTACGAATTCACCTTCCCCGCTCGGCCCCCTACTTCCTGCCTACCCCCTCCCAATCTCAGGGCCCTCACTCCCCCATTTCCCGCTTCCCACCGTACTCTGGGCACCTCACCTCTGGCCACCACGCACGCCCTCTTTTCTCTCTGCCCCTTGACATCGTTCCTCCACCGCCCTCACTCGGGGGCCCCCAACCCCCAGCTCCCTCGGCCCGGAGCCACGGACCCCACACCAGGCCCCCACGGCTCGGGCCCCTCACCCTCGGGGCCCCGGGCCCCTAGCTGCGGCCGCGTCCCTCCCGCCCCTGGTCCCCCGCCCGGCCGACCTCGTGGGCAGCCCCCGCGTTCGGCCCGGCCCCGGGGCCCCGCACTCACGGCTGTAGAGGGCGATGCCCGCCGCGTCCGGACCGGCGCGCACCTCGAGGCGCAGCGCCTGCTGCTCCGCGTGCCGCTGGATCTCGCCGTTCGCGTCGCCGATGGTGAGGAGGCGGGCGCCGGGGAACACGGACACCGCCGCGCAGGGCCCCGCGCTGCCTGGGACCGCCGCCCCTGCGCCGCCCGCGCCCGGCCCCGCCGCAGCCGCCGCCGCTGCCATCTTAGATCCGGCTCCAGGCCCCGCCGCCGCCGCCGCCGCCGCCGCCGCCGCCGCCGCCCGCCGCGCCCGGGCCCAGGCCGCCGCCGCTGCCGCCGCCGCCGCTGCCGACGCGCAGGCCGAGGCCAAGGCCGAGTCGGGCAGCGCCGCCTGCCGGCCACGCTCCGCCTCGCCGCCACTGCCGCCGAGGCCCAGCCCCGTGGCGCAGCGCCCCCTGCTGGCCGCCTACGGCACCGGGACGGAGGGTGCCGGGGGACGGGGCCGCCCCGCCCCGCCCCGCGCGAACGGTCGCGGCTTTGTGAGGTGGCTCCGCGGCCCTGGAACGGCGGGGGCGGAGCGTGAGCCGGGGGGCGGTGCTCGGTCGCGCGGACACGCCCCTGGGCCTGGGCCCCGCCCCCCGGCCGGGCGCTGCTCGAAAGGCCGCGCTTTGTACCTCGGTGCTGGAGCGGAGACGCGGGGAGGGCGGGCACAGGGGCGCGCCCCAGGGGGCTGTGCTCAGCCGCGTGGACACGCCCCGGGCCACGCCCCGCGCAAACGGTCGAGCTTTGTGAGGCGACTCCCCTGCCGGGAAAGGTGGAGGCGGGTCTGACGTTCGAAGACTCCGACACGCCTCTGCGGCTGAGCTCCACCCCTTGGCCCTGCCCGGCTTTGTGAGGAGGCACGCGGGGGGCGGGGTCCAGCTACGATGAGGCTCCGCCCCCGTACCGGTCCTGCTCCCTCCCACTGGATGTCGCTTTGTGAGGCGCCGGGCTCTCAGGAAGGGCCTTAGCGAGGGGCGGGGCCAGGTCCCGGGACCCGCCCCCAGCGTGTGGCCCCACCGCAGCCCTCCAGAAGGGAAAATCAGTTTGAGAAGGGACTCAGCCTCTGCACTCGACCTGAGTCCGTGGGAAGGCCCCCTCTCCCAGCATTCAGCCGCTCGTTATCTCTTCCCCATCGTCTCCGCCCCTTTCCCCCCATTGCCCTACGCCCCCATCCTTGGTCTTCTGTTCCCCTACAAAAAATTCTAGGATCCTTCTCTCTGGGCCGCTCCCTTAGGCCCTCCCTTTCCCTCTGCGCGCGCGCACAAACACACACACCCCTATCTTCCAAGTCCCCCTGTCACAACTTGAAGGCGTCATTCTCTTCTAGAGGGTCCAAAAACGATTGTGGCGGCTTCCCACCTTCTGTAGTTCCTACTCTTCTCTGGACTCTCTCACTGATGCCCCCCCATCATTCCACTCACCAATGCAAGGACTTTAGCAAAGACCCCATGTGACAGTGTCCCCCCTCCCGTACCCCCAGGAGCTTCCCCATATATCACCTTGACTACAAGCACCTGAGGGGTACTGCTCCCCTCCCCCTAGGTATCCCGTGATTAGACCCCAGAGATCCTGGGCTTGAAGGATTACACTACATAGAGACCTCGGGAACAGTTCAACCAACACGTGTTATAATTAATAACTTAGGCATGCCGGCAACAGACTTAACAGAACATACCCAGGGTACCCTATGCTCCAAAAACCCGGTTGGGTTGGTCAAATGAGATGTGGCAAGGGGAGGAGGAAATCGGAGGGCTATGTGGAGGGCTCAGACCGCTTATGGCCCAGCTGGGGGCCACAGGGATCCTAACATCTCCTTCCAACGTAGTCTGAGAAGCTGGGAATCCAAAGAGAGTCTCCCTGCTTTCTGTCCAGTCTCTAGGACAATGTCTGTGCCCCCTCTGTCACTCCTGCTTCTCTGTGAAGAGGGTCCCAAAGCCAAGGATTCCCTTTATCTCCTCTGTCAATTCCCTGAGAAAGCAGCGGCCAGAAACCCCAAAGTAGCTGGAGGGACTTCAGGCCCTTGAGAGAGAGGGCTGAATGGAGAATGCGCACAGAAGGGCCCCCGGTCCTCAGCCTCACTGGCAGGCCCGGAAAGTGCTGAATTCAGGGGGCTCAGGCGAGGATGATGTGGAGGTGGGCCTTTTCCGGGGCCCAGAGTTGCCGGGTGGCTCGGCGGAGCCTGAGCAAGCATCCGGAGGGGCTGCATCTTCTTCTGGATTCATTTTCTTTGTCCATGGAGGAAAAAGAGAGAACAGGGTGACTTGGGCCAGGATCTAGGGTCCCCCATTCATTCTGAGTCTGAGACCCCCCTCCCGAGTCCACCTGGTCTCATTTCACCCACACACACCACCCCACAGCTCCGGGGCCCAGATCCTGTCCTCTGTCCTCCTGTCGTTCTGGACGCCGAGAAGGGAAGCAGACAGCGTGGGTTCAAATCCCAGGTCCACCTCGTCCAGTTGAGTAACTTAACCCTTCTGAGCCTCACTTTTTCCTTTTGCACAGTGGGAAGAATGCCCACATACCCCTCCTAGAGTTGCTACAAAACATGAAGGGATTAAATAAAGTGTCTGGCACAAGCAAGCACTAATAGTTACGTGAACAAACCTGTGACCATTATCTCTTCCCTTCTACCTTGTCACCCTGTTCTGGGCTCCCCCAAAACCTGCCTCAAAAGTCTATCCTCTCCTCCACCATGGACGCTCCTGCCCCAAATGCCAGTCAAGAAGAGATGAACTTGGGCTTCCTGAGTGGCTCAGTTGGTTAAGCGTCTGCCTTCAACTCAGGTCATGATCCCAACGTCCTGGGATCAAGTCCCACATTGGGCTCCCTGCTCAGCGGGGAGCCTGCTTCTCCCTCTGCCTCTGCCTGCCACTCTGTCTGCTTGTGCCCCCTCTCTCTCTCTCTGACAAATAAATAAATGAATAAAAATATAAAAAAACAAAACAGAAGAGATGAACTTGATAAAACTGAAGCGTGGAAGTTTGGTGGGCGAGAGCAGCCTGGGGTTCTGCCCCAGCCTTGTACCTCCCTAGTGGGGCGATCCCAGTAAGGCCATAATTAGCTTCTGTGTCCTTGTCTACTTAAAAAAAAAATCTTGGGGCGCCTGAGTGTCTCCGTCAGTTGTGCATCTGACTCTTGATTTCAGCTTAAGATCACAATCTCAGGGTTCTAAGATTCAGCTCCCTGCTCAACGGGGAGTCTGCTTGAGATTCTCTCTCTCTCTCCTTCTGCCCCTCCCCCTGCTCGCTCTTTCTCTCTCAAATAAATTAAAATTTAAAAAAATTTTTTTTTTAAATGTCAACCCCACTTCCTAGGGGTTGTATAAAGCAAATATCAGACCCTCAGGAGGGTATCACAATACAAGCCGGAGATCGATTAGCTGCTTCACTTTTTAGTCATCGCATGCTTCAAAAAGAAACTAGAATGGAAAGCAGGGACTCAAACAAATATCTGCACACCCATGTTCATCGCAGCACTATTCATAGTAGCTGAGCGGCAGAAACAACCCAACATTTTCTGTTCATCAACAGATGAACAGAAAATAAAATGTGCTATATAAATGCAATGGAATACTATTCCGCCTTCAACAAGAATAAAATTCCGGCACCTGCTACAACATGAATGAACTTGAAGATATTATGCTCAATGAAATAAGCCAGACACATGGGGCGCCTGGGTGACTCAGTGGGTTAAGGGTCTGCCTTCAGCTCAGGTCATGATCCCAGGGTCCTGGGATGGAGCTCTGCATGGGGCGGGGGGGGGGGGGGGAAGGTTTCCCTACTCAGTGGGGAGTCTGCTTCCCCTTCTCCCTTTGCCCCTCCCCCTTGCTTTTGTGCTCTCTCTCTCTCAATAAATATTTTTTGTAAGAAGCCAGACACAAGAGGATGAACATTGTATGGCATCATTTCTACATAAAATGTCCAGAATATGCAAATTCACAGAAACAGAAAGGAGCATGGTGGGTGCAGGGGTTTGTTACAAATGAGAAGTTAGTATACAGCGGGGGGCAGAGTTTCATTTTTGCAGGATGGAGTTCTGGAGATGGTCGGCGGTGGGGATTCCATAAAGTGAATGTACTTAATGCCACTGTACTGGACACTTAACAATGGCTAAAATAGTCAATTTTATGTTTTGTATATTTTATTTTACCATGATGAAAAAAAAAAGAACACCCAGAAAAGATCCCACTAGAATTTACTGTGAAGGAAAGGAAGCATGAGAGGGTGGCTAGTACGCTATCATTTGTGTAGAAAGGGTGAGGGTATACACCCCCTCTTTTCACTTTTGCTTTCGTTTCCAAGAAGCTCCTAATGGTGGTGGCTGTCTGCCGGTGGCAGAGGAGAGCGGGCAGTGGACAGGGGTTACTGACAGAAGGATGCTTTACTGGATATATAATTTCGACATATGGATATACTTCATATTAAGAAAAAAAAATTTTTTTAAGTAGGCTCTGTGCCCAACATAGGGTTTGAACTCAGGACCCTGAGATTGAGAGTCACGTGCTCTACCCATTGAGCCAGCCAGGTGTTCCCTGTCCCAGCTTTTTAATTAAAATAATATATACATATATAGTCACAAGGACTCAGATACTTTTTAAATTTTTCTCCTTGTCTCTGTTTCCACTTGTTTCATTTTAAATGCCTTTTTTTAAAAAAAGGAAAAAAGAAAAATCCCGAGTGGTGGTGCCTTCAGCAACACCTCTTCTCACAGAAACTTTTAGAATTTGCCCTGCCCGGGGGAATTGGGGTGGGGGGTGTTGTTTTTCTTTTCTTTTTTCTTTCCTTTTTTTTTTTTTTTTTCTTTTTAACAGCATAGGATTTGTTCCTGGAACTGAGACCTCACAGAGCCGAACTGGCCGGCGGGGCCAAGCCCCTTCCTTCCCACATTCATATACAGTTTAAATTTCCTTGGTCCTCTCTCCGGAACTCCAGTATCGCGACTGCACCTGCCCTTTGGCGTCGCCCGGTAAAGGGGGTCTCGTCTCTGGTCCCTCCACGCCCGCGGCTCCCCGGGACTCCCTCCCACCCGCCTCCCTCCGCCTTCTCTCTCCCCCCATCATCCGCCGTGTTTCCTGTCCCCTGAATCGATTTGACCAGCATCCGTTCCCTTCTTCCCCCTCCGCTGCTGACACGCGGGACCAAAGCACCTACCACTTAGCTTGCCTGGACCAGCCCAGTCGCCCCTGTTCTGGTAACCACCCCCCACCCCTGGAATACAAATTCCTGTTGGCCCACGCCCCCCCAGTCTGTCCTTCCCGCTGCCGCCAGAGGGCGCGGGTGAGCACCTGATTCGGTCACCTCTTCCTCGCCAGGAACCCTCCACGGTTCCCATCACACTTTGGGGCAACAGAGTTCTCCGCGGGGCTCCCCTCGACTCTCCATACGGCTCCACTCCAGTTATATTGCGCGGTGCCAAGGACGTGTCCCGAGCCCGGGGCAATCTTCCATAGCTACCCCCTGCCTGTTGGCCGTCTCTGAGACTTCCTGGACCTCCCATCTAAGGGAGAACTGAGCTTCCCTCTCACTCCTACCCCATGTGGCGTTGTCTGTCTCCTCCCCCCACCCCTCCCCCCGGAGAAATTAGAAAGCTCTGAAGAATTAAATGCCTTGTCCTGTCCTTGTCCTAACGCCCAGGAAGGGTGTGTTGAACCAGCCCAATCCTCTCCCATTACGGTGCCCTTGGCACACCAACTCCCCGCCCAGTGTCCCTGACTGCAGTCCCAAAGTGCCCACTTGTCCAAATGGGGCATGTGAGGCCACCTCGAGAGGGGCCACCTGCACCTCAGACCTGTCCCCTACTCTAGAGACGAGCTGAATGAACGTTTCCTTGATCCATGGTTTCCAAGGCTAATCTACCTCTAGCTTAATAAAATAATAATAAAGTGCAAAAAAAGTAAGGCTACTCCAAGATGCAGCTGTGCAGAGGAATCCCAAAGACCTGGGTTCAAATCTCAGCCCCAACACCGTGTGATCTGGGCGAGCAAAGCCTCTTTCAAAGGGGCAGAAATCAAGGAGACCCTCCCCACCTGTAAGAGAAACGCATGGCTTGGACATTTAAGCTGAAATCCCTGAAACTGAACATAAAAACGGGCTTTTCTTTACCAGGAGGGGACAGTGTGCATCGGACTGTTACAAAGCACGTGACCCCACCAGGTCACCCTGAGTCCTCTGTCATCATTCTGTAGGGTTGGCCCCATGGAGTGCAAAGGCAGCTCCCGGATCCTGCCGATGGCCACCGGATGGCCTGGATGTGGCTGCCTCCCATTCCCTGGGATTTTCCAAAGCCAACTCTCAGGTCACAAACAAATCCCCGCTCAGTGATTCTGGGTTTTCCCAGGCCCCCCGAAGCTCAGAGACATCAGGTCGGCCCAGCCTGATGCTGGTTTTCTGGAGGCTGGGACAGTTGGCAGAAACCCAGGACCAAGAAATGCAATGACTTACCATGGAGATGGCAAACAGAGAGTTATCAAAGGTCATATCTGAAAGAGAAAGAGAAAAGAGAGCCAAATGCCAGTATAAAATCCCTGCTCACTGCCCTCCGGGGGCCCTCCCCCCAGAGCCACATGCCTCCAGTCAACTTCGGGGAAGGGCTTGGGACCCATCTCCCAGCATGCTTCGCTCCCTTCAAGCCCATTGCGCGGGGTGAACCATTCCAGCTCTAAAGTGAACTGTGTCCTTTTTCCTGCTCAGAGCCCTCCCCCAGGGGCCGCTCATGGCCCTCGATAAACGGGTCTCTCCTCTCTACTTCCACTTTCGGGAGCACCTCTCAGCTCCTGCACCACCCCAGGCTCTCCCTCCATCGCCTGCTCTCCGCCCCACGCCCCTGCTCCTGCCCGTCACTGCTTAAATGCCACTTCCTCCCTGGACCACCCTCCCGGCCCCAGGACAGGGGCCCGCTGGCCATGGGCTGTTCCCCCGCTGCAAGTTGGGCTTGTAGGCAAAGACCACCTGTGTTGGTCATTGAGGGACGCCGCCCAGATGTTAGCACATAGCAGGTGCTCAATAAAAGTGTGGAACAGTGGGAGCTCCTGGGTGACTCAGTCAATTAAGCCTCTACTTTCCGCTCAGGTCACCATCCTAGCATCCTGGGATGGAGCCTGAGTGGGGCTCCTTGCTGGGGGAGGAGGGTCTGCTTCCCCCTCTGCCTGCTGGTCCCCCTGCTGCTCTCTCTCTCTCTCTCATATAAATAATCTTTAAAAAAAAAAAAAGTGTGGAACAGTGAAAGAAATACAGAGGATGGAATTTCTCTGCTTGGGCAGAGCTTGAGCATCCCTCGCCCCCTGCTGGAAGCCTTCAGGATGACATGTTCTAGATCACAAACGAGGCGTCCCTTAAGCACAGGGCCAGGCAGTCTGTCCCCGGTAGAACTGAGGGTCTGGCACTGGAGGCAAGTATTACATACACACTTGTGTTTTTCTCCCAAGGGGTAAGAAGGATGGCAGGGTGCTGAAGGCAGGGAAATAGAGATACAGCCCCTGTCTAGGGAGTCAGGGAAGGCTTCTGGGGGAAGGCGGCCTTTAGACCAAGACCAGAGGGAGGGAGAATGTTGTAGGCAGAGGTCAGGGTGAGTGAAGGGCACGTGGATGAGGCGCAGAGAGAAGGTGAGAGGTGAAACTTGGCCATGGGGGGAGGGGAGGGTGTATTCTTGATCCTAAGGGAAGTGAGCGGCCGCAGAAGAGGCTCAGTAGCAAGTAATGAGACCCGCTATCATTTTGAGGGGGTGAGCTGCCCTGGCAGGGGACAGGAGTAAGAAGGTACTCACCCGTGGTGGCGAAGTTGATCTGAGCCCAGCAGGATTCTCTCTGTCTGCAAAGGGATTTGGGACCGTGGCAACCTGCTCCTCTCAGGCTGGGGGATTGTTCCGGGAAGCCCTGGCTCCAAACTTGGCCTTCACTCCCCACCTTTCTTTGCATCCTCCCTGAGTCCCCTCAGAAGGAAGTTCTCTTGCAGGAGCCGCATCACCAGGGGAAGTTGGGATTCGATCCCTGGGGCTGCTGCTAGCTCTATGCCACCAGGCAGCGGGGTGTCCACCCCTCCTCAGAGGGGAGAAGCTGAGGCTGGGGCCACTGCCCACAGGCTACAAGTTGGACACTGCACAGCCCCAGAGGGTGCCACTCACCTCTCCAAACTCTGACTTTCTAGAGTATTCCAACCATTTTGGGCAGTCAGTGGTTAAGGCATGTGAGCACGACTCTGCCACTTGCTCCCTGTGTGACTAAGTTGAGCCCCAGTCTCCTTGTCTGTAAAATGGGGCTACTTATAATGCCAGCTTCCATGGCAGCTGTGAGCCGCTGTGGACTCCACTGGCAAGCTCCCAGCACAGTACTGGGCATACCCTAGGTGCTTTATAAATGGCACCTGTGCCTCTTAAGCAGCCCTCCCACCAGAGGGCGCTGTTTGGAATGGAGACCCCACCCATCCACCCAGCCCGGGAAGTGCCCCTGTGTCCCCAGAACCTGGCCAGGTTTCAGAGTCCTTAACACCCATCAGGAACTTCTGCCCCCTAGCCCCCAACCATCTGATATTTCTTTCCCCCAAAGCACCCTCTGAGGATCTCCAGAGATGGTCTCACCTTTTCTTCTGCAAATTTTTTACTTTAACTGGGAACGAAAAAAACCAAATAAGTGTTTATTAGATATTGGTCGTGGTTGCCTCCTAGTTGCAAAAACAAAACAAAACAAGACTCCAAAGGCTCCTTCCTACATTTGTGACCCAATCTTGCCTCCTCCTCTGGCAAATATGCTACTCAACAGGAGAGCTGTTGCAAAACCCTCCCCACCCCCCAATTACATGAGTAATGTGTATCAGTAAAAGCTTCAAATAAGCCTGTAAAAAAATTTTTTTTGTTAAATATTTTATTTTTAAGTAATTGCCATACCCAACGTGGGATCAAACTCACAACCCCCAGATCAAGGGCTGCATGCTCTACCGACTGAGTCAGCCAAGTGCCCTGTACGATAGTTTGATTTGGTTTATTGCCAATTACAGTGATTGACAGGAGCTGGAGGAGGAGGAATGGAGAGTTAGCGTTTAAACCGGACAGAGTTTCCGTCCGGGAAGATGACAAAGTTCTGGAGATGGACGGTGGTGACAGTGACATAACAAATAGACTGTACTCAATGCTGCCAAAATGGACACTTACAAATTAAGGGTTAAATGTGAAACTTTAGGGCGCCTGGGTGGCTCAGTTGGTTAAGCGACTGCCTTTGGCTTAGGTCATGATCCCGGAGTCCCAGGATCGTGTCCCACATCGGGCTCCCAGCTCCATGGAGAGTCTGCTTCTCCCTCTGACCTTCCCCCCTCTCATGCTCCTCTCTCTCTCTCTCTCTCTCTCAAACAAACAAATAAAATCTTTTAAAAAATGTGAAATTTTATGTTAAATATATTTTATAATTTAAAAATATACATCAACTTCCCCTTCCCCTGCATTTCTGGAAGATTCTTTACTGCAAGTTTTGGAGTAAAACCACCCCAGCTTTGTGCTTGTGTTCTCCTAAAAAATGGGTGTGATTGGGGACTCATTTACACGTCCCAGTGGTTGCACATCTGGCAGCCTCTGGGCTATGCTGTCTTTGCCTGCTGTTACCTTTCCTGACCATCACGGCAACGGACACCAGCCCAGCAAGGAGGAAGGCTCCAATCAGGCTCAAGGAGAGTGCCAGTATCCAAGTGGGCACTAGAGGAACATGAGAAAAAGAGGGAGAGGCAGGTTATGGAGTTGTGGGCTGCAGGGTGAAGGTGGGACACCTGTCATTCCTGCAGATTACCTTTGGGGAGCGAGCCCCTGCCCCCATACCACCCAACCATTTAACTTGGGTGTAGCTTGTAGCTGGACCCTGGGGATCTGGCAAATCTTGTGACTGGTCAATTAGCATATTCCCCACCCCCCAATCTCGGTAATTTGTTCAGGGATGGGCATGTGGCCAAAGCAGAGCCATTAAGAGCTAATTCTGAGTCTTGGCTCCACTACTGGGGAGAGAGGGTTACTCCTCTGGCCAGGATTACAAAGCTGGTAGGATATACAACTGGAGCTACTAGGCACGATTTTGACACCATGAAGAGGGGATCTTGCCTGAGAATAAGACACAAAAAAGCAGAGCTGAGAGCTGGCAATGATTCCTGACTTCTTTGAGCACCTGGATCCAGCCATGCCTGATGTCAGTACTGCAAACTGACTTCAGTTTGGCAAACCAACACATTCTCTTTTGTTGCTGAAACCAGTTTGAGTCAAGTTTCCAGTTACTTGCAGTCTGAGAGTCCTACTGGCTTCAGCCTGGAACCAGGGGGGGTCAGATCCACCCCTAGCCCCATGGTGGACCCTGAAATCCATGCAGAGGTCAGCCACAAAAGTATGAAGCTCCAGCTTCAGAGTTTACTTCTCTGCAAGGGATTTGGCTGCCCCTCCCTGGAGAGAGGGGATCCCTCAGGGGAGACAGGAGAAGATGACCCGATCCCCGTGGAGATCAGGAGCTAAGCCAGGAAGGGAAGAAACAGACACATACTTGATATTCTCATACTGTTAGCCCTTGTTCATTCATTCATCTGGGGCAGGAGGGCCGTTGTTCCCTCCCCACTCTGAGACCACAGGCTCAAGGTGATTGAAGGGGGCCTTTGACGGTGGAGCGCCAAACACAGACTGTTTTGTCACCGCAAGGCACTGGGGCTTCTGCGAGCAACAAAGTTCTCTTTAAGTGGGGCCTCTACTGGTAACAAAGTTCTCTTTGCAGCTGGAAAGTTCTGATGGATGGTGAAGCAGAGGCTCTACCTGGAGACTCTCCTCCCTCCCTCCTGCTCCTTGATCCGGAGCCCACACCCAGCCTCCTGTCCTGAAAAGACCACAGGAAATATCAGCCTTCCTTCTGTCTCACTTTGACAAGAACCGAAGTCCCTGATGCAGCCAAAGGCCCAGCACGATCCTCCTTGCCACCTCCGTGCCTTCTTCTCCCCCAACTTTTCTCCTTGCCCACTACGCTTCAGCCCTACAGAGCGCCCCAGTGGTCCTCAAATACGCCAGACATGTGGCAGCCTCGGGGCCTTTGCACAGCTAGCTCCCTCTGCCGGGGAACCTTTCGCCGTAGATCCCCACATGGCTGCCTCCTCATCATTCAATGTCATCATTCATGCTCAAATGTCGCTCCCTTAGAGAGGCTTTCCCTGGCCACTCTCCTCTGTATTTAAAATGACACCCTTCCCTAGCTGGTACTTTATCCTTGCCCCTTTATTTGCCCCCTGCCGGCTACACTGAATATTTTCTGGCCTTCCTGCTTCTCAACTGTCTACACCCCCTCTGAATGTCAGCTGGGGGAGGGTAGGAACGTTGTTTCACTCGCTGCTGAAACTGCAGGACCAAGAACAGTGTCTGTGCATAGGAGGTGCTCAAAACTGGAATGTGGCCAGGAGGGGGGCGGGGCAGCGGAGTGTGGAGGGTTAAGGCCTAGATACTGGGGCCCATGGAATCCCAGCTCTGCTGCCCTGCTAGCTGTGTGACTTGGCCAAGTCCCCTCATCACTTGTGCCTCAGTTTCCTTATCTGCAAAATGGGCAGCATCGCTGAACCCGTCACGTGGGAGGACTGTGAGAATTCGGCGAGGAACGGTGAGTGAGCCGTGGCCAGTTGGAGGCCTGGCACGTCCACGGAGGCTTCCAGGTAGAGGGAACAGCATGTGCAAAGGCTTGGTGGTGAACCAATGGAGCCATGGGCTGCAAGGGCCGGTGGGAGGGTCTTACCTGGGAAGGTGACGTGCATGGACTTGCTAAGATCTGATAGCTGCGGCTCCCGGTGCTCACCTAGCACCCCATACTGGCAGGAAAACGGGCCCCCCGGAGCCTCCCTGCCACCGCCACTCAGGTTGAAGATGACCCTAAGCTGGTCCGCGGGCGCCTGCAGAAGCTGCACCACCTGCCCCTGATGGTAGAGCGTGAAATTTGCCCCCGGGAATCCCCCAGGGGCCACACAGGCGATGTGGATGGGGTCTTCCTGGCTGCTGGGGTGCGGGGGCACCAGCAGGATGGACGGCGCTGGGATTGCCAAGGAGCCTGTAATGCAGAAAAAGGGAGGCAGGCCGAGTGGTTAGAGCAGAGGCATTTTCTGGCTCTGTGGCCCTGGGCAAGCGGCTGACCCTCTCTGGGCCTCACTCTTTCTTTACAAGTAGATAGTCGACCCTACCCCATTGCTATGTTGAGGGGTTCGGGGACTAGGCACCTGGGAGGGGGATGCTGCGTTCGAGTTATTTTATTATCATCGCAGTGGTTCTCATATAGCAACGCTATTATAGCCTTACTATTCCCGTCAACAGCACGGGCCCAATGCCCGGCCCTGTTAGGTGCTGGGGACGGAACATGAACGAGATAAACAGATAGACATGCTTGCCTTGGGGAGCAGACGTTCTCAAGGAGACAAGGAGCACTGGGCAGCCCATCAGACAGGGTCATGGGAAGCCTGCACTGGCTGGGGAGGCCATGGAGGGCTTCCCTGAAGAGGTGACACAGGAAGAGCTAGGGGAGAGCATTCCAGGCAGAGGGAAGAGCCAATGCTGGGAGGATGGAAGGGGTGTGGGGTCCTCAAGGAGGCCAGGGTGGCTGGAGGGGATGAGCCGGGGAAAGAACGGGAGGAGCAGAGAGCAAAAGGGGGTTGCCCTGTCCCCCAAGCTGTGGTGAGGAATTGGGGTTTGGGGGATACAGTTTCCTATAGGGGGTACAGTGTCTCCCCAGCTGTCCCCAGGCTCCTGAGCAGGGCTCAGGTGAGGCCTACACAAGCCTTTCCCCGTCTGGCTTCTAGACCGTTGCCTGGCTGCCCCCCTGCCCCCCAGCAGACCCTCCTGCTGCCCCAGCCCCGGAGGTAACAGCCTGTGGAAGCCAAGCGGGGCTGAGTCATGGGGCGTGGGCACCGCGGTCCCCGGCGGGGTGGGATTTCTGATAGCCTTGATGTGCAGGTGATGAGGGGCTCCCCGAGAGAAAGCCACGCTCCTGGGGGCATTTCCGAAGCTCTGGGGCAAATCTGTTGGCGTTCAGCCTCCTCCAGCACCTGGGGAAGGCAGCCCTGGGCTGCTTCTGCTCCCAGAGCAGAGGCTAGTGGGCAGCGGGGGTCAGAGCGGGGTGGGGCTGGTGCAGGGGGGACATCGGGCTCACCGGCTGCAAAGAGCAGGACAGTCCAAGGCATCTCTCCTCCTGAGTTTGGCCGGGAAATCTGGCTGAGGCCAGCACGGCCCACGGCTCACCGCCAGCTCCTCCTGTGGGGGCCAGAGCAGGGAAAGGAGAACCAGGGCTGATTGGAACGAATGTTTCCTCACTGGCAGGAAATTGCACACACACACTCAGCTGCCGAAAGGGACTCTCTCCTCTCCCCACCCCTTCCACGGACGCACATCGGATTCTGGCACCTTGCTGCACCTCGGTGGCCACAGTTCTGCAGAGATGGGAGGAGGGACACATGGCTAAGATGGTCAGGGGTGTGTGTGTGTGTGTTTTCTCCCTGTGAAGAGAATTTCTGGCTAGCATGTGGGCTGTTTGGGAAACCCATGCCCAACACATAAACCTCAGCCCAACCAGCTCCAAAGTGGAGACATATGTTGGGCAGAGGTTGATAGAGCACATGGGTTAGTGCTTGGCCTCTGCACCTCTGGCAAGACATGGTCCGTCTTTGAAGCCTCAGTTTGCTGCTCTGCAGAATGGGGCTAAGAGTTGCAGGTATCCGATCCAAAGAACTCATGATACATACGAAATGCAATGCTAGAGAAGTGTGAGTGCTCCCCGTGTGAGGGCGTGGGAGTGTCACCATCCTGGTGAAAGAGAACACTAGGTCCCAAACTGAGGGAATGGTATACAGTGATAAACTGATACACAGTTTACAGAATAAATTGCCTCCCGTTTACGGCCCAGAAACTTCCAAAGGTCTGTCTTATCAGTAAGTTTGCTTTGGTCTCTCTCATCATTTCTGTTCAAGTCAGGAAGGTCCACCTGGAGGTTTGCACTAGGGAAGGATGTTAAGTGTAGGGTCACTAAGCAACAAAAAAGGGCCATGACGCTGGACATTTTTATTCGGATACATGAGGCTCATTCCAATGTCAGGACCTTTGCACATGCTGTCTCTGCTGCCTGGGACACAATTCTATTAACCTGGTAAAATTCCACTTCTCTTTCAGGTGTCAGCTTAAATATCACTTCTGGGAAATCTTTCCAGATCCCTCCGGACTTAGAAAAATTTCCTTGCTGAATTATACTACAGTGCTTTGTAATTTTCTTTTACTGAAATTGTCATGCTTATATTTTCTAAGAATTTGTCTATTTCGTCTAAGTTGTAGAGCTTATCAGTATAAAACTCGTATTCCCCTATTATCCTTTTTAATGTCTGTAGGGTCTGTGGTGATGTCCCCTTGCTCAATGGTAACATGTTTTTTTTTTTCTCTTTTCTTGAATAGTCTTGCTAGGGGTGAATCAGTTTTCTTAATCTATTCAAAGAACTAGCTTTTGGCTTTGCTATTTTTCTCTATTTTCTGCTTTGGATTTCATTGCTTTTTGTCTTATCTTTATTTTTTCTTTCTTCTATTTACCTTATGTTTCATTGGTTCTTCTTTTCTTAGCTTCTCAAGATGGAAGCTTAGCTCACTGATTTTAAAAATTTATCTCCAAATATAGGCATTTAAAGATATATATTTCCCTCTAAGTACTGCTTTAACTGCATCTCACATATTTTGACATGTGCTTACATTAGAAACATTTTATTTCCCTTGTGAATTTTTTCTGTGACTCTTACATTATTTAGAAATGTGTCGATTTCCAAACATTTGGGATTTTTTGGTAGCTTACTGTCAGCGATTTTTAAATTTATTTCCTTTGTGGCCAGAGAATGCATTCCATATAATTTCAATCACTTGAGACGGATGGCTACGTTAATGGCCCAGCATATCTTGATCCACATTCTTTATGCACTTGAAATGAAAGTACACTCTGCAGTTGGTTGGTGTAACAGTCTGTAAATATCCATTAGATTAGGTCATGGTGATTTATAGAACATGCTTGAGTTTATCAAAATCATAAAGCTCTCTCCCTTCCAGGGTGCAGGGGTGGGTCTGTGGTGCCTCCTGTAGTTTCCCAAAGCCTACCCCAGTGGTTGGCACACAGTGAACCGCAACCATTTCTTGATTGTCTTACCTGAAAGCCAAAAAATATTCAGTCTGTTTTTGTTGCTCCCTCCTGGCTGTGTAAGATACAGAGTTAAGAGAGATTCCTGGCTTATATATTCCATCAACTGTTTACTGAGTGCCACGAAGGGCTCAGAACTGTGCCGAGTGCCAGGGCCACTGCGAGGAAAAAACACTTCTGCCCGCAGGATGCTCAGAGTTTGGTTAGAGAGTCAGGCAACCAGACAATGAGAGTCCAGGTGGTGAAGTGCTCTAATGGAGGCAGTTACCAAGGGGAGCTCTTAACCTAGCTGCTTCTGCAGGTTCAGGGAGGGCTCCTGGGAGAATTTATCTGACTCCAAAAGTCAGAGGAGATAAGGGGAGGGTATTCTAGGTAGATGTAATAATATGTGTGAAGGACCTTGGATAAACGTGAGGACTTCATCCTGGAAGGATTTAACCTGGTGCAGGAATCTATAACCTGGAATTTTGAAATCAGAAAAAGACACACACTTACCTGTATCAGTCAGCTTTCGCACAGAGAGCGCCTAGAAGAGGTATAACTAGGAGGTGCACCAGGAGGTGCAGGGTGAAGGGAAATCAGCAAGGGATGGTGACTCCCTGGATCAGGAAGCTGTTACCAGTCCCTGCCTGATGTTGGTGGGGAGGGAGCGGCTGCAGAGCTTCGGGAGAGCCGGAGTTTGCAGGCTTTGGTAGACACGTGCAGCCCAGCAGGGTGGGAGCCAGAGTATATGTATACCTACACCCACCTCTCCTCCAGCCCTCGGATCTCCTACCGGGCCAAACCCAGCTGCATGTGAGACGAAAAGGCAGCTAAGTTGACCTGCTGTGTAGAGATCAGCCTCCAGGGGCACAGAGCAGGGCAGGAAAGGGTGAAGGGCTCTGGTAGGGCGCACAAAGACTGCCTAGCACACACTCAGAATCTTTCAGTTCTAATTTGAGGTGATTCCTGGCCTTGAGAAGCCAGTCGGCAAACCCTGCGTGGTCGTAAGAACCCCAGGCCGACTGTTGGCCGGCACTACAAAGGGAAGATGGACTCTGTGGGATGTGGCCTGTGTAATTGCTCTGTCTCTTCTCTGGCTGCTCCCCTCCCTCTGCTCCTCTTCCTTTCTGTCCCAAGAGCTCTCGGAATGCCTTCTGACCTCAGACCTCAGAGCGTGGTGATCTCTGCTTGCCTCCTCTCCCTTCTGCTCCAAGTCTGAGATTCAATGCCACCTCCTCAAGGAAGCCTCCCCTGACTCCACCCAAGTGAACAGAGCCATCCGCCTACCACCTGAAAGTTACTCTGTGGCACCCGCAACTGCACCCAATCATCTTAGCGCCGAACTTGCTTGTGTATGATTGGCCTCCTCCCCTGGGATGGCAGCTCCATGAGGACACAGACAGAGTCTATTTTGTTCACAGTGTCAGACACTCAGTAAATATTTGTTGAATACTTGGGACAGGGGATAGTTTTCAACTGAAGGAAACAAGAAACAGAAACTTCGACAAACCAAGCAAACACAGTGAGAGTCAAGTTTATCCGAACTCTGGAAGACAGGCAAAGGTTTGTGCCAACCAAGTGAACGCTGCATCAAAATGAGAAGGAAACTCGAACATGGCAGGAAAGCTGCCTCTCCTCATCTCCTTCCCAGCGCGGTGGAGGTCTTGAAGACAGCAGCCTGTGTCCCCAGTATGGGGCTCCGGCAGCTGGTTGCTGAGGTTGGCAGTACGGCATTTGTTCTAACATGTCTGGGGGCCACCTGTGGGACTGACTCAAGGCGCTTGTCTGTTGAACTCAGAATGCATTTCTGGAAAACACTGTAAGGCAAAGGGAATAACCCACAGGCCCCTGGGGGCGAAATATTATAATCGAGGACATTAACCAGTGATTTTACCAGCAAAAATGGGTTTCTTCAGGAATAGCAAAGAAATGCAACTGAGGACAAGCTAGCTGCAGCAAAAGCATAGGCTGGTCTGGAGAACAAACAGGAACACTCTTTTGTAGAGGAAAGGGGAAGTCCGGAAGAAATCCATTGGATTAAACTGGGAGATGGAAGCGTAGCGACGTTTCATTGGTTGAGTGGTGTCAGTCTCTCGTTGGCTGGGCTGTTACCAGGAGGAGAAAACCTTTCTTTCCCCTGCCGAGGTAGTAGAGTCAGGTAGGAAAGTATCAGTTCGCAAGGCACATCTCTTCCTGTGGGGTCTGCAGTTGACAATGAGGGGTAGGGTGTGAGAGCGCCCCCTTCTACCTCCTGATTCCATGCTAAAGGAGGTTTCCTTTATTAATTTTCACAACAACGGACATGCCAAAAAGCTGGGAGGAAGAGCTGGGGTGAGAGTTTCTCTGGTAATTAGGGCATTCAGAAGCACCCATATATACCTGGGGATCTAGCGAGAAACATGGATGCCCAGGGCAGGACAAACGCTCAGAAAAGACCTGAGAAGACCCTGAGCTTCCAGCTCAGGCGTATCTCTAGGCTCAGCGGGAACAGGAAGCGAAGGCTAAGGCAAAATTGTAAATGACCTGGAAAAGCATTGAGGGAGTACCCCAGAATAAATCTGAGGGAAGTTTTTGGTTCCTTTCTTCTTTCTTCTCCTTGCTCTCTATAACATATAAACTTATAACTCAACAACCAAAAGACAACCCAATTTGAAAATGGGCTAAAGTGGGGCACCTGGGTGGCTAAGATAGTTGGGCATCTGCTTTCGCCCAGGTCATGATCTCGAGGTCCTGGCATCGGGCTCCCTGCTCAGTGGGGAGCCTGCTTCCCCCTCTTTCTCTGCCTGCTTCTGCCTACTTGTGATCTCTCTCTCTCTCTGTCAAATAAATAAAGAATAAGAATCTTTGAAAAAAAATAAAATGTGTGAAAGTGTTGAACAGACATTTCTCAAAAAACAAAACAACACCCAAAACAAACAAACAAACAAACAAACAAACAAACAAAAAACGAACTACAAACGGCCAACAAGCACCTGAAATGATGCTCAACATCATTAGGAAAATGCAAATCAAAACCACAATGAGATACTACTTCACAACCATTAGGATGGCTATAACAGAAACAAAATAGAAAATGGCACGTGTGGATAAGGATTTGGAGAACTTGAAGCCCTCATACATGGGGTATCAAAATGGTGGGAGTACAAAATGTGCAGCTCTGTGCTAAGCAGAAGAGTCCGCTGGAGATTCTTTCCATCCCCCCTCCCCCTCTGCTCCTGCCCCCACCCCAACCCCGCTCTAGCAGGCTCTCTCTAAAATAAATAAAATCCTTTGGAAAAAAAAATATATATTAATTAAAAATAAATTTTAAAAAAGATCCCCCATTCTCCACACTTCAAAATGTCCAAATAGCGATTCTCAATGACAGAAAACTTTGGAAATGAAAAGAAACACTAGCAGTGGCTACACATAAACTTTGACACAACAAGGTGGTGTGACTTCCTCTAAGTTCTCCAAAAGCAGGAAAGAGCTGACAGTCACCAGCTGTATTCAAAACCTAATTGTCACCAACTGCCAACCACTCCAGGGCCTATCTTTAAAGACTCAAAATTTCCATCTAAACATTTTTTCTTATGTTTAGACAGAATCGCCAAGTAGAGTCCACTTCTCCAGCGACTTTTTGGCTTATCTGCCAGCTTCCCAGAGGGTGGTCACCTCCGAATACTCTAAGGCAGACTGAGGGAAAAGAGGTTACCTGGTGGGCTGCCCAGTGGTGGGCGATCAGCCTGGAAAATAGCAAATAATATATACCGAGAGCCTATAATGTGCCAAGCGCTGAACATGCATTCTCTCAATCTTCACAACAGCCCAATGAGGTAGGACAAGCATCACCCCATTCTACGGATGAGGACACTGAGGCCGGGAGGGATGATTCCAAGCCAAGGGTCGAAGGGGTGGAGGCTTCGTGACTCCCAGGCCCACGTTCTCCTGACTCTTAAGCACCTGGTTGTCATTGTTGCCACCCTGGGTCACAGCAGTTACTCTGTTTACCTGCCGGCCCCCCGAGTTTGGGAACTTTGGGATGCAGGCTGAGCTATGTCCCTCTACGGACTCTCCACAAGCTAACAGCGCGCTACGGGCAGGACTTCGTCTCACGTCCCACAGCCGCCCTATAGGGCGGTCGTTCCATCACCCCAACTACAGACGAGGAAACTGACAAAGTGATGGCTCTAAGGAGCAAAGGGAGTAAAGGGTCAGGCGGCGAACCTGGAGTCACGGACAAGGAACACGAAACCCCCACATCAATACGAAAGGGTCCCCCTCTCGCCCCCAGTGGAATCAGCTTATACGTGAACCCTACGGGTCGCGTACAGGTCCAAGCCCGGCCTTTATTTGGGGTCCACTCCATCCGGGCCGGATCGCTCAACGGTCGTCGCGCGCCGCGTACTCTGGGAAACCGCAGGGAGGTTCCTTAGAAGGCCCCGGCCCGCCTCCTACTTAGCTGTCTTAACTTTTGCCTGAGAAACATGCACCAGCATAATACTTATTTTTGTCATTTTCCTTCACCATCTGTTTTGACTAGAGCTAGAGCCTACTCAGAAAAAAGTCTCCAGAAGGTTGAGTGTTTTAAGGCACAGCAGGCATTCACCCGGGCAGCTAAGCTCTCAGGGGGCCCTTCACTTTTTCTCTCCGCTCGCTTCATACCACCGGCAGAAGCGGCTGCCAATGAGCTCCGCCGAGTAGCTGAGGGGGCAGGGCTAGCTCTTAAAGGAACCGCGACCTCTTAGCAGACCGGAGGGTGACCCGGATGATGGCGGCCGGCACGGCCCTAGCCTTGGCTCTGTGGCTACTACTGCCGCCGGTGGGGGTTGGGGGGGCAGGGCCCCCGCCGATCCAGGACGGCGAGTTCACGTTCCTGCTCCCTGCGGGGAGGAAGCAGTGTTTCTATCAGTCTGCCCCGGCCAACGCAAGCCTCGAGACCGAGTACCAGGTACAGGGTCCCGAGTCGGGGAGCAGCCGACCTAGCGGAGCCAGGGCGAGGGGGCGTGGCCAAGCCCCTGAAGCGAGGCATGGATTAAAGAGGGAGGGGGAGGAGCCGGTGCGTAAGAGCGCGGGGGCGGAGCTAGGAAGAGCGAGCAGGAGCTGGTGGAGACCGTGCGTGGGAGCGGAGGGGGTGGGAATAATGGCAGAAGGCGGGGTTAGAGTGAGGCCGCATGGGGGGCGGGGCCACCGGTTATAAGAGGGAGCCCCTCGCAGGATAAGAACCTCACGAGTGGGCGTGGCCAAAATTGGCTCGACTGGCGGAGTCGGTAGGCGTGACCAAGATGCGCCACTAGTAGGGCGTGGCCAACAGGAGTCTTTCTCCGGGGTTGGGTTAAGGAAAGCAGGGCCCTGTGGTCTCACTTGGGGTGTGGCCTGGTAAAAGTCGATCAAGGACTTATGATGGGGGCGTGACCAGTTGAAAGAGCCCAACCCAAAGCTGTCCTATCAATGAAGACTGAGCGAAGGCAAGGGGCGCGGTCAGAGGGGCAGGTGGGGCAGGACCTGGTTGCAGGTGTGTCTGCGCTCAGCTAGGCCCCTGGTGGTCCTGGATGGGTCTGTACAGGTTGGTCCAGCCCTGGTTTCCCTGGCAGGTGCCCTTGGCCCACCCGTAGCCCTCCACCCTCTTACCTGTCCCCCCAGGTGATTGGAGGTGCCGGACTGGATGTGGATTTCACGCTGGAGAGTCCTCAGGGCGTGCTGCTGGTCAGCGAGTCCCGCAAGGCAGATGGGGTGCACACGTGAGTCAAGTCCCACTGTCTGCCTGGGTTTAGTTTCAGCCCTGCCCCTCCCCAGTAGCCTCAGGTTACCACCTTCCCTGCCTCTCCAAGTCCGGCCCGTGGGCCACTCTGGGTCATGTGTGTCTGTGTTTCTTTCTCTCAGGGTGGAGCCCACAGAGGCTGGGGACTACAAGCTATGCTTTGACAACTCCTTCAGCACAATCTCTGAGAAGCTGGTGTTCTTCGAACTCATCTTTGACAGCTTGCAGGATGATGAGGAGGTCGAGGGCTGGGCAGAGGCTGTGGAGCCCGAGGAGATGCTGGATGTCAAGATGGAGGACATCAAGGTGCATCTAGGCTGAGCCGGGGCCACTTGTCCCACCCAGATCTCTGGCTTGGGGCAACAGTGTTCCCCTATTCCTCCACCTTGGCCGGGGTCCACATCTGCCTGACCCAGCCCTCTCCCCACCCCCCCCCCCCGTGCCCCACCTTAATTAGAAGAGTAGCCACTCACAGTTAAAATAATAGTGCATTTCTAGGTGTAGGAATGTAAGAGCTTAAATGACTCAACAAAATCTCCATATGAGGTAGGGAATGTGCTTCCAATGCCCCATTTTAACTGAGGCACAGGATGGCTAAGTAACTTTGCTAAGGCCACACAGCAACTGGCAGATCCAGTATTTGAACTCAGGCAGTCTGGCTTTAGCAACTGCACTGTTAACCACTAGTAAGTACGTTTTTTTAAATACTTATTTAGGCCTTCAATTTTCACTACAATTCGGAGGAAACTGAGGCCCAGAGAGGCTAATAAACTAGCTCAAGGTCACATAGGCAGTCAGCACAGACAGAGGATTTCGACTCAGGCAGCCTGGCCAGAGTCTCCTCTCGAAACATAGGCTCACCCCATCCCCCCAGTTTTCTTGGTCCATGCTCCCCAAAGGGCAGAGGCCTGACCCTGCCCCTCTCTCTGCTCCACAGGAGTCCATCGAGACCATGAAGACCCGGCTGGAGCGTAGCATCCAGATGCTGACGCTCCTGCGGGCCTTTGAGGCACGCGACCGCAACCTGCAGGAGGGCAACCTGGAGCGGGTCAACTTCTGGTCCGCGGTGAACGTGGCCGTGCTGCTGCTGGTGGCCGTGCTCCAGGTCTGCACGCTCAAGCGCTTCTTCCAGGACAAGCGCCCTGTGCCCACGTAGAACAGGGAAAGGAGGGGCAGCAGGGCTCATGTGTATGAGATCTGGGGGTCCCTTCCCCCAACTCAGTTTCCTAGGGGAGGGGAGGCCACGCAGTCAGGGCCCGAGGTATGGCCTTCGTGTGTCTCCTCCCTGCCAGGGGCTAGGCGAGAAACACTTGTTGGCTTGGCCGATAGGCCTGGGCCCACCAGGAGGGACAGCTCAGAGGCTGTACCTGCTTTCCTGCGAATTGTGCATGGAGGGGGTGCCTGCAGCATTTGAACGCGACCCTCGGATCTTCTGGCCCCTTTCCGTGTCCCCTCCGATAAATGTGTGTGCCTTAGCCCGAGGCCCAGCCTGCACTGGCACTGCTCGGTGTGGGATGGGGCCCAGGAAGCAAGCTCTGCCTTCCCTTCCCTCCTGGCCTTCTGAGCCAGGGGACGGTGGGAGGGGGCTGGCTGCTTGTGGGACCCCATGCCTTTATCTTCCTGTCGCCCCACCAGAGGCCCGTTGCTGCTGCTGGGGCGGCTCCTGGGCAGGGGGGCGGCCTGCTTACATCAGGGGCCGGGAAGGAGACACGGCTGCAGTGTTCTTGCCAGGACAGTCACTTTATTGAGAGGAAGGAGCCCAGCCCCTCAGCCCAGCGCGGGGTGGGCTCGCTGTGGGGGTCTGGTACCAGAGCTCTAGGAGTGGGGGGCTGCCCGGCCACCCACCCCTCCTGCTCTCTCTGCAGAGGCCCTGGGCAGGGCTGAGGGGTGGCCCAGCCAAAGCTTTTGTGCAGGAGCCTCACGGAACAAAGGGCAGTCTGGCCTGGGCACTGGAGTCAATAAATTATGGTCAGAAAATCACAGAGCCTGGTGACTGGGGCTCAGGGACACCAGCCGGAACAGACCTGCCCCCAAGGGGGCAAACCAGGCAGGCGGGAGGGGTCTCCCACGAAGCTCAGAAGAAAGGCCGGCCGGGAGCCGATGGAGGTGGTCGCCTGGGCACAAGAGAAAAATCAGAAAGCAAAGTTTAACTGTGACCCGGGCTGGGCCGGAAGGCCTTGGACCTGGATGGAGTCCTCAGGACTGCAGTGGGGGGGGGGGGGGGGAGAGGGCTGACCACGGCAGTTGGGAGTGGACGGCCGGGATTCCCTCTCCCCCGCGTGATTCTGCTGCCCACCCCAGGCCTGTGTCAGGGGCTGCAGCCAGGCCCCTGGGTTAGTACGTGTGGAGGGAGAGCGGTCAACGTTTGTCCCCACACCTGACATGTTAAGGAAAGCAAGAGATTTTCCCTCTAGAGCGTGGCTGCCTCTGGAAGCAGCGAACTCTGCCCAAGAGCTGAGCCCAGGGGAGGTGGGGTCCTTGTCGGAGGCCTGCTGGGGGAAGGTGAGCAGCCCCCATCCTCAGCCTGAACGCCACAACACAAGAGGCCCACACAGCAGCCACCAGAAGCTTCTTCCCTTTATTTTAGTTTATTAATAGGATACAGAGCGCAGGCACTTACAGTGGTCAAACCGAGCGAGGAGCGAGCAAGGTCTGCTCCGTGATGGGCCACCGGGGACCCACCCCGTCGGGGAGGTCTGGGTGGGAGCCAGGAGCCCCTCGGAGCCTCCCCACTCACTCAGCCCTGAGCCCGAGCCACCCCGGGGACCCAGGAGGAGGTGGGGACCCAGGGAGGAGAGAGCAAGGCCGGCACCACAGAGGCTTCCGGACCCGGTGAAGGCACCTCCGGCAGCCGAGGCTCGGCCGTGTGATTAATACGGCCACGAAGGAATATTTACAACTCGCAAGGCAGGCAGCACGGGGCCTGCTGGGCCTGGCTCGCTGCTTGGAGCTCCTGCTGCTGAGAAACGGACATGCTCCTTGGGCCCCAGGAAGGGCTGGGGGGACAGGCACTCTTGCTGCCCCAGTTTCCAGAAGGCCGGGTCTTCTCAGGCTTTCCTACCCGGAGAAGCCCCGGGGCCTGAATCCTCATTTGAGATGGCACCCAGAGTGCATTCCCTTCTCTGCTACCCTGCGACTCCATCCCCCAAAGTGCAATGGCCCAGCTCCCGCCCCTGCCCCAGGGCTCTGGGGCTCCCTCGTCCTTCGTTCAGTGCTGTGTCCAGCTGGGGATGGGGGCCAAGATTAAGGAAGAGGCAGGGGGCTGCCCACAGGGAGCCTGGTCCTGGCACGTGGATGACAGGGCCAGGGACAGCAGAGGGGCCTGGACCACCGAAGCTCCCGCATGGTGGGGGCGGGTGTGCGAAGACCCCCTGAGAACACGGCCCCCCTGTGGCCTAGTCGAGCAGGGATGGCTCGGCTGGGCGGATAATGGTGGGCCGGCTGGGCGCAGCAGGGGGTCTTCTGCTGCAAAGAGAATAAAGACAGAGGGGGAGGGAGAGGGGGAGATGGCAGTGAGGCCATAAGCAGGAGGGAGGGGACCCAGGCCCACCACCCCCACCCCAGGGTGCTGCCCGCTGCTCTGAAGGCTGCTAGACACGAAGGAGCTTGTGTGTGACTCTGAGTGAGTCCCCGCCCACCCCGGACCTTGGGTTCCTCACGGGAGAACCGAGGAGAACATAGCCTGGCCTGCTGGGTTGGGTGAGGCAGGGAGGGGTGTGCGATGGCGCACGTGTGTCCTCAGAAAGGAAACAAAGCTCAAAACCAGGAGAAGGGGCCCTGTGTGAGGAGTCCCAATATGCGTGGTGGGCCACCTGCTCAGGCAGAGGCCAGGCCTGGGAACCTGGGAGTCACCCTGCCTCTCCGCTGCTCTGTGACTTTGGGCAAGCAAGTTGGCCTCTGGGCCTTGGTTTTTACACCAGCCAAGGGGGTTAAGGCTCTATTTCCCTCAGGCACAAGGAGAGTTCCTTGATTCGAGGAGAGGCCCCAGGGTGCGGGCTGGTGGCTCTAGTGGTGGGTGGTGGGGTGGGGTGGGGTCCAGCCTTACCTGGGCACTCCAGGGGGGATGCCGGGTGGAATCCGAGCCGGCCGAGACGGGATCTGAGGTGGGGCCGAGAAGGGGTCGTTGTTGGCAAACACGCTCTGGGGTCCAGGCCTGGACGGGATGGGGGGTGCGGCGAAGGAGGCTGCTGCCCCCACTGGCACGGGAATCAGCGGGGGCCCTGGGGTCGGGCCTCTCACTGCTGGAGGCCGGCCTGGGGGATGCACGCTGGACATGGGTCGGCGCTGTGGAGTGGGGCTGTGGAGGAAGGAGAGGGTGTGAGCTGGAGAAGGGGGTGGGGAGCACCAGCCTTGCCAGGGCGTCTGGCTGTGGAAACCCGAGGGGGCCGGGCTGTGGCACAGGCTGGCAGTGGCCACCGCCCAGGGGGGGCGCAGGGGTATGCCTGCTTCTGGGCAGCAGGCCACACGGGTGTCCTGGGCCCCTCCATCCGCTGTGCCACCACCTGCTTAGGAAAGGCTGTGTCCCCTGATAAAACTTGAGCCAGGGCCTTCCCGTACCTCTGCTCCCCTCTGACCTCACTCCCAGGGCCACTTCCCTCTCACCAGCCCTGCTCAGGCCTGTCTGCTTCCCCGCTTCCTCCAATCCACCCTCATTAAGCAAAGATCCTTCCAGAGCCCAGCCATGACTCCAAATCAAGTCCAGTGCCTCCAAGCCTGCCCTGGGCACCCCACAGGCTCCCCCGTGGGCCGGAGCACCCACTGTTCCCTCTCCCTAAGCAACTCCATGGCTCCTTGAGGCCTCGGTAGGGCTGCCACCTTCTAGGAGAGTCCCCTGACGGACCCTCTGTGGTCCGGCCACCTGCCCTGTCCCTGGTTAGGTGTCCCTGAGGCTCTGCGTTGCCCCCACCAGCATCTCATGTCCATCCAACAGCTCTGAGATGGTGGAGGGGACAGGGCACAGGCCCGTCATGCCCGCCAGCTGCTCCTGCAGATCCTCCCCGACCAGCTGTTCTCGTCTGTGCTCTGTGCTCCAGGACGATGATCCCAGGGCCCCCACTGCCCCGGCCTCTCGCCCGCTCCGGCTTCCACTTGGGCTTAACAGATGGAAAATGCCAGGAGTCAGACGGGCCTTCCACCCAACCCTTGTCTCTCCTTGTCGCTTCAGGCCCAGGCTGGGCAGCAGCCCCCACCGTGACTAGGCCCCTTCCCCCCAGCCACCCCGGGGCCGGGCCCTGGCAGGACATGGGGCGGCAGCCGGCGACCCGCAGGCAGTGGCCTCTGCAGACTCCAGGCCTCTCGGACCTGTGGCTGGCGGCGCTCTGGAGCCATGTGTCATCGACGGGTGGCGGCACGGGCGTGGACACAGTGCTGGTGCTGATGTCCCCAATGATGTTGAGGGCCTCCTTGAGCGCATGGTACATGCGCAGCATGTCGTCCCGCCGCTGGGCCTGGTCGGCCGACTCCTCCATGAGGCTACTCTGGTCCGCCGAGGAGTACAGGTAGGCCAGCAGCTCGTGGTGGATGAACGCCTTTGTCTGGGGGGCAAGGGGCAGAGAGATCAGGGCGTCCCCCGCACCTGCCCTTAGGAACAGGGGCAAAGAGATCCCCAAGCAGATGCCCCTGCTGAGCGTGGAGCCCAACGCAGGACTTGATTCCAGGACCCTGAGGTCACGACCTGAGCCGAAATCAAGAGACGCTCAACCGACTGAGCCACACAGGTGCCCCTCAAGAAAGCTTTAAACACAAGAGGAGATGGCCAACTTGTTCTTGATTTTAGAGGGAACGCTTCCCGTGCTTCCCCATCAAGGCAAGAGTGGTTTTGAGGCTGAAACAGAGTCGTAACAGAAGACCCCTTTTACCATGGTCTTTTTTTTTTTTTTTTAAGATTTTGTTTTTTTGATAGAGAGAGAGAGATCACAAGTAGGCAGAGAGAGAGGGGGAAGCAAGCTCCCGGCTGAGCAGAGAGCCCGATGCGGGGCTCCATCCCAGGACCCTGAGATCGCGACCTGAGCCGAAGGCAGAGGCTTTAGCCCACGGAGCCACCCAGGTGCCCCTACCATGGTCTTTTTTAAGAATAGATATTAACTTTTTCCAGACGAACTTTCAGCATCTGCAAAAATGACCACGCTTGACGGTTTATTTCCCCTCCCCTCTCAGACAAATGGAGCCCTCCTGTACATTGTTACGCTCCATAGTTGCCCACTTTGTGAGTGAGACTTGTTATCAACCCGGAGATCCTCCTCCTCTTCTTTTTGATCGACCATGTATTACATGGATTCTACTAAAGGGATAGAGATTTCCAATCTTTGGCCACTACGCAACAATGCTAAAATAATAAGCATGTATGAGCTCAATTTGAATATGGGCAAAGGTCTCTGTGGGAGAAATGCCTGCAAATAAAACTTTGGGGCCAAACTACTTATGCATTTTAACTTTCATAGTGGCAGAAGCAAGTATATCATAAATCCTGTATGTGAAGACTACCAGCACACCCATAAAACTTAACCGTGCTCACCCCGAAGGAGATCATGAGGAACACAGTGAAGAAGGGACTTGGGATTTTTGCTCTAGATGCTATTACACTGAGAGCTTTTATAGGCATGACATAAACCAAAGCTAGTCTACATAGATTGCTGAGTGCCTAGCTGAGCTGAGGGCCTGAGGTAGGAGGAGGCCCCCGCACCCTCCTAGCAACCTAGAGCGGGATGTATTAGTACAGCTGCATTTCACCAAAGAGGAACCTAAAGCCCTGAGCGTCTCAGGAGCCGTGGGGGAGGCAGGTAATGCTCCTGACTGAAGGTAGGCTGGGCTGCAGGCCATCACAGGTCACAGTCTGGGACTCAGTCTGGGTTTTAATCCCACCTCCCACTCTTCTGAGTGACTCAGGGCAGGTTTCTTGATGTTGCTGGGCCTCGTTGTCGTGTCTATAAAATGGAAATGACAGCAGTTCCTCTCCTAGGGTTATTACAAGGCTAAAAAAATTCAGAGGAAGTGTAGACATATGGTGTTAGCTTCGTACCTACGGAAATGGGAGTGCGCCCCATGTGGCCTGCACCTTTCAATCTCCCAAGAGAGGCTGAGAATCCTGATTCTGATGTCAAAAAGGTAGCGACTCACTCTAGTTTTACATTTTAAGTAAAACAGTGTTGGGGCACCTAGGTGGCTCAGTCGGTTGGGCGTCTGCCTTCTGCTGGGGTCACGATCCCAGGGTCCTGGGACTGAGCCCTGCATCGGGCTCCCTGCTCAGCGGGGAACCTGCTTCTCCCTCTGTCCCTCCCCTCTCATGTTCTTCCTCCCTCTCTCCCTCAAATAAATAAATAAATAATAATAAAAATAAAATCAAATCAAATCAATCAATCAATCTTTAAAAACCAAACCAAACAGCGTTCTGGCCAATGTGGCTGCACTGCCCTGGCCCCGCCCCCGCAGGCCCCGCCCCCACCCCCGCCCCGCAGGAGCCAAGCACTCACGCTGTTGATCATGAGGTGCATGATGGTCTTTGGCATGAGGTCGCGGATGGACTTGTTGATGATGGCCACGTATGAGTCCACCAGGTTGCGAATGGTCTCCACCTGCCGCTCGAGCTGCGGATCCATGGAGAAGGTGTTCTCCTGGACTCCATCCTCATTTTCTGCCTGCAGGGGGAGAGGGAGATGGTGAGGGGCGACCCTGACCTGAAGCGAGTGTGGGGAGTCCCCCTTCTCTGAGAACTGCTTGCCGCGTCCTGCCCACCGCCAGCTTTCTGGGTATGTCCCTTGATGGCCAGGTTGGCACCGTGGGGCCCTACCAGACCCTGGCCTGAGCTGCCTGGACCTGGGGTGACCGTGGTCCAAGGTGATTAGTCCTGCTCACCTGGGGACCGACCGGAACATGTTAATTTGGGGGCTGAGGGCAGCCATGCTCACTCCACCTCAAGGACAGGAGGAGGAGAAGGAACAAAACAGATGGGATCCCAGGCCGTGTAGCTCCCCGGCCTTGGCTTCAGTTGGAGAACCTTCTGGGCCCTGATAGCAAAATCCTCTCCCCTTTTCTCCTTGGTTTGCTCAAGAGAGTACGGGCTACATGCCTGGAAATGACCCATCCAGCGAGATGCTAGACCCCCTCCTCTCCCAGGAGGGGTCTGCACCGCCCAAGGCAGCTCCTCACCTGGTCCTTCTCGGGGTAGACCCCGGCTCGGAGGAACGAGGCTTTCCAGCTGTCCACATCCTCCTGGGAGTCACAGGCCAGCTCGATCTGCCGAAGGTCCTTGTAGACGTTCCTGCAGCGAGAGGAAGAGGCATGTGCTTGACCCTATCCATGGGCCTGGCCAGTGCCGGAGCTATAGCGTGGGCTCTGGGGTCCGATGGATGGGGACTCACACCTAGGCTGGGCACAGCCCGAGCCTCGGGAGGGTAGCAGCGCCTGCACCGTGTCGGGCGGATGGAGCGCCAGGTCAGTGCCTACGGCAGCCGGGACTGTGCCGAGAGCAGAGCTCGTGCTCAGCGAGCGTCTGCATCCAGCAGCATCCGGGGGGGTTTTGGTTTTTGCGCGTTTAGTCGATGCCTCTCCTTTCTCTGGGCACCACTCCTCGTTCACGCTCTCCTGCGGGGGCCGAAGGCTGCCAAAGATACCCTCGGAAGCGGGCAGGTGTCCCTCAACGCCCCTGGTTGGGCTGCTCCCATCAAAGTGTTTTCAGGGAGGCTACAGCTAAGTCGCGCACAAGAACATTCTGTGATGGCAGAATCGTTCTCAACTGCTGCTGTCGGCTGCGGGAGCAGAGCCCCAGGCGGCTAAATGAGGCCAGTGGCTACCGCACTGGATGGTGACAGTGTAGAATGTGGCCCGACTTCTGGGGGCTGGGCTGGGGGGGGCACGGAGGGCAGTGGAGCTGTCCAAGGACAAAACCGCAGGGGAGATGCTGGGCAAATGTGGGTCTGTGAGCAGAAGGTAGGCACGGAGCCACAGGCTGGAGGAAAAGCGGATGAACGCTATTTATGGATGGCATTTATGGATGGGGTTCTGTAGGCCAGGATCTGTGCCACACGCACACCGTCCTGTCCCACAAGGCAGGTGTGGCCAAGATGGCCGAGCTGTCCCAAAGCTTTTGTGTGAGATGGGAGTTTGAGGTTAGTCACGGCCTCATGATGGAGCGCTGGCCAACCGGCAGTCCACGAGTGGTTGCCCTCCGACTTCTGGAAGGAGCCTTAGGGAGCGAGGGGCACGCCTTCGTTGCTCCTTCTCCTCCCTAGCACTGCCTGGAACATCATGATGGCTAGCCCTCGGCAGCCATCGTGGGAAAGGAGGAGCAGGGCTCAGGAGCAGGAGCACCTGGGCCTGGAAGCCAGTGGAGCTGCCCCCTGCCCTGGGTGGTAAAGCCCCAGGAAACCCAAATCTCTGTCTACTTGCCATGACTACTACGCTGGCTTTCCCGAGCTCACTCCTCAATGCTCCATTACGTACGGGCTTCACCCCCTCACACAGAGAATCAGGGGCCGGGGAGGCAGACAGCTGCCCTGTGCGAAGCAAGGAAGAGCCTCCCAGCGGGCCTGTCTCGAGACAAAGCCCAGGGTCTCCCACGTGCCCTCAGGCTTTTTAGGTAGGGAAGGTGGGGGGTGCAGAGGGAAGAGCCGAAGAGACAAAGGTTTTTGGATCTAGCTGATGGCCAAGGTGGGCCCCAGAGCTTCCGGCCAGCCCAGAACAAAGAAGGATTGGGCTACTCTTACACAAAACGTGATATGAGGCTTGCCTCGAACCGATGGGAGCGTGGGAGTGGCGGGCTGCGGGGAAGGTGGTCCTGGGTCAGCGAGGAGGATGTGTCCACCATCAGCCCTTCCTCCTGCTCTCAGACCTCCTGCCAGAGCTGGGCCTCTTCCCAAGCTGAGAAAAGCATCTTTGTTTTTGCTAACGTCTCCCCCGCAATGTCCGTGGGGATGGATTCACCAAGGGCCTCCTGCACCCTCCTCTCTGCCTACACTCACCCGGGGGTCTCACCGGGTGACTTGGAACACCGCCTTGCAATAACAACTCCCCAGTTCACACCCTGCCTGGAGCTCGTTTTGCAACATCAGACTCTCGAACCTACACAGCCGCCTCCCGGACTCCCCCATGTGTCTCACCGGCCTCCCTCGCTGACGGTCCCCAAGCCCCGCTGACTCTGCCTTCCCCATCTCAGCAGAGGGCAGCTCAGTCCCTGTGCTGCTCAGGGTCCCCAGAAAATGCCTTCCTCTCTTGTACCGGCATCTACCAGGAGTCTGGTCAGCTCTGACTCTCAGAATAGGCCGCCTCCCCCTCTAAGTCCTCAGCCCCACCAGGACTAGTGCCATCCCATCGACCCTGGTCTCCCAGCTCCGGTCCTGACCCCCACTGTGTTGCCCCCACAGCCACCAGGGGGCGCTCGTGAGCACCCGAGCCAGGGCCAGTCCCTCCCTGGCTCAGAACCCTCTCTGGCTCCCGCCTCACTTCATCATGTCTCTGCCCAAAGATCCTCCCTGACCACACCCGGGAGCACCCAATTTTCTGCTTCTTACTTGAATCCCTTTCTAGAACATGACACCCCAGGCCAGGGACCTTATGCAGAAAGCGCTCAGTGGATGCTGCTGAATGACCGAATGAGGCCAGTGACCGTGGTCCAGGAGGCCCTCACCTCTGCTCCGTGTTGAAGATGGCGAAGACATGCTTGTTGGACATGAAGCCTTTCTCCACATCGCGGATTTTAAGGTTGTCCAGAGGCAGCATGTACTTCTTCTCCTTCTCCTGCGGGTGGAAGGGGAGGGTCACCGGGAACTGTGTAACAGCATCTGAGGATGCCCCAGGCTGGACGCCACCCCAGGGCCTTTGCTGAAATGCTCCTCCTCTCAATGCCCATATGGCTCCCTCATGCATCCTTCCGGTTTCTGGGCAGAGGGGACTCTGCTGGAGAGGCCTGCCCTGTCCCCACCCTGCACTTTCTCTCACTGCCCCCTCCCCAATCCTCTTCCTCTTCTCGGCACTTCCCCTCTTGTAACCGGACACACCACATCCTCTTGCTCATGGACTTAGGCTACCGTCTGTCACCCGGCCTGACCCGTCAGTTCCTCAAGGTCAGGGGCTTGTGTTGCTTTTGCTCACTGCTGACACACCGCGGATACTCAGCACTGGCCAGCTCTCATTCGACCCAGAATGCAACACCTTCTCCACCAGGTTGTATGAATGAAACCGTTAACTCAACTACGAGACCTTCACAATGAGCCTATAGCTGAGTTACCACTATGGTCCCGTTATACAGAGAGGAAGACTGAGGCCAAGCGGGGGCAGGCAACCATTCAGGGGTGGGGCTGGGATTTAAAATTCACCAGCTTCAGATGTTCCTGAAGCTGGAAAGTGAGCCCTCTCGAGGTGATGCCTGAGCTCCAAGGCCACAGAAGTGTCACTTGCTTCCTAAGGGCAGCCCTGTTCAGGAAGTGCCCGCTGAGTGGCTCGTACAGTCCTGGTGACTGCCGGGGGAGCAGGCTCAGGGAGACAGTGGGTCCCAGAAGCCAACGTTCACTCATCGACGGTGGCTAAGCACCTACTATACCCCCAGCGTGGGGCAGAGCCGCTGCTGGCGTGTCATCTTAGACACCCCTCCCATGGGGGCGGCGTGGGGGACCATGAATGGGCTTTCTGCATCAGGAAACCAGAGAACGGCATCAGGGAGCAACAGGATGCCCTGGTTCCCAGGCCTACATGACCACAGTCGCTCGATGACCTTTCCCCACCCCTGCCAGGGAGGCACAGCGCTCAGAGAGGGAAGGTGGCTGCCCAGGGCCACACAGCAGGGGGAGTGGGCCACACTGGGACTTCAGAAGCCAAGCTGACGTGTCCCAAAGCCAGGTTCCGCCCACCATGCTCTCCTGTACCTCTGGGCATCGTGGGAGAGGAGACCCCTTCCCCCTTTACTTCTTTTATCCCTGTGCACTGGAAGGCCCCAGAACAAAGCTGGCTGCTGTCTCCAAATTCCAGAGCAGCCACAGTGATCGAGGGGAAGGGGGGCCAGGGGCTCCCAAGCAGGTGGGGGCTGGCTCAGTTTCGGGACGACAGGAAGAGAGGCAGGAGTGCGCAGCAGGCTTGATGCACGGGCTTGGCATTAGGAGTTGGAATTACCCCGGGCGTGGTAGCCTTAGGAGTTCAGATGGGCTCTGCCCCTCCCTGCCTCAGTTTTCTCATCTGTCAAAGGCGGACGGGAGTCCAGCCCTCCTTGTGCAAGGTGAGGATTAAGGCGAGCGTATGAGGCACTACGAGAATTTTCTTCTGTGTGTCTGTCTGTCCCTCTTACGGCTCCAGAGTCTGTTCTCTGGGCTCCAGCAGAGGAGGAAGGAGGGCAGAGCTCCTTCCGGCCGAGCTGGAGTGAGGGCCAGAACAGGGGCCCAGTGGCCATGGAGGTGGGAAACCCCATTCAGGCTGCATTCTGGGAGCCCAAGCACGGAGGGTGGCAGAGAAAGGCTCCAGGCAAGGCCAAGGGCCCCATCAACCTCCCAGAGAAAAGTCTTGCGGGTTGAGCAGGGGCCCGGGCAGGGGTTCCCCGCCCGGAAGATGGTGGAAGGGCCTCCGCTGCCCCCACCCTGCTGTGTCAGGAGGCAGGAAGCTTCCAGTCGGCCAGCCAGGCCAAGTAACTGAGTCACAGTCCTTCTGGGCCCCGAGCGAGACGCCACATCTGGAACTGTTTATAGTGTGATTCCGCCCCGGGCGCAGCGGCGGCCTTCCCGATGCTGCTGACACGCACACACAGAGCACGAACACACACGGAGACACGGCGGCGTGCGCACCCCGCCCCCACTCGACCCCCAAAGAGACCTTCGCCGGCACACAGAGGCTGCGGACCCAAACCCTCCCTCCCGCCCACGCCCACCCGCTCCCCAACCCCCTCCTTAGGATTTCCTGCAAACCCACAACTTTCTCCAGATGCGAGCCGGCCCCAGCCGTGCCACGTCAGAAGAGACCAAGTGGATCGGCGCCGGCAGTAGCCTCCTCGCCGGCTCCGAGGGGCCGGGGCGCGGTGAGGGCCTGCGGGATGGACAGCCGGCCCCGCCAACCCAGTGTTCAGACTACCTGTTCAGGGGGCTCAGAATGTGTACAGTAGTCTGCACATTGGTTAGGCTGGGCTCGGGCAAGCGGCGCGTCAGGACCGGCCCCCCACACTTGCTGCCGCCTCCACAGCGAGGCAGACGTGGAGGTGAGTGTCGTCGCCCACCGCCCCGCTTCCCGCCGGGGTGGAGGCCTGGACGAAAGACGGGGGGGGGCGGGGGGGCGGTCCAGAAGGGCCTGGGTGGGAGAAGAGGGGCCAGGGAGAGGCAGAGGGAGCCCGCTGAGGGGCCGGGGGCTGTTGGCCGAATCGGTCCCCTATTCCGACCCCACACTGTGACTGCTTCCTTTCGGTGGTTTTTCAAAATAAAGAAATACATTTTGCCTCTCTGAGAGGTCTCTGAGAAGGCGGTCTTATCGTCGGGGGGGTCGCTGCCACGTGTGTGGCTCTGAGGGTCCCTGCTCTGCGGGGACCGGGCTCCTGCCCCTCCCCGATCGGAGCCTTTGTGTCTGGGGCGCACACAGGGCCCCTTTCACGGGCCTGCTGGTTCCCGTTACTGCCGGCGGCACTCCACCCTCCGCCCGCCCAGCGCTTCCTCTGTCTGGGCCCACAGGAGGGTCTGGGGCTCCTGCTCTCAACCCCCCACACGAGGGGAAAACGAAGGAGCCCCTCCTGCCCCGAAGGAAGGAGCTCTGGAAGCTGGACTGGCAGGGAGCTGCGAGGATGGGGTTTGGGCCCAGAGGTCCCTCTCCGGCTGCGCGAGGCTGTGGCCAAGCCTGGCGCTCCCACCCCGGGCGGAGGTGCCCGGGCCCAAGGTGGAGACCAGCCCTCGGCGCGCCCGGCAGCTGACGCACAGAGCAGACTGGGTTTCAGACTCTGGGGGTGGCAGGAGCGAGAAAACGGACAAGCGTCATCCCCATCCGCCCTCCCCCGGCCATTTTGAGAAGCTGCTCCCGCCATGAGGGTTCCCTGCGGAGCGCCCGGTCTCGCCCTCCCGCTACATCCCCACCCCGCGAGGCTCTGTGATCCTGCAAACGGCCTCCCCCGGTTTAGAAACAGCGGCCAGACAGGGTCCTTCAGGAGGCTTGGGGTTTCTGACACTCCTGGAAGGTTCCAGGATGAACCTCTGACCTGGGGTCAAGTGGGATGACGACATTTCACCCCGAAACACCCCCCTCAGAGGAACCGTGTCTGGGCTGGGCCCTGAGGGACCCTGCCCCGCTCTGTGACACAGGGTGAATCACTGCTCGGGGCCTGAATCCTCACTGACAAACGAAGCGTGAGGACTTCCTGAGGAAGATGTGGCCGGGGGGGGGGGGGGGGGCTCTCCAAGCCGGCAGGCCTGGCGTGAGGCACGAGAACTGTGCCAGCCCAGGTGACCGGCACACACAGGGGCCACGTGCTAAGGTGACAATGGGGAAGGCGGACGGCTTGGGCCCACCACAGCCTCATGGAACAGGCCTGCCGAGCTCACCAGGACACGGGGAAGAGACAGCCCGCTGTCTTTGTCAGGGCCTTCACTTTGGGCTTCTTGTCACAGACACGTAAATACCGCCCCGGCCGAGGGGGAGAGCCTGGAGGCCCAGGAAAATGAGAGAAACACAGTGCCCCTCACTGGTGCCCCTCGGACGCCAACCCAGCCCACACCAGAGAAGCAATAGGCAGTCGACCCGGGGCAGCGTCATTCCCGGGCCAACAGGCCGAGGCCATGTTGTTAAGGGAACGAAGCAAAGCCATGGGCCCCTCGGGACGGGAGGGTGGGCCCGTGCAGAGGCAAAGGGACCCAGACATAGGCGCTGCCCGAGGCTGCCCACTGGAGTCGCAGCCCTTGCCCACAGGGTCACGGAGCCCCCAGTAGGAGGCGGCCGGCGGGCTACTCCCCGGGGTCAGCGCTCCCAGAGGCCCCCGTGTGTCCTCTGGGCAAAGACGAGCACTTGCGGACCGCTCGAAAGACAGACACTACGGCTAGGCCCGTCACATGGCCCGTCCCGTTCCACTTCCTAGATGAAAACAGAGGCCTGAAGAGGCTAAGGGCC
>CM052799.1:6459050-6481422 GCA_028533885.1 Nasua narica | reverse complement strand
GACAGAGACTCGGCGGTCAGCACGAACCAGTACTCCTTGGAGCCTCCCTTCATTAGGCTGATGTTGTTGATGGTCAGCCAACCCCGGCGGATCACCTGTGGGGGAGGGGGTGCTCAGAGGACGCTGCCCGCCGCCCCGCCGGGCCCACCCCTGCGCGGTGGCCACTGCCCTTGTCCCCGGGAGGAAAGAGGGACCGTGGCAGGGAGACCTCCAGCCCAAAGCCCGGTGAGCCCGGCGACCCAACTCCACCTTGCCCCGAAGCATTTCCCACTGGCAACCAACAGGGGACACCCAGGCAGACAGAAACGGGGCTCGCACACTCACCCGCGGGCCCGGGGCTGACAGGGAACCGGGCCCCCGGGAGACCCCTGCCCACGGGCTTACGTTCAGTTCCCGCAGGCGAGCACAGGGATGCCTGGCTAGAAGGGACCCAGGGAAGGTCCCGGGCCCGTACGTGTGTCCCGTGGGACGTGACATTGGAGGGATCACACCTGCAAGATGCGGGCGCCATGCTGCCCGCAGACCCCGCCCCCTCGCGCCCTCCTGGAAGGTGGCTGTTGAGGGAAGGCTGGAGGAACTCCCCGGAAATGGAGGGGTTCTTCCTCTCCTGTGGCTGACCGGCAGGGCTCAGCACGCAGCGTCACCCATGTGGCCATTCTGTTGGCTCGCCTGCCCAACTCACCAGGGCAGCCAACACCCGGTGGGCAAGGGCACCCGCTCTGAACGGGGGTTGTGGCCAGTCTCCGTCCTGGGCCTCCCTTCCACAGACTCTTTCCAGAGGATAGGAGGAAGGGAAGCTTCCACCCAGAGGGCTGGGGCCAAAGGTCTGAGCCTGGGGAATGCACAGGGGATCCTGCCCCATGCTGGCTTCAAACCCGGGGGCAGGTTCTGGCGGGAAGTTCCCCAGTGGGGCTCATCGGGCCGCGGCGGTCATCTGCGTAGGCGGCCGAGCCCAGGCCTACACAGAGGACTCACCTGACAGCTCTATGTAGGCAGCCTGGGGGGCCGTGGTCCCACGTTCCCTGGGTCATGGAGGCATGTGTGGGCTGGAGCTACCCATCCCTCGGGATTGGGGACCCCAGGGCAGCGGGAAGCACATAGAGGCACAGGCAGGCCCCGCCTGGGGCCCAGGCAGCAACAGACGGGGCCAAGCTACAGAGGTGCGGCCAGGGACAGCTGGGAGGCCCTCGTGTGGCATCCCCCCAGGGTAGGGCATGGCAAAAGCACTGGCGGTGTCTTCCTCATGGGTGGGTCTCAAGAGGGTCCTTCACCCCTGGCCTTCTGTCCTGCCCCCAGGCCTGTCAGATCTTCACAGGGCCACCGGCCCCCTGCGCTGGAATTAGGCTCTGAGCCTCAGAAGCCATGAAGGCGGAAGCGCCTAGAGCATGCCCAGAGGCCCCCTGCACCACCCCGATGCCCTTGCCCAGGTGGGGACAGCAGGGGATGGCACCTGGCAGCCCTTCTCCAGGCTTCCTAGCGACGACGAGAGCACTGGGGAGAACTGGGGCCACCAGGGAGCACCCATCCAACCCCAGGCTACCTGGCAGGCGAGGGGAGAGGCCTTCAGCCCCAGTAAGGTCATCCTCCCCGGGGGAACCCTGGTTTAGGACCGAAAATCTGGAGTCCTGGGAACACCCCCTGGGCCCAGGCAAAGGAGGATGTCTGGTCACACTGGGGGCAAGGCTGGTCTTCAGACTTGGGCCCGAGGCCATCCTGCATCTGACCCGGGAGGGAGTCCCTGATCCAGCCCCCACACCCCACCCCAAACTGGCTCCTTCCTCCCCCGCCGCAGGAGGCAGGGCAAGGCCCGCGTAGTCCTGGCCCAGGCCAGGCAGGTAGACACTTCTAAACTTCAGTCACTGACAACCAGGGGAAGGGGAGCAGGACGCGAAGATCACAGGTGATCAGCGCTCCCCAGAAATCTTTACATGGTGAGGCCGCTCTACTCCGAGGCCCAGCCCAGTTCCCAAGGGGGCAGATGTGCCCCACCTGCTCCTCAGGCCTGGCTCACCTGCCTCCACCCTTCGTGAGCCCCAGGCAGAGCGGGCAGACAGGGCCCTGGCCATGCTATGGGCCATGTGATCTCGGGGCCGAGGCACTGCCCGGTTGTGCCGGGAATGGCACATCTGAGCCTCGAGGCGGGAGGCTGCCGGGTAGGCTTGGAGATGCCTCCAAGGTCCCCTTCCCCTCGAGCTACCCAGAGAACTGTCCATGTGGGAGCCAAGTGGGGTCAGAGATGAAATCCCACCCTGGGGAGGTGCAAGCCATGGGCCACAGACACACACGTGGAGTCTAGAGGAGAGCGGGGAGGGCCTCCTCATCCAAAACCCAGACTTGTGCCCTGGGGCCTGGCGTGGAAGGAGGCGGGTGGGGGAGGACAGAAGAGGCAGGCAGGCTCCCATGCTCTGGGGCGCACAGTGACAGGCATGCAGGCACGCCAGGGATGGGAGGAAGGGCCGCCGGGGGCAGCTCAGGCGGCAGGCAGGAAGCAGCAAGCTGGGGCCCACCGGCAGGGTGGGTCAGCCTCCTCCTGGGTGAGGGTCTCGGCCCGAGTCGCCTGGGGCAGGGACGGAAACCACAGCTGGGAGACCTAGGGGCCTACAGCCTTGATGGACGTGGCAGGGCTAGGATTTGTGGCTGGGGATGTGGAATCTGGCAGGAAAACAATGACTAAACCTCTTGGGGTGCGAGGAGAAGCAGGCCCCTGGGCTGTATGGAAGGAGGAAACGGTTCTGATTTCCAAGAGGACTGGGGGCGACAGCGGGAAAAGTGGAAACCACAGGCCTAAGGGCCAGCCATTCCTCCTGCACTGCCCCCACCCGACCCTGCCGAGCCCTGGATGCAGCGAAGCCCTGGCCCAGGATCGCTCGTTACTTCGAAGACCCCTGGGCTCACCAGAAGACCCCTGCCAGAGGGCAGCAGCCTGGCCACCCAGCGTCTCAGGGGCCCGTGGTGGGAGAAGAGCCCGGAGGAGGCCCAGGCCTTGCTCTCTGAAGGGGAGAGCTGGGGCTGAAGCCGGCTGCCTGGAGATGAGCACCCTGAAAATGGCTCACCTCTCAGATGGGAGCAGCCTGCCCCCCACTGGGCTGGCCTGGGCTGGGCCACCCATGGAGAGGAGGTGTTCCCTGTAACAGGGATGGCAAATACCATTCATCGGGGGCGGCCACACTGATCAGCGGGTAGCAGCTGCCACCTCAGTGAGAATTCCAAGTGAGAATTCCGGGCGCAGCCGGAAAAGGGTGCCAGGATTGATTAGTGACGTCTGCCGCAGGCAAAATACCAGGGAAGGGGACCAGAACAGTCTGATCAATCATCATGTCTGCTACGGGGACAAAAGGACAGCGGCAGCATTCCGGAGAGAGTTCCCTGATCAATCAGTCATGTCTCTCATGGGTATGGGAGGGGTGTCACGTGCAAAGCTCTCACGTGGGAAAAAAATTCTTTGACCAGTTAGTCACATCTGCCACAGAATGGGGAGTGGTGGCATGCTCAGGAAAGAATGCTGGGGTTGATTAGCTATGCCTGCCCCCTGGCACATGCAGGGGAGAGGCACAGAGGAAAGGGTGCTGGATCCATTAGTAATGTCTGCCATGAGTGCAGGAGAAGGAAATTTCGGCACGGTGATGTCTGCACTGGAGTGGCGGCAGTGACAAGAACGTGTTCCAGCAGGGCTTAAGCAAAATCTTCCCCGGCCAGGTCGGTGAGGGGAGGGATGCGTGGGAGGTGTTAGCGGAGTATTTGCCATCCCTGACCTACAGGAAACTAGCTAAATGTGTCGGGAACGGGCTGGTGGGGAGGGCCTCCTACAAGGACGGTGGTCGGGTTAGGGTCTGTGTGAGTCGGCTTATGCCCAGGGCAACACGGAGGCCGGCGGGCGCGGGCCATGGCAGGTGGTTTTTAGGTTAGCTTGATTTTTAGTTGTTCCGTTATCCTGGGGGGAAGGGACGTGATGGGGTGGCGGGGTCTCCACCACTCTTAGGTACTCTAATGTTTGCTACCACGCTAAGTGGGTACTTACCAAGATCTCCCCCTTTGAAAATGCAAAGTTAGGATTGTGGGTAAATCAAAGAAGAGCAGGCAGAGAAAAAGAAACGTAAGGGACATGAGGGGACAGAGAAAAAGCAGGAAAAGCACAAAAATGGGAGGAGAGAGGAGCAGGGGGAAAAAAACAGCAAAAGAAAAAAAATTACATGCTATTAATTATATTCATGGTGTTAATATTTAATTCATTATCATTTCCCGAAACAAAAAAGCAACAATATATGTATGACCTACGGCAAGCGCAAAAAAAGTCATGCAGTGGTTATATCCTTCTTTTCCAGAGGGCTCCGTGATCGTGCGAGACACCAGAGCCCCCACCCCCACCCTGCCTAACGTGGAGAAGCAGGGTGGGCACTGGCAGAAATTTTTGCAAAGACTGATGTGTTTTCTTAAAGTAAAAAAGAGGCACCTGATACCGGCATATATGGAGCTGTTCATATTGTTCATGGCCAAGGCCTCCGGCTGGGGCATGACATTGAGAAAGCCCTTCCCGTGGCTCTGGGCTTCTCCAGCTATGCGGCTCAAAGCACCCTCAGGCTCCCCGGAAGTGCTTATCGCAATGTAGCCTCCCACCCAGGCCCTCCCATAGATTCTGAGTCCCTGGGGCTAGGGCTGGGAACCCAGTTGGACTGCAGACACCCATGGGTGACTGGGCTGCCCCTCTCTCCAGGGTCAAGTTCTAAGCGTGGCCATGGATGCCAGACGGGGCCTTGTGGGTGTACAAATTTGCCCCTGCCCCCAAGTCTGTGCCAGAGTTTCAGCTCCAAGATAGGTTTCCTGAAACATCAAAACCTGAACAGACTCAAGAGGCTGCGGAGTGGGGACAAAAGGTCTGGTGGGACATGCCATGAGCCAGGCACCATCACTGGGCTCAGCGGTCCCTAAGCACCCGTCCGCCCCCAAGGGTAGAGCTATGGGCTGTGGAGGGGTGGGCTACCTGGTTGGGGATGGCTCTCTTCTTGTTCAGCTGTGTGCTCCTCTGCTGGGCGCTGAAAACGAAGCAGAGAGAGGACTCATGTGGTGATGTGCAGGAGGAATGTGGTAGGGTTCTCTCCCTGGGCGGGGGGGAGGGGGACGAGTGGCCAGCTAAAGGCAGAGGCAGAGAGGAGCCCTTTACGCACAAGGCGCTGCCCAAAGGAAAGAGTCAGGCTCATGCAAGGAGAAAATGTATTTAAACTGAAGCTTCGAGGCCCTGACCTCAGCCACTCCCAAGAGCACCAACTATTTCCATGAGTCAACGGCCCCAGAGCCTCCAAGGCGGGGGTCTGAGAAGCTGGACTCCCAGGTGGCTGGGAGGGGGCCATAGTGGCTTCCAAGTAACCAGAGCACCAGGCTGTCTGAGGGTCAAACCCGAGGCTTCTCCCCACTCTCTCTTCCCATGCCTGACCCCGGCACCAAGTCTTCAATGGCTCTGACCACAGAGCTGGCCGGCCTGGGAGGTCAGACCATGGGACGGCTGCCCACCATGAAAACATCTTGGATGGCTCGTGGCCCAATCCAGAGGAGAGAGAAGGTCCACAGGGCGTTTTTGTAAGGTCCCTTATTTGTCTACAGTCCCTGATCTCTTTTCTTCTTCAGCTACCGTTTCCTGGCTAGTTTTGCCACCCAGATGAAGGTCACATATCTTGCACCTGGGAACCTACTCAGCTCCCTTGTTCATCCTGCTTCCCCCTGGGATAGACACAGCACCACCTGCAAACAACTGGTTATCCCCTATAACTTAGACATCCTATTTTTTTTTCTTGTCGTGTTGCTTTAGGAACTTTCCGAATACAGTAACGAAAACCATTCCGTTTCATTCCTTTACTGGCTGCCTCTGGGGCTGTACCTGCAAGTCCAAGCTGGCTGTTGGGATGAAGAGGGAGAGAGAAGGAGAGAGGGAGAGAGAGTTAAGGAAGTAGGTGTCTATTCCTCTATCGGTAAAGGTGGGAACATTAAGAACAGGGGAAGAATTTATCCACCGATTTTCCTAACACTCGGTGAGTTGATTATAGAGCTTTTTCTCCGGGCCCTGGTTTTCACGTTGAGAGGCCAGTGAGAAAGCAGCCCAGAACATCCAAGCACAGGAAGGTGATAGGACTGATTAAGCCACACACAGAGTGACGGCTGGATGCTAGTGAGGTCCCGGATGTGCCGCTTCCCAGGGGCTTCCTGGCTCCCACCTTCCCCCGGCAGCCTATGGAGCTGCCCCTTTCCCTTGGCTCTACCCAATCAGGAAGGTCTTGCTGTTGGGAATGGGGGTGGGTGGGTGGGAGTGGGGAATGGTCAGGGGGGAGTCCAGAGTCCTCCCCTCAGCCTGCAGAGCCCTCCTGGCCACGGGGCCTGGTCTCTCACCTCCACCTTGCTTTGGTCCCCCATGCCTCCCCGCTTCTTAGCTTTCCTTCCCTGTCTCTGACACGGTCTGCGTGCCCTGCATGTCCCCTGGCCGTCTCGCCAGGCCACATCCCTTGCTCCAGTTTCCTACAGCTCTTCACCTACTATCCTTTCCAACTCTTATCTGCCTTGTGACAACGAGCTCAATAACACATGTGTCCAGCCTGCGGGCTTGAAAGGGAAAGGCCTAGATGGCCTTGTTCACTGTCCTGGCCAGAGGCCCCGCACCAGGCCCGGCTTTGAGAAAGCACTCCATGGCTATCCAGTGGGCCCCCAGGGACATCCCAACCCCCCGGCCAAGGCTGGGCCCTGGCTTGCGCCTGGGCTGGGCGGAGCCTGGCACCCCGGGCCCCGCCCCCAGCCAGGGCCACCCCGCTCACACACCAGGAAAAAGGCACACAGCAGGCAATACCCACCCGGTGACCAGCTGCTCAGTATAGTAACAGCTGGGGGAAGTGGGAAGGCCCAGGAATCCAGAGGAAAGAGTGGAGTGGTCAAAGGAAAAACAGGAGAGATTGTGAGAAGGAACTGTGGATGAAGTGTGAGAGGCAGAGACATCAAGGTGAGGAAAACAGCAGCAAACCAAAGAGGGGGACCAGCGTTTTCAGCCCACACGCACCTGGCTGCTGGTGGAAGAGGCACAGCAGGGCACACCTGACCTGGGGCCCGTGGCCAGAGCCCCCCTGCCCTCCTACAGCAGGGGTGGCCCAACCAGGGCCCTTGGCTCACGTAAGCACGGGGAGCAGCTTCGGATTGTGCCCTCATTCATTCGTTCACTCCTTCATTCCTTCCACTCACCTACCATGTGCCAGGGAAGACCAGGTGACCAAGTGTGTTCAGTGCAACCGTAAATGTCCCGCCCCATAAGTGCTGAGCCCACGCACAGAGACCCTTGAGCAGAAGATCCTCCTGTCCCGCGTGCTAGCCCAACCCGGGGCCCTACCAGGAACTTCACAAGAAAGCCTCCCTGCCTCCCTGCGGCCGGGCCAGAGGGCGGCCCTCCGGACTCAACACGAGCCTCACACAGCCCTGACCCCAGCAGTGACGACACTGTGTCTTAACCGGTTTGGTGCACGTCTGTCTCTGGCACGGGACCTTCCTTTGAGGGTGGGGACCGCGGTCTGTGCTCGCTCACTGCTGTATCACAGAGCCCAGCAGAGAACATACACCAGGAATATTTGCTAAGCGGATGCTAGGAAGCTGGCTACTGACGACTCTGTGATTCCATCGGGCTCGGGCAAGAAGACCTTCAGGAGCCCCCAGAACAATCCACGTGACGCCCAAGCAGGCTGAGGGCAGAGCCGGGGGCTGAGGGAGTCAGTGAGCGATGCCCGAGGCCGCCAGCATGTGCATCTACATCATGGCAAAACCAGAGATCCCTGCTCTGGCCCCTTATCCAGGTGCCACGGAAGGTTCCGGTTTTGAGTCTATGGTGTGTGGACAGAAGCCACGGAGGGGCTGGACAGCACTTCCTAGAGAGCAGCCCCCAGAGCCGGAGCCCCGAGCCTGTGAGACGCTCCGTGAAAGGGCCAAGTGCAGAAGGGAGAGTCTGAGGAAAGCCACCCAGTTTATGAAAGGCTCTGAGAAGTCGCGCAGAAAGGAAAGCACCGTGTGCCGCGAGCCTCACCCTTTCTGGAGGCAGTGACCAGAGGTTGGGCGAGGCGCGTTGAGGACAATGAGGACGGGGCCTGCTGTTAGCCCAGGAAAACCTCCCGACACTCTCAGGGGGCTCCACGCTTCCCCCCAGTACCCTGACAGAAAGACCCTCTCGCCCTCGTCGGCTGAGGGAAGCCAACTCGACCGCCTCCCTCGGGGCCTGGCTCTGAGGGCAGGCACTGGTGCCACCCACCAGCCGCTGTCCTGAAAAGTACATACTTGGCAAATCCAATAAAGTCCTCATGGTTCGTGTTGATGTAGGACTGCTCGATGTCAATCAGAAGAAGAATCTGGAAGAAATCGGGGTTAGCTATGAGCACAGAGCCAAGCTTGGCCGGAGCCCTTCCCAAACCCGCCAGCAGGGGGAGCTGAAACCATACTGTTTCCCAGGTGGGAGACCTAGGAACACACATAGGGGCTCCAACACGCACCATGGGGCACATCTGCAGGGGGAAGGGGGCATGGGTACTTTGAACCTTCAGAGCCTCACAACAAAGAAAGACTGGGTCAACAGAGCCGAGTGGGGCAGCCGTGTGGTGGCTGCAGTCTCGCTTGGGCCCCTGCCTGGCGGTGTGACCTGTGGCCTCAGGTTACAGAACAGCATAGGGTTAAATAATTCACAGCATGTAAAGTGTACAGATAGCGCCTGGCGTGTTCTAAGTGCTGCAGTAAAACAGCAAAGGCAATCTGGCCAGGCGAGGGCTTGCAAATGCAACACACACGCACGGGCAGGAACCAGGAACCAGGAACCTAGGAACCAGTCAGGATGTCACGTCAGCTAAGGGACAGGCCTTTACACAACGCCCTGCCCCTTCCGGTCACTTCACTGTGCCTCTGAGCACTCAAGCATGAAACATGCCAGGCACTTGGACCTTGTGGGGCTGCTGGAAAATGCTGGGGGGCTCTGCATGGGAGCCACTGCTGCCGGAGCCCTGGCCCCAGAAGTGCTGGCGGTGGGACAACCAGGCACTATGACGTGGCGAAGAGACAGCCACGTTCTTGACAACAAAATGAACTGGAATCTTTCAAACTTTTGATACAACTTCTGGGCGACAGAAGCCACGGGCTAGGGCACAGGTTGATGGGGGATCGACGAGCCGGGTTCTCCTTCACTGATGGGCAAACACGAGGTGGCATCACAACCGAGCACAACAAAAGCCTGTTTCGGTTCTGGATTGAACGAGCACCTGCCAGGAGGCCACAGCGGACGACTGAGGGGAGGGACGGAGACCAGATGGAGGCCCTACGGAGACGAAAGGACAACCGCGGGCTCCCTCGGCCCGTGACGGGTGAGACCCAGGCTGCAGCGGTGTGGGAACCGGCCCCACTCTCCGTCCTTGTGTGTACCTGGACACTCTCCACAAGGAAACTGCTACAACCTAAAAAGCACCCACACATCCTCTGCTGGGCAAATGGATAAATGAGCTATGGTCCACACGCACCACGGGACAGCACTGAGCCATCAACGGCAAGAAACTTCGGGAACACCACGAATAGCAGGGCAGAATCCCGAACGCGCTATGCTGAGTGCGGGAGGGCAGAATCAAGAGGCCATATACTACAGGAGTCCTTGTGAGTGACATTCTGGGTAAGGGAACAGACCGGTCGTTGCCAGAGCCTGGGGGGTGAGGGGGCAAAGGACAGGAATCCTGAGGGTCACAGAAGGGCTCTGTACCTTGACTGAGGTGGGGGTCACTTTGCTTTATGCATTTGTCATTATTCAAGGCAACGTATGCTCAAGATTTAAGCACATAAAAAAAGATGTACACACACAAATCATACCTGAAAAATCAAACAAAAAGTCAATTACCTGGTCCTTGGTTCTCCCCTCCCGTTCCCGGATGTAGGTAGTGACGATTCGCTCCGTCTCTTCTCGCAAGCGGGGGTAGGAGCTGAGCTGGGGGGCGGGGGAGAGGGGGAGAGGGGTGGCATTGGCTGAGTCCTTGTGGCCTCAGAAACAACACGAACCACGCAGAGAACACGGGGGAAGGGAAGGAACCGGGGGTGGGCCTACCGAGTCCCCACCCCACTCCTGTCTCATAGCTGCTCCAGCTGGGAGACGAGAAGGGGACGGTGGGGGGACAGTGTGCCAGAGAGAGTGACAGGGCACCCACGCACGAGCAGAGATGACTTTCGAGAATGGATCTGAAGGTGGAAAGTGGCCAGAGGAAGTGGGGGGTGTGTGTCTGCTGCCCGACAGTGACGGTCCCCCGCTCCGGCCGGCACGGGGTGAGAGCAAGGACACCGAGTCGGGTCAAGGCCAGCGGGCCCGTGGGCCGGGAACTCGGCCAGCTCGTGAGTGAGTAACGCCTGTTGTAGGATGATGGGGGCGGCATCTGGGCCACCTACCTCAGAGGGACCCCCTTACAGAAAACTCTTCGCCCACCTCCCTAGGTCTGGGTTAAGCCCACGTGTTGGGGAAAACCGAGCAGATGGTCAAAATCACCAGCGGAAAGCCTCTGGGATGCCCCGTGATGCGTGAACACGCAGGTCTGCGCGGTGCTCACGGTTCGCGCTGGGTGACGGGGTGGACGCCCTCCTTCTCTAAGGGTTCTCGAAGGAACAGGCACTGCCCCTGGTCCCCACTGCCTGCTCGGTGACTGTCCCTGGCAACACCCCAGGCCTCCCCAACCCTCCCAGCAGAGCCCAAACCGGAAACATGGGACACCCGTGCACCGCGACTCCTTCTCTCGTCTGCCAGGCAGAGTTGAGATGTCGCCAAGCGACAGGTGGCCCACGGAAGGGGGTGCCCCCTGAGGCAGAGTTCCCAGATGCACAGGTGGAGACTAACGCAGGGGGAGAGGAGATGCGGGACAAATGCGCAGGTGACAACAAAACCTTCGGTTACCTTCTCGGCACACTTTTTAATGACCGTGGCCAGCTCTGAGACCACGAGATCAACACACTTCAAACTCGGCTCTTTGAGCTTTACAATCTGTTTTTTCACAATAGCTTCAAAGGCCATGTCGGGGGTGAAGAGCCCCGTCCTGGGTCATGCGGAGGGCGGGACGAGGTAGAAAGACACCCAGGGACAGTGCAGGCCACACACGCGGGACGGGAGACAGAGAGAGAAGAGAGGAGAGTCAGCTGGTTAGTGACGTGCAGTAGGAGCCTGTGCCCGCATTTGCCCCAGAAGCTGCTTCGGATCAAGGAGGAGTCCTGGGTCGGAGGGGAGGCCGGGGCCGGGGAGGGACCAGGGGTCAGTGTCACCATGTGGACGGCGAAGAGAATGTGGCGGCCTCGAATTTTTGCACCAGTGACAGTGCGCTCTAGTTCAATTAACCCCACCCCACCTGGGTTTTTCTCTCTCTCTCCCTTTTCTAATCGAAGAAGCTTAAGAAGCAAATGTGGGCTTTTCCAGACCAAGACAGAAGGCTCAAGCAGAGTTTCCCTGCCTCGGGAGACCGACCCTGGGCTCTGGGGCCCCTGCGGACGTGCAAGCACCAACTGGCCGGCGGGAAGCACTTCAGCGGTCTGGCCGAAGCGCGCTGCCCTGGGAACCAGGCCTGCGGGGGAGCCCAGCGAGACCCGTCGGGTGGAGACGGTGGCCCGTCCCAGCGCACAGGGGCCGGGGACCTAGTGGCTGGGAGGACCTGCTGCCTGGGGGGAGAGCTCTGCTCCTGGAGGGAGCCAGGGGTACTGGCGGAGGCAGCAAGGAGCCGAGCCGGCTCTGCTGGGCGGGGCACCGAGCGCTCATCCTGCCATCGGCATTCGAGCCTTTCTTGGTGCCTTGCGGGGAGAGAGGAGGCTGGCTCCAGGAAGGCCCAAGGGTGCCAGGCATTCATCAAGAAGGGGTGACGGCCGGGGGGCGGGGCTCAGGGAGCGTGGCCTCCGACAGCGGACGCGGGGACCCTCTCTGCTTCCCAGAAGGCGGCAAAGCGACAGCCCAACGAAACCCCCACGTCCATCAGACACATGCTAGGCTTGGTATCAGGGTCCCAGGGAGCCCTGCCCACCAGGCGGGCCAGTTCTGGAGGCCTGGCGCACCCCCCGCCCCGCAGACACCGCGCCCAGGCCAACACGCCCCCGCCCCAGCCCCAGGGAGGAGGCCACATTCTTGGAAACTGAGGCAACCTGGGGGGAAGGGCACCAGCGGGGCAAAGGCTGGAGCAGCGCCGGGAGCCTGATACCAAACCCCCGTACCCCCGCTTCCGCAAGGCCAGGAGTCACCCTGCCGAGGGCCCGATACCTTACTGGTACACTGCCTAACTGTATTGATTAGCTCCTGGATAACCAGGTCGACACATTTCAGACAGGGCTCTTTCAGCTTGACGACCTGCTTTTTCACAATGGCCTCGAATGCCAAGTCCGGGGTGAAGAGCCCGGTCCTAAAACCATCCGTACCCGGGGCGGGGGAGATAAGTCAGAGAGAAACAAAGCACGGTCAGCAATTTCACAGGCACGGGCCAGGTCCCCGAGAATGAACCAAGGTAATGGCAAGTCTGGGGGTCGGACCCCCTGCATCCACTGCCTGGAAACCCACGGGATGACCCGAGGACCCCGGGACTGATGTAAGACTGGACAACCAGGGTGACGACTTTTGTCGGATAACAGAGGGGGCCTAGGAGCCTCCCGGGGGACCGGCGATGGGGACGCATGCTGGGTTCCTGTAACCGTGACTCAGCTCTGGCTCGCTGCCACCCCCCAGGGCCAATCTCTGGTGAGCTTTCTCAGCTGGGCTTGTGCCAACTGACTGGGTGGTTTAACCTACATTTAACCCAAGGGCGGCAAGCAGCCCCGTGGCCTACCACAGATCCACACGAGACAGCACACCCGCCCTCGAGTGCCCGTGGAGACCCACAGGCGGACTTAAAGCTACTGAAAACCACCCAGGAGCCCTCTCCAGGCCTCACACTCAGGGCGCCTGGAGGGAGGGGGGGCCCACTGGCCGGACAATGGCGCCGCGCAGGTGAAGGGAACATGGCAGCTCTCCTTAGAACTTGCCTGACTCCGTGGATGTTCTTAATGGCGTAGCTGATCTCGCGCCGTAAATCCTTCTCGTCAAACTCCATCTGAGAGCAGACAAATCAGCCCCATGCAAAGAGGTACCTGCGGCGCCCCCTTAACGGGTGTGTATTTCGGGGACATGTGTCCTGCGTGTAGCTGTTTTCACGTGGCAGACTATTGCACGGGTCAAATTTTTTAAAAACATTAAAACCCAATTTCAGCAAGGATGGTTTGAAATGAACACTCTCACTCTCTCTCAGAGGGAACATGAACTCACATGAACTTTTTTATGGGCTACTTGGCAGGACCAATCAAGGGCCTCCGAACACATAACCGTAAGTTCAAGCAGTTTTAAACATTGTAGAAACCTACCTCGAGGAATTCATAAGAATTGGTTATGTTCATAGAACTATTCGTAACTGCTAAAAAACGTGAAAACAACTTAAAATGTCTAATAATGGGAAATTGGCTCAATGTATGATGGGACAGCCATAAGATACTATCTTTAACAATGCACGAAATGTAAATGATTGGTTTGGAAAGATGGCCACTATATGAAAAAAGCAAGATACAGAGACACACAAATTGTTTTTCAAGTATGGATGAGCAGATGTGCCGTGTTTTGCATAGGCCGGGGACTTACCCATTTGCACAGAAATAATCTGGAAAGGGCAAACACTGAGAAGTTAACAGGACTTGTCTGCGGGTGTTAGGATTAAGGGTGTTTTTCATCCCTTTAAGCTCTTGATCTTTTGTTGCAAATAACTTTACTGGTTTTTATAAAAATGATGTATGCTCATGGTGAAAAGTGTAAAACCTCAAGCAAATTAACAAAAATAATCTCAGATCCCAGAACTGACATTTTTAGTATTCTTGCAGATGTGTCTGCACAAAGACACACATGGAGACACAGGCTTCCTGTGAAAGGATGCTGTCGGTATTATCTATATGCTATGCTATGCATGCTGGCTGGCTCCTTAACCTGCCTTTTTTCCCCTTCACCATGATGAGGACACTTTCCCATGAGATCTGACCTGTGAGTTCTATGTATTTTGCAAAGAATGTGTATTGGTTTTCATCAGAGGGCCAAAACGGAACTTTCCTATGAGTCTGCTGGACATCTCTAAGCTGCCTGCTCAGGGAAGGAAGCCTGAAGGTGACGCCTCCCCCGCCCCCCGCCGTCTCCCGCACCGCCACCGCCACCACCTCTGCCCACCGGAGGCAGGAGCTCAAGACCCCGTGGCCTGGGAGGAGGCCCCGACCGGAGTCAGGAGTGCCCAGCCCGGCAGCGTTACCTTCACCAGCTCAAAGGGAAACCGCTCGTGGAAAATGCGATTGATTCGGGCGCCCCCGGAGAGCTCCAGTGTGTCCACTTGGTCTCCAGAGCCTTCGATCCTCTTTTCAAAGTCCACCCCAAACTGCTGGACCATCCTACCAGGACAAAGAGAACCCGGACGTCAGAGGGGAGGGTTCTGACACCGTTCCAGAATCACGCTCTGAGTCAAGCCGTGACTTACGTGCTCCCTTTCATTTTCTTAGCAGCAAAATGTATGCGTAGATCAACACAAAGCAACACGGGACCGCCTATGGCGCGCAGTTGTGACATGCCAGGCCCGTTCGACGGGCCCGTTACGGTGACTCATTCACCAAAGTGGAGGGAGGGTGGGGAGCAGTTCTCACCCCCATTCTGCGGACGGTAAGAGTGGGGGCTGGGGTCACAGCTCAGCAACCTCTGCCCTGACCAGGCAGAACCGTGTATGAAAAAGGAGCCTCTCCACACAATTTAGGTGTCTTTGCCCCTCGGAGCCGCTGCGTGGTGAGTTGATCTTAACGGTGTCCCCACACGGGGTCATGGTAAGGATTCAAGAAACTTCTAGATTTTATCAACTCCAAGAAATCACCGATTCTAAGGAGCACTATTAGTCTGAACCTCCAGAAAAAAAAAAAGAGACAGTGCAGCCAATCAGTGGTAATTCACCGCAAACTTCTGAATTCAGAGAAGTTAAAATGTTTTCCTTTTTAACGAGTGCTCACATAATTGATGAAATATGTTACTAGCGCATGTGGGCCCTTGGAACCTAGCCCAGCCCTTAAAAAGGTCTCCCAAGTGTCGCTGACTAGTACTGCGACCCTGTAAGCAGCCGAGAACTAAAGTACGTATTAGCGGTTGGTTTTCGGTAGCATTTCTAGTTGTCTCCCCAGCCTCTCGCACCGCCTGCCTCAGTCATTGCCGTATCGCCGCCACCCCCAAAGCTCTGTGTGCCGTCCGCCCTTAGGGGAGCTGCGGCAATCGAGGGACCAGCCCCCCGGGCTAGCGGCGTGAAGCCCAGCTTGTGAGCGAAGAGACGTCCAGCCGTCACAGGCAAACAGCGCCGATGCCCGCAAGATGCCGGGGCGGCCAGGCTGGGCCCCAGCGGACGGGGCTCTCCCAGAACACCCGGTGGGAGGGCGGCCATGGGTGTCTCAGATCCCAAGGAACTCTCTGCCCACAAGAAGTAAATAGTGATAAGTTTGAGCATAAAAGCATTCTCACCCCTGAACCCTCCAGCATGCAGTGCTGAGTGGCAGGCCGGGGGCAGGGGTGCGGGGGGGGGGGGTATGACAGCCGCTGCGGGTGGTGTCCCTCTGCTGTGTCCCAGGGAGGAACCACATGTGTGGCATCATCTGCCTTATGAGCTATGAGGGAGTTTCTGGGTCCCACTCCAGCCCAGCGCCCAGGGTTCCTGGCAGTCCAGAAACTGGGAGTACAGAGGCAGGAGAAGCCGAGAGAGAGAGAGAGAAAGAGAACGAGCCTGGGATGGGGGGGCACACCTGCTCCCCCTCCTCATAGCAGCGCGGCTGGGAAGAGTCCCCCACAGCTCTGAGCTGGGACAGCAAGCGCCGACCCAGGGTCAGGGTGAGAATTCCAGGAGACAGAGCAGAAAGAGCTGACACAGGGCCAAGCCCCCACCCAGGTCTCCCACCTCTGTCCTCCCCGCAGCCACCAGAAGGCGCCCAGGATACCTGAATCAGGCCAACCCTCCACAACTCCCACCTTACGCAGAGCAAAAAGCCTAATTCCTCCCCGTGGCCTACAAAGACCCGAATGTTCTGCCCGGCCCAACACCCCACCCCGCCCCTCACCCATTCTGTTCTGTCATACGGCCTCCTCCGACACTGCAGGGCACAGCCCTGCTGCAGGGCCTTTGCACTGGCCGGGACCCCATCCCTGACCTCTTCAGGTCTTGGCCTGACTCTCACGGTCTCAGGGCAGCCTTCTTGACTACTCTGTTTAAACGACCCCCAGGCCCATCCCGGCACCCTAGCCCCTTCCCCCACGTTAATATCTCACCATTTAACGCACTACATGTTTCCCCCTTACCTACTTATTTTCTGTCCCATCCCTCTGCCCTCCCTTTTCTAAGCGTGCAGGGCAGGGATGGCTGCGTGCCCCATTCACTGCGGCGACCCCAGTGCTCGGGACAGGGCCTGGCACACAGGAGGCTCTCCACAAATGTTCCACTAAGTGACCAGATGGACGAATTGAGGATCGACAGCCAGCCTGGACCTGGGACCCTGTGGCTGGGCAGAGGCCCCCCACGAGCCAGGCTGGGGGGCTGGGGAGCTGGGGTGGGGGGACACACGTACTGCAGTAAGGCTTTGGTTTTGCGCGTGGGGTCATCGGGCCGGAAGTTCTTGTACTCCTCCACCTCCTTCTCCAGGGACAGCAGCTGGCTCTGCAGCTTGCTCCGCAGGGCTGGCAGTGACTCCCTGATGTGGTTGGTCAGTTGCTGGGGGAGGGAGAGAGGCCAGAGGTCACAGGTCACAGGTCAGCACAGGCGGGATGCTGGGGAGGGGCCGGCCTGTTGCACCTGCCAAGGGCCGATGCCGAGCGCGCCCGAGCCCAGCGCGCCCCCCCAGCCTCAGGAGAAAGCAAGGGAACTATCCGGCTGCAGTCACACCAGCGCACGGGACAAGGAGAGGTGGCACGTGCTGCCCACAGCGATGAGATGCTGGGAACCGCCCGCGGGGCCCCTGTCAGGCAGCTAACCAGCCGCAGGGGACACACGACATGTGTGCCGACCCACAGCAGCCTCGCACAAGTGCTCTGGCGAGAGGCCCAGGAGGCCACCAAAGGACCCACGCACTGAAGGACTGGCCGGTGGGTGACGGTCCACGTGGGCCACGGAGCAACAAGCAGATGGAGAGATGCAGGGACGGGCCCTATAAACTAAGACGGAAACAGCTCCTCAGTAAAAGGAACGTACAGAGCACGTGCTCCCCTCCGCCCAAGAGGGAGAAAGTAAGACCGTATTTTTAGTTGCCTGAACAGAGGGAAGGAAGCTCCGCAGGAAACAAATGCAGAAGAAAGGCCGGAGTGGGGCAGGTGGGAGGGAAGGGGGCCTCTCACCGTGGCCCCTTCTCCTCTCCTCTCCCACTTCAGAATCGTGTGGATTTGTTAGTTGTTCACAAATTGTATGAGGAAGCAGCACTGCAGAAAAGGTTAGAAAATAAGGCTCAGGATGGGTGGTGAGAGAAAAACGTGAGAGGGAACAGAAAATAGATCACCGTTAAGGTAGGGAAAGAAGGGAAGACAAGGGAAAGAAAAGGGGGAAGGGCGGAGAGGAGGGAGAGGGAGGAAGTGGGGAGGACAGAGAGGGAGGAGGGGGATACAGACACAGTGGCCTCTCCAGGCCATGAGGGTGGCTAGAAGGCAGGCCAGTGAGTGGTGAAACTGGCCACCGCTGGGGAAAGGACCCACCACCAGATGGGAGGAAATGGGAGATTCACTCTATTTGGGCTGCATGACTTTAGTTTTTAGTATACTAGAGAGAAAGAGAAACAGAGAGGGAGGGAGGGAGAGAACAAAACAAAAGCCATAAAAGCAGCGATTGCCCTGAAAGTGTAAAGAAGCGCTTGCGGCCATCTCTCCTACGAGACTCGGGAATTCACTGGCATCCGTCTCGAGCTAGAAAGGAGGTGTGAGGGAGCCTCACGCTCCAGCTCTCCACGCTGTGCTTAAGAATCTGACGGCACCACTGAAGACCTCCATGGCCGGGGGCCCTGCCCCAGCGGCTGCCCCCCGGACCTCTCCGAGGGAGCTGCAGGCCTCTGGCGGGGGCGCTGAGGCTACCTGCCTGCAGACCCCCGGCGTCCAACAGCACCCTAGAGCACGAGAGCAGCCCCTCTGCGCTCACAGGGAAATGGGGGGCGGGGGGCACAGCCCCAGGAAGTGCCACGACAGAGCCAGGCCCCTGCCTGCGTGCCAGCCCTCGGAGGAGGCCCCGCCACCTGCGCGGTAGTTTGACTTCCCTTCCTCTCCCTGTGCCCCTCCAGCCAGGCCGACGGCTTCCTCCCACTGGACCCATCCCGCCCCTCCCCTCGGCTGCCCTCTCGGCCCTCCCGCTCTGCACCGGCTCTTCCCGGCCCCCATCGCTCCCTCACCCGATCGTGCCTTGACCTGTGCCCCCACTTTAGGAACATGCCTTCCCCGAGGCCGCAGCCCTGCAATGGCGCTGCCGCTGTGCGCCTGCGGCCCGCCTGCAGGAACCGCCCTCGCTGTGGCTCTGAGTTCCTCCCCGCGTCCGGGAGGCTGCCGTCAGGTGTCCAGAGGGCACATCTTACACCCCCGGATGGACAAACCAGGACCGGCCCGAAGGAAGGCCCGGCCTGCTACAGCGCGCCTGCGCCATCCCCCATCAGCGATTCTCCTCTCCGGAGAAAGCCACACGCGAGCGGTACGACGGTAGTCACGCCAACGGCCGCCCGCGCGGACCAGGAAGATGAGACACCATCTCGGTCACTCTCCAAAGAGAGACCGGCTGGACAGTTGGCGTCCCGTGTGTTCAGAGACGATGACGTAGCCCCGGGAAAGAAGGAGGAAGGTGCTTCTCGGCCGCGCCAGCGCTCCAGGAGAGAGTGCTGAGCAGAAAAACCCCGAAGCAGGGCAGGATGGGCTGGGGGCGGGGGGGGGGGTGGGGGGGGTGGGGGGGGGGGACTTCCACGACTACGTCATCCTTTATGGCAAGAAAGGGAAAGCTGTGATTCTCGAAAGTCCTTTTCGCATCTACGGACAGAGAGAAACGCAGGCAGGGTTGACAGCGGGCCCGGCAGGCAGAAGGGACGGGGCACACGGGGGTGCCCCACAGCGCGCTTGGTGTTTCCGAACCCTGAGAATCCATTCCCGATACGGGAAGAGAGCAAGGAAAACTGCTACGGCGCGACGCCACAGCCCCAGGGGCCGGCTGACACCCAGGAGACGGGTGTCACACAGGCCGGTCACCCAGTCAGAGGCAGAGCTAGGCTTCAGACCCTCGGAGCCCCACAGTCCTCCCGCTGAGGTCCTGTCCAGCGCTCCCGGCCACCCTGCCTTGGTGCGGGCCAGGCCACTGTCACCCAGGTCGCCCACGCCAGGAGCCGTCTGCCAACTTCTGGGTACATTGATTAGATAATCCCAAGCACTTAATTATAAAGAAAATAAAAGCAACAATAGCAGCAAAGGTGATAACAGTGCCGCTGGTGCCTCAGAGCGCCCGCCCCTCGCCGGGCTCCGAGCCAAATGTGGTCGGAACCCGTGTTGCTGCAAACCAAGGCCGGCAGCGTGGCGGACTGCCCTGGCACAAAGGCCTGCCTGTACCTGATTCAGGGTCTTCTGCAGGTGCGGGGTCCCCATGCGGTCAGCCATGTGCCGGTAGGCCGGGTGGGAGAGGAAGAACTTCCTCTCGGCCGCCAGCGCCGCGCGGATGTCCTTCTTGCCCTCGATGTCCTTCTGGCTGCGGTTCACCACGCCGATGTAGCCTGCGGGGAGAGCGGGTCAGGGCAGGGGCAGTGCCAGGCGGGCCAAGGGGCCCGGATGCCCACCGTGGACTGGGCACGGGGCCGGGCCAGGGGCAGGCAGACACGGGTCCTGTCCCACAGGTCACTCACAGCCCGGGCCCCCGCCAGACCCGTTCCTCAGAAACACGGAGAACTCGAACACATAGACCGGTCCCGAAAAGCAACAGGAGTGTTTGGAGGAAGAAGGGGTGACGCCCGGCCCAGGGCGAGCCAGGGGACAGAGGAAGGCTCCAGAGAAGACGAAACCCCCAAACGGACCTTCAGAGACAAGAAAGAAAACCACTTCAGGAAAGAAGGGCGAGAGGGCCCAGCACCAGCTCCTCTTGTCAGGTATCAAAACCCGCTCCATGGCTATTCGTTTGTCGAGGTTGGAGAGATGAGGCATGGATGTCCAGAGAAATGAATGGAACAAAGTCGAAACCACACAGGATGGCAGGTGGGAACTGATGGCTAACGCTTCACGGCCAACAAGAGAGCTCTGTAGAGATGATTGTGTGGGGGTGAAAATTTTCTGAATCAGACACAAGAAAATGGTAGCCGTGAGTACGTGAGAAATGGGGCTTGCGGGAGAAGCTGGGCCCCCTTCTCCTTCACTGATGGCCTTCCGACCCATTCGGGAATTCTTTAATCGTAGAAAACAGGATTTAAGATAAAAATGCTAATGTGAAGGAGAGATCTGCCCTCTCAGGACATGAAGCAATAGGAAGAGCAGAGAACGGGGGTGGGGTTCAAAGAGCCAGAACCGGGGCGTCTGGGTGGCTTAGTTGGTTGAGCATCCGACTCTTGAACTCAGCTCGGGTCTTGATCTCAGGGTCGTGGGTTCAAGCCCTGTGTGGGGCTCTGCACTGGGCATGGAGCCCACTTAAAAAAAAAAAAAAAAGCCAGAATAGGCCTGGGTCCCCGAGTGTGGACGCAGGGCACCGAGCAGTACGGGTGTGTGTCGTGTGGGGGGGGGGGGGCACGCGACATTGAGATCTCAGCCGAGTGGGTGACCCACGGGAGGTGCTCAGTAAACAGACGTGCTGATCGTTTTCATCCCGGCTGACATAATGAAAGTTGGAGAGGTGGCCAAACGCCCAAAGGGATGCGCGCACACAGACACACCCCGCTCTCAGTGGGAGGCGTCCACGGGTTTCCCTCGGGGAGGAGGGGAGGGGTGCCTGCCTGCCATCTATCCCGACAAGTCTGGTGCAAGACTGGCTACCTTTCGTCCTCTCCAGCTTTGCCCTTATAACCATTTTACAGACAAGGGGAAGTGACCAAGGTGAGGTCACAGGGAGGGGCCGCAGGAGAACCCAGATGTGGACCCAGACCGGTGAGAAGCCCGAACTCACTACCATCCACGCAACAGTAACAGAGGTTGGGAGGGAGAGAACAGCAGGGAGCAGAGCCAGTGGGCTGGCTGGGATCCTGGTTCCTACAAGTACAGGAGGTCTGAGTCCTCTGTGAGCCAAGAAGAAGGACGCAGCTGGCAACATTCTAAAAGCCCCAGGACAAGAGGGGAACAGAGAGGGGGGGAGGCCCGAGGGCACAAGTCGGGAGCCGGCCGCCAGATCACGGAGAGGAAGGACTGACCTTCTTGGAAACAGACAGGAAGGCAGAGGAGGGCAGACGCAGACAACAGTGGGGCAGGGAGGAAGGAAGCTGAGGAGGTCTGTGTCAGCCACCCAACACCGAGGCTGAGCCCAGGTAGCATCCCTGGGCGACTGAGATTTAGGCTCAATACACGTGGGAAGAGCACACGGTTAGGGAGGCTGCTGGAGGGGACAAGGACAGCCTCGTCTGCTTCTGTGGGGGGTCTGCTTCTCTGTTTGGCACCAACCCTTCCTTCCTAAACGTCTGACACAGATGCACCCTTTTGTCCCTGACCGGGGCAGCCACCTCTCCTTACTCAACGTCTCAGCACAGCGGGAGGGAAGGTGGAAACCAAGGCCCGGAGGGATGCTGGCCCCAGGCCCATCCATCACGTGGAGGAGGGAATCCCTAGGAGCTAAAGAAAAGATCTAAATGGTGCTGGCAACGCCAGCGCGCAGAGGATACCCACAGCTGCTAGCAGATCGCCGAGGGAAGGAATGGGGCAGGAAAGGGAAGCAATTAAGAAAATGACTTAAACAAAAAAAAAAAAAAAAAAAAAAAGAAAAGAAAATGACTTAAACATTTTTTTTAAATTGAAGCCTAGGGGCACCTGGGTGGCTCAATGGGTTCAAGCTCTGCCTTCGGCTCAGGTCAGGATCTCGGGGTCCTGGGATCGAGCCCCACATCGGGCTCTCTGCTCAGCAGGGAGCTTGCTTCCCCCACAGGAAGAGTGTTTGCCTGTTATGGGGAAAACACTCTGCTGTTCTAAGTGAAACGGAAAAGTAGATCACAACGTGGCAGGACCCTGGAGAGCTGGCATTCCAAACCAGCCCTGTCACATCTTCAGTTTTGTGAGCTGGGGCAAGGTATTCGGCTTCTCTGCGCCTCAGTTTCTCCACCCATAAAATGGGGGTAGGAAGAGAGCCACCGCACAATCTGGATCGTGAGGAGGATTCGGTGAGCT
>CM052799.1:6345320-6458550 GCA_028533885.1 Nasua narica | reverse complement strand
AGACTCAGGCGTCAGAATATAAAATATGTTTGTAATACCGAAGGCTTCAGGGTAGGTTTTTGCTTGATACCCTTTGGTAATTGTTGAATTTTTGCGCCATGTATAGGCATCGCTTATTCAAAACTAGGCCAATTTAAAAACTCATCGCCAAGAACTCATGCTGAGGAGTTCCGAGCCTGCTGGAATATTCTCCAAATGCCATCTGAGTTAGCAATCTATGCCCTGGGGCCCCAAGCCGTACTTGGCTGGAGGATGCTCTAGGGAAATGATGGGAGTTTTAAAATCGGAACACTTTGCAGAGAAGACCGGCTTTCTGGCTTCTCTGCAAGGCCCGGAAGACCTGGTTACTTTGGGCCAGTGTCCTTGTGTGGCCTCCGGGACTTGGGAGCCACACCGTGGACACCCCTTTGCACAGGGGCTGCGAACTGCCCCGGTCCCCACCGCGCCCGACGGTCTTCCCAGCATGCTGTGCTTCCTGAGAGCTGAGACTGATTCCTCAGTACCACGTTCTTATCAAAAAATGGGAAGACCGAGCTCAGGAGGGCTGTGGGTGTGTGAAGAATGGAAGGCGTCATATTTTTTGTGAGAGTCCAGCTGACCCCACCCGCAAGCGGCAGAGTCCGCTCCCCTCCAGCCCGATACCCAAAGGCCGCTCCGCCTGTGCTGCCTACCGTGGGGCGAGTAGACCCGCAGGTTGATGGGCAGCGGGGAGATGCCTTTGTTGGTCCCCGTGACCCTGTCGGTCTCCGCTTCGATCTCCTGCCGGACTTCATCAAAGTCTGTAAACTTTTTGGACTTACAGTGCAAAAACTCAGCATATTCTGAAAAAGGAAGAAAAAGGCTCAAGATGAGAAAGAGAAGCAGTCTCGCTCGCGGGCGGGGAGCCAACGGCCTTCTGGGATAGGTGCCTTGTCAAGCAGAGGGAGCCAGGAATCAGGCACAGCGAGCCCAGGAGTTTGGGGGGCAACAGATGCATTCTCAGAGAAAAATACCTGCAGGGGGCGCTCCTTCCACCGAGCGTCCTTCCGGGCCTCAGGGAATTCCTCAAGGAGCAAAAACCAGCTAAGACCGGTCCCCCGGGAGGGAACGGAAACTGTTGTGAAGTATTTTGCGAAACGACACGTCAGGCCGCGTTATGAGAAAAACAAAACAAAGAAACCAACAGGTGGGTGTAACCAGCAGCTGTCACTTGTGGATGAGCAGGACAGAAGGGGCAATACGGGCACGCGGCACCGACAGCAGGTGGTGCGCCCCTGAGGAAGCTGCCTGCTTGGTGCTCTCCGGGAGACTGAGTCCGGAACCGTGAGGCGGAACCTCCCTGGCTGTGGGTCCGTCAGAGGGGACGCAGGCCACCGTCCTAGCGGGATCCCGGGCTGCCAGCACTGTCCGGCTCACCGAGACGCCAGACGTGCGTCCCTGGGACCCATCTGTGTCTCCTCCCCGAGGGCCTCTGCGGTGTGGGTATCAGGGCGCCACCGGAGCCCGTCCTGCTGTCTCTCCTCCCCTCCTGGCCGCTGGCAGGGCCCACCCCCCCCCAGACATGAGCCCCTCAGGAGAACTGCTTCCTGGGCAGGGCCTCAAGCACACACAGGAGGCCTCTTCGTGCCTTCTGAGCCGAGCGACTGACAAGTAGAGCTGGGCCCATCAGCTCTGGGATAGAGCAAGAATAAAACACACTCGTCCTCAGATGTAGGGACCGGGCCCACAGGTGCTTGCTGTATAATTCTGCAACTTTTCCGTATGTTCCAATTTTTGTGGTAAATGTTGGGGAGGGGGCACCCCGTAGGCTCAGAGACCATGGCTCTGCGGTGACGCGGAAGTCAGACATGCTGGCAGACAGCCCAGGGGACTGGACCACTATAGAGAGGCCGTGTCATCTCTAAGAGGAAAGAACCAGAAATCGCCTCGATGTCCACCAGGAGGAGACCTGGCTCCACAAATCCCAGCACAGACGCACCATCAGCGGAAGAGAGGACAGACATGGAGGAGGCCCGACAGCTCCAGAACCTGCGGGATTCTGGAGAGAACGCAGAGGGGGCAGGAAAGAACGGAGCCCCGACAGGTTGGCCAGCCCATCGCTGTGGCCTGACCAACCGCGGCCGACGTCCAACCCCTGCGGGCTCCGCCGAGCCCTGTGCGGGCTCCCACGGGCCCCTGAGGGGCGAGCACCTGAGCAGCAGGCGTCTGTGCCACGGATGAGGAACCTGAGGCCCACAGGGGGGAAGTGACTTGGCCCAAGCTCAGTGGTGGAGCTGGGACTCCGACTTCAGCTCATCTGTCTCCAGGTAGTGGCTGGCAGGTCCTGTGGCCTTTTGAGCCTCCCCCACCCCAAACAGGCTCTCTGAGCCTCTGCTTCGGGGACCCGGGGGACTCCGTGGGCTCAGAACACTAAGAACCACCTCCACCGTGGGCACTGGCCGCTTGGGGACAGGGGCAACGAGGACACCGCCAGCACGGGCACCCCCACCCCACCCCCATCAGCTGACCCAGTTCCCAAGGACAGTCACGCTCGAGCCCTCCACAGGGACAAGAGGAAACGCTTGGCTGCTCTTCCGGCAGCAGCCTCCAAAAATGGAACAGTCCCCCAACCCCCCACAGCATACCTCACTTCTCATCCGGCTCAAGGCCCCGGGCTCAGCACCCCCAAGAGACCGTCCCCCTTCCAGGAGCGCAACCACAGGACGCAGGCCCTCTCCTTTGCAGACTGGGCCCCGGAGGCCTGGTACCTGGAAGGCCCACTCCCACCCCTTCCTCCTCCAGGGCCTGCCTGCCCGTTGCCTCTCGCAGGGAGCCTTCCTAAACTGCAGGCTACCTGCCCCCTCACCCTACATCTTGGGCCTCCGCCCCCATCAGAGCCAGCTCACCCCGGAATGGTGTTTAGGGGACCGGGACCTGCTGGCCGTGACCCCTGGAGTCCAGTATGCACTGACAGTCGCCCCTTTTGCCAACCCCTTCGTCTGCTGGATGTGTAGACGGTGTTAGAAAGCCACGGCTTCTCCCCCAGGAACGGGGCGGGGGGGGGGGGGCAGCAGAAACCACACCCTCTGTGCCTGAGAGGAAGGTTCAGGATCCTGCCAGGCCCAACCCTCACTGCCCACTTTACTGGGCTCTTTGTCACTTGGGAACCATGTGCCAGATTCCAGTGTTGATATTAACCTTCAAAAGCTCCCGCCAAGCCTGCTTTCCCCCCACAGCCAGCTTTCCCCCTACAGCACTGATGCTGTTAAAGCCAGACCTCGGCCCTTTCCTCAGAACCCTCCACAGCTCCCAACTCACCACCTCCCCAGAGCCCTACAGAATTTCCTTCTCCCCAGCTTCTGACTTCAACTCATTCCCCTCTAGCCAGCCACTCAGGCCTTCTGCCTCAGGACCTTTGCACTGGCTCTTCTGCCTCCAGGCTCCCTCCCTAACCTCCTTTAGTTTTGTTCAAATGTCACCTTTTCCATGCGGCCTGCTCTGGCCTCCACCCAAAATGATGAACCTCTTGAGTCTCTTCCTTCCCTGCCTTATGACTCTCCAAGCACTGGCCGCTTTCTAACAACGCTGACCTCCTCCTCCTGTGTTATTTTCCGGGTTCACCCTATAGGACAGGGATCGGAATCTGCACTGTTCACTCTGTGTCCCTGGGGCTCCCTCTGGGTGTCCCTACTGACCTGCTCAATAATCGTACGTGTGACTGAATGACTATCAGAAAGATAATGTGGTCCCTGCCTCGGCTTCTGTAAGCGGGCCCAACTCCAAGGCCACCAAGCTGAGCAGATGGGAGACTGGACAGGGACGGAGTCTGGCAAGGCCACCTGCTGTTTCCCTCCCTCCTCCCCCCCACCTTCCTTCCCAAGATCTTGGCACTAAAAGCCCAGTCCTGAGCTGGGCTCCCAGTCTGGTCCAAGCATGTCACAGCAGGTGCCACAGACGCTCCAAAGAGACCCAACACAGCAGAAGCCGGGGGGCAGGACTTCCTGGGGGACCAACGAGCCCGAGTCCAGGCCCAGCCCGCCCCAGGACGAGGGAGGCAGGCCAGGGCAGCGGTGGGCAGAGAGCCCGCGCCTGCACCCTCTCTCTGAGGTGGCGACTAACCCCTATTGCCCAAAGGCGCTCTGGGCCCAGGGCGTCTGGGGAAGGAGGGGGGTCTCCCGCAGGCCAGGTCTGCCTCTGCGCCAGTCTCCCTGTGAAGGGGACAGAAACCTGAGAAACAGATGGGAGGGGCGCTGCCCGGGGCTCCACAGCCCAGTACTCTGGAATGCCCTGGAATGCCGATGATTTTTTAATGATCCCCTGTCACAAAGAACAGTCAGAGGTCTGAAGGCTGAGCTCAGAGCCTGTGATACCCGGAGACTCCCTCTCAACTCGCTCCCAGCAGCCAAAGTGAAGGTCCCTGCAGGAGAGCCGCATCCCGCTGTCCCCAGCCCGGCTGCCACGTTTCCTAACACTCCCCTCCTGGTGCACAGAGAACAAGGCCAGTGTCCCCCCCACTGCCCACCCCATCCTGGAGCCCAGGGGCGGTACTGACAGCCTCAGCCCCACCCCCACTGCCAGCCTGCCCTCCGAGCCAGCCTCTTCCCCAGGGGGAAGGGCAGCCCCAGGGTCTAGACCCTGCCCCTGGCGAACCCGGGCCCTTGTCTGGCACTCTTGCTCTGACCCAGAGGCGCCGGTCACCCTCTCCCACTGCGGGGCTTCCCACGCGCATCCTAACTGTGGGGCAGTGAATGCACTCGCAGTTGTTTTTCTAGAAAGACGTTCTGCCCTCCTTCCAGGACTTGTTCCCTCATCTCCTTCAGGTCTCAGCCCTAAACAGCCACCAGAGGGGAGGCCCACCCTGACCACCCTGGCCCCTTCCCACCCCAGCCCTCCCCACCCCGACACCCCCGTGCTCGGGTGTCCCTGCTAAGGCCGGAGCTGCAGGAAAGCGAACTTCATTTTGGTCACTGCTCTCTCGAGCGCCTGGTAGCTAGTAGGTGCTTAAAAATTACTGAGTGACCTAGTAATTAAAAGTCATTAGGTGCCGCAGCCTAGGACAACATCACCCTGAGTCCCAAGCGGGTCCCCAGTGTGCTCTGGGCATCTCCCAGGCCCTTGGGAAGGTGTCCTCAGAAGGGAGAGAACAAGCAGATGCCGCCACCTTCAGGGTAATGGGCCACCCAGGGCACAAGGAACTCCCCAAGACAGCGGCCGAGGGAAGCAGTTCCCTCAGGCCGGGCTTCCAGAAAAGTCCTTGGGCCCTCCTGTTTCTAAGGAGCTGAAGGAGGCCCACAGGACGGAAGGCACCCTCCCTGCCCCACAGGCAGAGCCGGTGACAGACCCGGCTGAAGTAGGGCTGAAACAACCAGCCTTCAGCCCAGCCCCTCTGGCCTGGGAAGGGTGAGTCCAGAGAAGACAGGAAGGAGAGGGGCGGGCATGCCTAGCCACGCCCAGCTCCCCAGCTCCCCAGCTCGGAGGCCCTCTCAGTGCCTCAGTTCCTCTACAAGGAAATGGGACGACACAGAACAGAGCTGCGGGGCTGCTAGGAAATCAAATTCCACGGTGCCTGAATTCCACAAATAGTTTAGCTGCCAGTCAGGGAAATGCACAAGGCTGGCCCTGGGGTATCAGGGCTTTTTTTTTTTTTTTTAAGATAGATAGATTGATTGGTTTGTTTGACACAGCGAGAGCAAGAGTGAGAGCGAGAAAGACAGTTTACCGCAGAGAGGGAACACAAGCAGGGGGAGAGATAGAGGGAGAAGCAGGCTTCCCGCTGAGCAGGGAGACTGATGGGGGGCTCGACCCCAGGACCCTGGGATCATGACCTGAGCTGAAGGCAAACATTCAATGACTGAGCCAACCAGGCACCCCCCCATTTTTGGGGGGGAGAGAGCGCACACACGTGCCCAAGACGGGGACGGAGAGGGGAAGGTAGCGGGAGAAAGAGAGAAAGAACCCCAAGCGGACAGAGCCCAACTAGGGGCTCGATCCCACAACCCTGAGATCACAATGAGCAGAAATCAAGAGTCAATCAAACACTTAACCAACTGACCCACCCAGGCGCTCCGCGTCTCAGGGCTTTGCATGGAGGAGGCCTGCCTGGTCTTCCTGGACATGTCCCATCCCTTCCCCATTCTCAGAGAGGAGTGGAGCACCAGGCTGACTCCAGGCAGTGGGAGGTGGGGTCTGCCTTCCGCTAACCGGGCGACGACAGGCACGCTCACCTGGGATGGGAGGACAGACTTGGGGACTCCAACACACGTGGGAGACCCTGAGTCTGATCAAATGGGTCCAAACAAGAGGACCTTTGCATAGGCTTCAGCCAACCAGGAAGAGGGAAAGCATGCGGCACCCCGAGCTTGCTTGGTCCTCAGGCTCCCTCCAATTCGGGACAGGTCATGCAGCCCTCCCGTTCCAGGACACACCGCCACTGGGAAGGTGTGCTATTGTGACTTATAGTAAGAAATACATACTTGTATTTCTTCCCTCCATTTCCGACACAGAGCTCCTAAAATCCTTGGAAAGCTCTAAGTGATAAGAGCAATAAAAGGGTCTTAATATTCCTAATAAGCCCCTTTCAACCACACATCAGTTTATGCTAATGAGGAGACTTCTGGAGAGCACTTAAGGATGGGAGCTGCTTGCCAGGGGGACCAATTTATGTGATTAGAGGGACTTTGAGGCCCTCCCTTCCCACCCCCACTTCAAGAGTGCTGGAGGTTGACTCAAACGCCCGTAGCTAGTGATTTAATCAATCGTGCGTATGGAATGAGGACCCATAAAAATCCCAAAAGGACGGGGCTCAGAGAGCTTCCCGGCTTGTACGAGCTGGCGCTGGGAGAGGGGCGCCCCTTCCCCACACCCTGCCTACACCTCTTTTCCCTTTGGCTGCTCCTGAGTGCTAATCTTTTTACGTTAACCACTGATCTAGGAAGTAAATGGTTTCCCTAAGTTCTGTGGGCCGCTCCGGCAAATTCACTGAGCCCGAGGAGGGGGCCCTGGGGACCTCAGATCTGTAGCCAGACGGGGAGGAGCACAGGGGACTTCCCGGACTTCCTGGTGGACGGAGCCCTTATCCGGGGGTGTCTGACACTATCTCCAGGCGGGTGGGCAGTGCGGGAACAGAGGTAACTGTAGGCCACACAGTCCACTGAGAACTGGAGAACTGCTTGGTTGGGAAAAAACCCACGTGCACTGGAGAAAGTGACGGCCCCAGCCCCAGCTGGCATCCCGCCCAGCCCCCCCCCCCCCCCCAGCTCGCACCAGCTCCTGACTCGGTTTCCTCATCAGGACACAAGGCCCTTGCCCCAAGTGCTGCAGAATCTACCAGCTTTACGGAAAAGGCTCTGCCAGGGCCAGGCTCCTGGGGAAAGGTGCGAAGCAAGAGCTGTTGATAATCCCGCCCGCCTTCCACTGGCAGAGAAGAGGCGTGGCAGCAGCCCGCAAGGCGCGTCAGGTATCTGCCTAATGTTTCCGGAGTGCCCACGGGGCCAGGCCCTGTGCTGGGCTCTGGAGAGAGCTGTGGACAAAGCACCTCAGGATTCGGGGGCAGAGAAACCATTAAGAAAATATAAGAACAGGATGAGGTTACTAGATATGTGCTGCGGAGGAACTAAGGCAGCAGTGATGGGGTGGGGGCAGGGCTTCGGGGCTCACACTCAGGAGAGGAGGAGGAGGACGATGGCGACAACGACAAGAGGAAGGTGGGCAGGGTGTTCCAGGGAGGGGGCACAGTGAGGGCAAAGGCCTGGAGGGGTGAATGAACGAGCTGACCTTGAGGATGAGCAAGGAGGGAAGATGGTGGCTGCAGCTAGGGACCAGGAGGAGGCGAGGTCCCAGAGGCCAGCAAGGACCTGTTGGAGTCAGAAGGCTTTGAGGAGGAAGCCGGGAGCCAAGCCTTGCCATCCCCTCTCTGGCGCCTGAGAACACCAGCCAAGGTCAAGGGCTGGGCAGGCCACATTCCACACAAGAACAGTCCCCAGCACCCAGGGTTTACCAGGCCAAGGGGTGGCGCCCAGGGAGAAGCAGGGTTCACCCATGAGCCATCAAACTTCCTGGTGGCTGCGGTTTTAGGTAATTATTTTTTAAAGATTTTAAGCAATCTCTACACCCAATGGGGAGGCCTCAAACTTACAACCCCAAGATCAAGAATCGCATGCCCTAAGCCAGCCAAGCGCCCCATGTGGTCTTAGGTAATTTTTAAACAAAGCAGATTAAAAGTAATGGCTTCCCAAGAGAAGTCTGGACCAGAAGGCAGGCATCACTGGGAGTCACAGGAGTCAAGAGGGCTGAGGCCCGCGGCAGAGCCACATGTGGGACGCCAGACCCCACAGGAGGCGGCAGCCACACCAAAGCCACGTGGGGTGCAAGGGCCACAAGGGAGGTGCCACTATCACCCCCATTTTACAGATGAGGAAGCTGAGGGAGGCCAGAGAGGGAGGCCTCCTGCCCCAGGCCCCAGACACTAGGGGTAATGTCTGCTCGAGTCCTGCTCTCCGGAGTCAGCTGGACAACAGTCTACTCTCTAGGAGCGATGCAGCCCCACGTAGCCCCCAGAAGGCCCCCCACAAGTCACCATGTCCCCCACTACGCTTAGCCTCCTCCCTCTTATTAGTGGGACGTCCCACCTCCCACCCAGCCAGGGCACTTCTGCTGTTCATCGCCCTGGACCCCCTACCTCTAGGTCACTCTAGACTGCCCTTCACCCCCACAGCACTGCCCTGAACCAGACCTCACCACCTCTTGCCTGGTTTGAGGCTAACCTCTCCCTGACCTCCCTGCCTGTCCTCCTTCCACAGGGCAGCCAGTGGGCTGAGCCGGTCTCTCCCCACGCATGTGCTCTTTGGGCTCTCATGCCTAATCCGTCACCAGACTGCCAGGCCATGGCACCTGGCCTCCCGTGATAGCTTCGCACATGCTGTTGCCCCTGCCCAGAATGTTCTCCCTGGGCCCCTGGCCCAAAGTCAATCCAACGGCCAATACACTCCCCCACACCCCTAGTACTGCTGCCTTGCAGCCTGACCACGGCATCCCGTCTGCTGCCCCACGCTGCCTCCCCAGCAGAGGTCCAGCTCGGAACAAGCACGCATCCGCTGACAACGAGACTGGAGATGCCAGTCAGGTGGAGAAGGAGGTGTATGTGTGCCGGGACACGGCAAGGGCCACTACCAAATGGGACACCTGGGCCTCGCTTCCACCTCCACGACCAGCCCAACAGGATCTGACCACAGTTCTATCTCCACGGCTGCCACCCTGTCCTCACCTGCCCCGAAGCACAACTCCCACGTCTTCCAGTCCCCTGCCCTGGGGGGGCTCCTGTGGTCTCCCTCACCAGCAACCACAGGATCTGAACGAGTGACACCTGGGTCTAAGGGTGCAACCTCACCAAGGGGGTTTAGGGCTGGGCTCTCACAATGACGCTCCTGCGTGCTCTTGGGCAAGTGGTTTCATTTCTAGAAGCCCCAGCTGCCTCCTCTATAAAGTGGGGACGATGGGAACGGAGGCCCCAGTGTTGAGTCCAGGTCAGGCACTAGGCTGATGTGCACTCCTGGAGTTTCTGCCGTTAGTGCTCCTCACATCTGCCGCCCTCGGCTGGAAGCCGAGCCGCCCCTCCCCCGACACCCCAGCACACCTGTCGGCCTCCGTTCCAGCACCACTTCTCCAGAGAAGCCCCAGGATGCCCCACCCTCTGGGATGAAGTTAGTCACTCTCTCCTCTCCACACAGACTCCAAACGGGTGGGGGCCAGGCCTACCGGTCTCCCCCCCGGTCTCCGCCTTCCATCCCCTGGCACCAATGGGAATGCCAGGTGGGCAGGTGGCGGCAGCAGCCTTGGTCCTGTCACTGCTGTGCCCTGAGCCTGGACCAGCCTGTGGCATGCACTCAGTGCTCAGTGGACTACAGCTGGTGATGGCCACCATGGAGATGATGGGGGAGCCCTCCCTCCATGACACAGTCTGCCACCTTCCGGTGCAGAAAGCCAACAGACTGGTTCTCCCAGCAGGCCATCCGGAACAGGCCGGCAGAAAACCGCGGCCCCTGAGTCAGCACCACGCTGGGAGGACCTGGAGTGTGCCAGGTACTGTGCTGCGGGTTGGACGTATTGAATAACGTGGTCTTCATGGCAACCGACAAAGTCACTGCTATTATTATCTTCACTGTCCAGACAGGAAACACATCGTGAGCACCCGTCCCTCCGCAGGGGCCAGGAGGCCAGTTAAGCTGCAGAGTCACTATCTGAACCCAGGCAGTCTCGGCTCGCTCGCAGGGCAGACCCACCAGGGCAGAGGCTTTCCCCCTGTGGCCTGGGACCAGAAGCACGCCCTGCAGCATCAGCTGGGAATTAATTAAAAATGCAAATCCTCAGCTCCCACCCTCTCTCAACCTGCTGAATGGAAAGCGGAAACCCACTGGGCCACGCCTTCTGTGACTCTCTGACCCACCGTCATCTGAAACCCCCGGCTCTGCGACCGCCTGTCCTGGCCGAGCTGATTGGACACCTAAATCCAAAGGGAGCAGCCCATTGGCTCGCCCGTGGCCTATGACGTGGCAGAACTCACAAGGATGAGGTGCGGTCCTATCGGCAACCGCCTCTCACTGGAGCCACGCCCTCTCACAGGGATGGCAGGGCGGAGCCAGAAGATGAAAATGAGAGCACTTGACTGGGGCACAGCACGGGGAAGGGGCTGAGGTCTGACTGGGTGATGCCCCTCCTGGATCCGGTGCCCGGCGGGTACCCAGTGCAAAGGCAGGTGGCCTGGTTAAGCTTCGGTTTGCCCGTAAAATAGGGGTGTCAGCTGCCTTCCTAGCATAGGTGTGTCTAACTGGACCGTGCGGTGAGCCTGGCGCCCTCTGAACACTGAACCAACCAAGGCTGATATTCCAGGTCCGTGGGGAAGCAGCACGGAGGCCACTCGGGGCTCTGGAGGGAGGCGGACCAATCCCCCCAAGAATTCCCCTGCCCCCTTCCACCTTGTGACCCGAGGTGCTTTCCAAGGAGTCAGTGGGTTTTATGCTGGAAGACACGCCCACCTCATGCCAGACTTGTGTGGAAAGAACAGAAATAAACGGAGGCCCCCCAGGGGAAGACAGAAAAAAATCTATAGGCGGGCCATTCTATATTCAATGGGTGGGCCTCTCCCCAAAGCCAAGGTCGTCATCAAAACAGACACAGCAGTGATGCTGCTCTAAGGAAAAGATGAGACAGGACAATGGAGTGTAGGAGGGGATTGATCAGAGCAGCTGGAAAACCAGCCAGGATTTTTTGCCAGCAACTGGCAACGTGACTTTGGACTGGGCATCAGATACCAGGCTGGAATGATTACTTTTCTTGGGTGTGGCTCTGTGACTGTAGGAAGGTGTCCTTAGTGCAGGGCGGCTCACTGAAGTACTCTGGGTTGACGCGTCACAGTGTCTGCTACTGATTTTGAAAGCGTTCAGCGAAAATCTGTTATCCACTGCATAGCCAGCAAACATGGCACCTTGCACCCTGGTCACAATGGAGGACATGAGCGGTGGGAGTTCACCGAACTATGCTTCAACTATGCTACCCACGTGGAGACCATGAATTCAAGCCCAAACGACAGCCCACGACCCCGGATGCCGCCATCGGCCCCCTCGCTCCTGCTGGGCACGGCGTCCACGCTCATTTCCTGCTGCATCAGCGAGCTGTCCCACTATACCTGTTTTTGAGAAGATGAGCTGCAGAATGAGAGGCCGCCGGGTGACGATTCCTGAACCTCGGGGAAGGAAGTCCCTGTGGGAGGGGAAAAGGACAGAAGTTACTCACGTGGCTGGCTTGCAAGGCAGGAAGTGTGACCACACATGTGGAGCAATCCCGTCTTGCAAGTGGGGCAACGTCAGCAAAGACAGCAGTCCCAGCCCGGCACTGGGAAACGCTCTGACCTCGGAGGGTCCCAAAGCCACAAGCGGTGGAGGAAGGACTAGAATGAAGGGTGCCGATGAAGTACCGTTTCCCTCTGTTTGGCCGCCCTCAGCCCCAGGCTGCCCAAAGAGCCCTTTCATGGACAGATATTTGAACAATCTCCCCCACACCTCAAAGAGATCAGTACGTTTCCTATGTAGATGTTATAAATTGATATAATGCCATAAGTAAGATATAAAGACGAAATAAAAGTAGCTGATGACAAAGTATGTTTCACATCCCAAAAAGACAAATCGATATAGGCAGGAAGTGGATCAGTGCTTGCCCAGATGAGGGAAACGAGGAGGGAGATTTCTGGGGTGCTGGACATGTTCTAAAACTTGACTGTGGTGGTCAACTTACTAATATTTACTGTAAATTTACTAAAAATATCACTGCATTTGAAATGGTTAGATTTCCTAATACATAAACAATCTCTCGATAAAGCCATGAAATAAAAAATGGATCCTGTGTGTTGCACTACGGAAATAGTCAGGTACCACCCGCACCTGCTTACCCTAACACGTGTGGTGACCAGAAGGCACTCTGGACCAGTGAGACAGGAAAGTCAAAGAGCAGGAATCCGGTGGGCACTGGAGTAGAAGGGGCACCTTCAGAGATCCTTAAAGCCATGCAAAGGATTCTTGTGCTGTCTTATGTAAAATGGAGAAAGGTTCTAGGTTCAGAGAATTTCAAACAAGGTTTGCGCCGAGATAAATGTTTAGGACATCTGCAATTTGGGCAAGACACAGACAAGTGGTTATGAGGCTTCCCCCCGGGATGGTCAGAGAAGGCCCCTCTAAGAAGGGGAAACAAGAAGTGAGCTACATGCAGGGCTGCAGAACTGGTAGGACGGGGAAACAGCAAGGAGGCCCCCAGCTCACCAGCCCCTCAAGTCCAGAGGGGGCAGCCCAGTGTCTCCAGGAGGGCAAAGCCACTTCATAGCAGATGCTAGGCTCTCCCAGGGACAGGGCAGGCCTGTTGGTGGCTGTTAAGCTCTCGAGCGCCACACATGGCCTTGGCCCTAGCCCCACGCCCCTGGTCCCCTGGGTCAGAGGCAAAGACCCGAGAGGCAGGAACGGGAGGCCCCTCGCACATCAGAGACGTGGCATCCGGAAAACCATCAGTGCCGGCCCTCCAACACAGAATCAGCGACAGCAGCAGTGACAGTGTGTGCGGCCTTCGCCTTCGCCTGCAACCCAACGGGTCCGTGACGGAACGATACAGAAGCATGGAAACGCATCCCTCCCGCTCTTCTGTGTGCCACCCCCCACCCCATGCCGCGTGTGCGACCGACACAGCATCCTCTTCTCCGCTGACCCGGGTTCAGTGGTATAGATGGGCCACAGTTTGCTCATCCGTTCTCTCGCTGACGGGACATCTGGGGTCTTTCCAGGGCGGGGGCGTTACCAATACAGCTGCTGTGAACACTTGCACACGTGCCGCTCGTAGGCACATGCCCCCATTTCTCCTGCTGAGTCAGAGGGTGGACCTGAATAGGCAAAGCTCGTCTCTGGAGATAGAAATCAGAGCAGCTGGTTCCCTTTAGAGAACTGATTAGAAGGGGCACGAGGAACTTTCTGGGATAGAGGAGACAACATCCTCTATCTTGATCTGTCCGGTGGTTTCCTGAGTGTATGCATTTATTAAAAAAAACAAAACAAACAAACAAAAAAACACAAGGTCACTAGGCATCAAGGAGTGGTGGACTGTGGACTGAAATTCATGGGGTCTGGCCTCTGACTTCAGGTCACCCGGCCTCTTGGCCCGCACATCTAACTCCAAAGCCGCCGCATCTCCCCAGCCCAGGCCAGGCCTTCGGACCCGGGTCTCGGCACACGCTGTCCTGTGAATATTCGGGGCATGGCTGGGGGGCAGACACCACAAGCACAATGGTCACCCCACAGCCAACAGACAATGAGAGACGCAGCAGGCCACGAGGATGACCAGCACGGCGCCTGAGAGAACCCCGAGAGCTCTGGGCACACGCAGGGAAGGCGGCTTTCTGGGGCTGGGACTTGGTGGGGAGCGGGAAGGATGACTGGAGGGTGCAGCCGGGGCAGAGGAGGAGCGGCCCGGAGCACCCGGGAGAAGGCTGAAGGACAAGGCTAGGCAGGTGCACGGAGCCTTGCGCACAAGGCTGGGAGCACCAGGAGCCCCGGGATTCCTCCGACCGTGTTTCCAGAAGTTCTCAGACTGCTGAGTGGAAAGAGCAGCAACACCCACTCGAAGAATGGACAGCCCCCCTCAAGAGCAGCTCCCCAGAAATTCCTAAGAGTCTCGGTGAGGAGGGGCCTGTCTGCCTGTGCCCCCAGGCCCACCGGAGGGTTTTCTGACACAAGGCGGCAGGAGCACTCTTTGGGCCTTCCTGGGCAGGAGGAGCACCTCTTGGGGCCTTCCTTCCCCTGGGAAGGAAACCACCTCCCCGGGGAGCTCTGCCCAGGACACTGTCCACTTCTCTGGAGTCAACTCTCAGTCATCTGCCTCCTCTGCCCTGACCCGCCCCGCCCACGCCTGCTACGAGGGCTGCTGTACACCCAGGCCGCCCCGTGCGGTGGGACTCGGGCCAGCTTCCCCGTCTCTCTCGTCTTGGTCTCGCCTACGGTGAGATGGAGCAACCCCGCCCACCAAGAAGGCACCCCTGACTCACCCCCGCCACAGCTCGGGCTCAGATGACACCTCCCTAGGGAGACCTCCCCCCTTGCTCACAGCTCTACCCCCCACCCCAAGTCTCTCCTCCCTTCATTTCTTCCTTAACACTAGCACTCCAAGCCATTCGTCTGCCCACCCAGCCCTCCCCACCGTGCAGCTCCCCAGGACAAGATCTCGGGTCTATTCCGTTCCCTGGCACAGAGTCGGGGCTCAGTAAGTGTCAGCCATGACCATTTCTGCACCAGGCCTGGGCCTGGTCCCCCGATCCTCCTCCCGGGTCACCTACGGTTATCTTTCTAAAGCAAAGACCAGGGATCCAAGCCTCCTTCCTGAAGAAGTCACCAGATCCATCCCACATTTGACAGGGTCCTCTCCCTGCCCATGCCACCACCCGCATCCCACCCCTGCAATTTCCATACTCTGGCTTCCAGCCTTTGCAGAGACTGTTCCCTCTGCTAGGAAACCCCTCCCCTCAGGTACTACCCACCTACCTGTGGGCAGATGCAGTGGACTGCACCCCTCCCTCCCAAACATATGCCCCTTCTCACTCCCACAACATGGCCTTCAACAGAAGTCCAGTCCTGTGACAGCATACGACTTCACCTGGCCTGGATTGGATCTCTATTGGCTCTCTATCTATCACTATTGGATCTCAAGCACCTAGAACAGTGCCTGGCATACAGCAGGTGCTCATTAAATGCTTGGTGAGTGCCCAGGAGGAATATGGACTCTGGAGCCAGAGAGCCTGGGTTCAAAGCCCAGCAGGGAGGGGAAGGCACAACAGGAGGTGGCATCAGGGGGCAGATCAGAACCCCCAGCTGATTATTTACCATTGTTTGAACAGAGCCTAAGATCCCACCAGGAGCCCTTGGCTTCCAGCCCCCCACATGGGTGGGGTTGCCTGCCTGAGAGAACAATGGAGGCTTAAACCCCAGGCTGCCAAGTGGGCAGGTGGAGGCCTTGGGTGGGTGGTGGGGGGAGACAAACAGATAAGCCAGCAGAGGATGAGTCAAAGCTGGTGAGCACCCAGGTCACCCCTAACCTGGGCGGCAGGATGGCAGGAGGCCAGCAAGTGCCCTAGGTTGGGATCCCTTCCTCATCACCATATCCTCATGGGGGTCCCTCAAAGCCTCAGTGTGACCAGGAGACCTCAGCACAACACCAGCCACGGACGAGCCCTCAGCAGGAGGCCTGTGCTCCAGGGACCTGTTTGTACCCAGCTCACTCTCTCAGGCTGACAAGAGCCCAGACAGGGAGCACCAGCTGCCCCCCAGCCTGGCTGTAACCCCATCTTTGGCAACATCTCAGCAAACCCTCTAGCAACACCGAAAGAATGACACCAGGGCCAATACCCCAATTTCCCAGGTAGGCAAACTAAGGCTCCGAGTTTCAGGGTGTGCCCAGGCAACTCAGCGAGGGAGGAGCAGAGCTGTGAACACTTGTGGGAACACAAGTGGGATGTCGATGAGGCAGACCACCCCAATCACCCCCACAGCCCCCAGGGCCTCCTCTGTGGTTCTGCTAGAACGGGGGCAGAGATCCTCGCTCGGCCTCTGGAGCCTCACCATCCAGTCCGCGTGCCCCACCGGTCCCCACCCTGTCTCTGCCTCATTACCACCCATGTGGATGCCATCCAACAGTAACCACTGGTCACCCAGAGCCCAGCCCACACTCAGCGGCCCCAGGCAGGTGCCACTGTGTCCTTGGGGTCACTGCAAAGGGCAGACAGGCTGACTCAGACTGCAGACCCAGGGCTCCGCCCACCGGTCTCCACCCACCCCCCACCCCCCACCCCCGCAGCAAGCCCCGCTGGCTCCACCTGCAGAGGGAACATGAACCCGCCAAGGCCATCGCACAAGCCATCCGTGCTTGCCTGGACCAGTGCAGCTGCTGCCTCTCCGGCTGCTCTCCGGCTACCCACCTTCACCCCCCAGAGTGGCCACAGGGCGCCTGTGGATGCCACGGCAGAGCATGTCCCCCCTCCACTCAGAGGCTTCCCAAGGCTCCCACCTCCCTCGAGGTAAAACCCCAAGTCCTCTCTGAGGCCCACAAGGCCCTGCACAACCTGCCCAGTCACCCTCCCGGCGCCGCCGTCCCTCACTCAGCTCCTGCTGTACGGCTACCAAAACAGGTAGGTTCCCGCCTCAGGGCCTTTGCGCTGGCTACTCCCTCAGCCTAAAACTCTCTCCCTGCAACATCCACAGCGCCAACTAGCAACTCGCAGCTAAACTACCTCTTCGGTACCCACTGCTCGGCACCCCCGAATATGAAGCCGGTCCTGCTCTGTGATATGCCACCCGGCTTGATTCTCAATTCTTCTCATGATAGACATCTTCCAATTTACTGATTTGTTCATATGGCTGTGGTCTGTCTCTTCCTTCCCACCCCCCCTCCCCGTTAGAGGAGCAGCCTCAGGGGAGCAGGGTCCTCTGCCGGGCATGTTCCCCAGTCTCTCAATCCCGCTCCAGGTGCCACCCCTTCACAAATCCCCAGCAGACTCCTCCTTGCTCAGCAATCCTGCAGGTTCCAGAACCCACCCCACCCTTGGCTCTCGGCCATGAGGTCACCTGCTCCAAGGTCTCATCTGGAGGCCAGGGCAGGAGCAGAAGTGGCCTATGGAGACGAGCAGCCGTGGCTCCTGGGCCTCGCAGACTCCAGCTGGAATCCGGGCACTGCCAATTCTTTTCTAGACTATCTGTGCAAGTCTGGTCACCTTTCTGTGCCTCAGTTTTCTCATTTGTAAAGGGGGGATAATGTCACCTGCCTCAGATGGTAGTTGGAAAGATTTGCAAAGTTCTTAACCGTGGTACCCAAAAGAAACCATTTGTCCTATACAATCAAGGCGAAACTGGACACGATTTGAATCAGATCATGACCCTCCTCAGCTCCAAAGGGCTCCTGATGGCCTCCAAGGCCCTGAGCAATTGCCCTATCACCTTCCTGCCCTCACCGTCACCCTCACTCACTCCCTCAACCACACTGCTGGTCAAGGCACAGCAAAGAGGCCAAACCTACTTCTGCTGCAGGACCTTTGCACGTGCTCATCGTCTCCCTGGAAAGACCAGCTCCTCAGAGTCTTTCCACAATCTTGGCTTCTTCTGGTCACTCAGGACTCAATTCAGATGTCAACTCTTTTGAGAGGCTTAACTGTCCCCTACTGACACCTCCACGATACGTCACCCTGTTTTCAGTCTCCTCTGTGGGTCTGCAAGGATGGCCTCTCCCTGCGGTAGTGCTTTCCAGAGTGGAGTCTGTTAACCACCTAGATGTCCATCAGCATGGAATTGGCTAAATCAATCTTGGACCTGGCCCGGGGGGCAATCCAGGCCACATTGCCAAAGCAAAGTGTGATGCACAGAACTGACTGTGTCCTCCAAACTTTTTTTCTTTAAAGATTTTATTTAGTTATTTGACAGACAGAGAGATCACAAGTAGGCAGAGAGGCAGTCAGAGAGAGGGGGAAGCAGGCTCCCTGCTGAGTGGAGAGCCTGATGTGCGGCGCCCGATGTGCGGCGCCCGATGTGCGGTTCGATCCCAGGACCCTGAGATCATGACCCGAACTGAAGGCAGAGGCCCTAACCCACTGAGCCACCCAGGTGCCCCTAAACTTTTTTTTTTAATGCCTGTGCACATTTCCTGCCTGTGTGGGGACAAATAAACTTGGAGGGGACACCTGAGCCCTTGATGGAAGTCATGTATGGAAGGCAAGTGAAAAAACTTTGTTTTAACAGTTTCCAACATGACTTGAATTTCAGTCTTCCATAACTTTTTTACAACTTTTATAACAGGTACACATTAATTTTGGGGGTGCCTGGGTGGCTTAGTCAGTAATCGTCTGCCTTTGGCTCGGGTCATGGTCCTGGGGTCCTAGGATCAAGCCCCACATTGGGCTCCTTGCTCAGCGGGGAGCCTGCTTCTCCCTCTCCCTCTGCTGCTCCCCCTGCTTGTGCTCTCTCATAAATAAATAAAATCTTTAAAGATATGTATATATTAATCTCTAACTTCTCAGTCGAACTGAGAAGCACCAAAGCAACGCATCAGCCAAGCAGCATTTTTACAGATGACGGAAAAACCGCTGGCATTTGGGGGCCCAAGGTCCTGAGTCTGCCCCCCTGGGGTCTCCTGCGTATCCTCACTGCTCTACCTGCAGCAGACAGCCTGGGTCACGCGGTCATCCCAGCTGCATGCCAGCTGTGTGACCTTGGCAGCAAGGTCACTCACATCCTAGGCCCAGCCTCCTCATCCATAAAATGGGGTGTGGCGGGGACAGGAGAAGACAGTGCAGGTGCATGGGTGTCAGTGGGTCCCCACTGCATCTCCACAGCCTGGTTGGCCACACGAGGATCCCTAGTTCTGTGCATGTCACCGCGCGAGGGGCCCAACTGAGCCCAGAGGCAAGCTGCTGGTAGACAGGCAGGAAAGAAAGCCAGGCAGTGCCCCACCACACTCCCAGCATTCCAGAACCATCCTCCTTGCAGGCTCTTTCTTCAAGTAGGAGAATGGGTGTGCGTCCTCCCCAGGGCCCCTCCCAAATGTCTTCCAGAAAGACGGTGTCACTCCCGACAGGATGGCCTGACCACCCTTTCTCCGGCCGTGCCTTTCTCACCCCCAGCATCCATCCCCCAGCAAATCCTGCCTTCAACACACCCCAACATATCCCTGTCCCCTGCTCGGTCCCAAACCCTTTAGGCCGAGTCCCCTGGGTGATGGCCATGCTCCCCAACCCTCCATGCTCCACTCTTGCCCTGCCCCATGTGTTCCCAGCCCGGCAGCCAGGGACGGCTTTGCAAACCGCAAGTCAGATCACGCTGCCCACATGCTTAAAACCACCGGTGGCTTCCAGCAAACCTGGGACAAAACCAATGTCCTCCCCGCAACCCACAAGGCCCAACGCTAGTGCCCCATCGCCTCCCTACCACTCTCTACTGGCTCCCCAGCTCCCACCTCCGGGCCCCGCGGACATCTGACATCCTCTCCTTCTGGGCTCCTTTGCCTCCAGATGCCCCCACAGAGCCTCCACTCTTTCTTCGGACACTGGCTGGATGGCGCCTGCCGGGAGAGGTCCCCTGCCTGAGTGCTTCCCCGGGCCGGGCTCTGTCCCCTCTCCACGCTTCCTTCCTGTGTACTGATCCCTGTTCTAAACCGTCTTTTTTTTTTTTTTTTTTTAAGATCTTATTTATTTATTTGATAGAGAGGAGAGAGATCACAAGTACACAGAGAGGCAGGCAGAGAGAGAGAGGGAAGCAGGCTCTCCGCTGAGCAGAGAGCCCGATATGCGGCTCCATCCCAGGACCCTGGGATCATGACCTGAGCTGAAGGCAGAGGCCCTGACCCACTGAGCCACCCAGGAGCCCCTAAACCATCTGTTTTGCTCACGGCCTGCTCCCCCACACCCAGCACCATGCCTGGTACACGACAGATGCCAAGGAGCGCAAGCAAGAGGGGCTGGTGTCTCCAGGGTCCGCACAATGCAGCACACAGGCCTCCGTTCCGCCTTCACAGGGGCGCTCACCAACCCCACTTCTCCGATGGAGAAACTGAACCCAGAGAGGTTTGGTCACCTAGGCCAAAGCTAACAGCAACCCCTCCCCACCAAGACCAACCAGTGAGGCACCAACCCAACCGGCTCCATTCCTGTCCCATCCGCCGGCACCACCCTGGTCACTGCACCGGAAACAAAGCTGAACGCTGAAGACGGGACGGCCAGTCCCAGCTCCCGGTAGGGACAAACTGGCCGGGAGATCATGACAGTGGAGAGCACAAAGGCCGCAGCTGGGCAACTCAGCCACCGCCTCGCCGTGAGACCTGAACAAGGGCCTTCGCTTGCCCGGATCTCGGTTTCTCCATCTGGAAGATGGGCGGGTAACCGCACCCACCCCGTCAGGCTGCCAGCAGGATTAGAAGGACAAGTCACATGACGCCCAGTGCCTGGCACATATAGGGCCCTATTGCACCAGACTGGCTGATAAGGGAGATGGCAGACAGGGAGCACCTCAAGAAGGACCCCGGCACAGTCCTTCCTGGCAGGCCTGGCAAGACGATTCTCAATCAGCCTGGCAAGACGATTCTCAATCGGCCCCCCCGGGGACCGGCCCTGCGCACAGCAGACGCACGGGCCTGTTGCCTTACCCCAAGGCCCTGTCTGGAGGGGAACTAAAAGCTCATGCAGGAGAGCGAGTGACCTTAGCCGGGCTGGGCTGGACTGCGGACCGGCAAGCAGAAGTAAAGAGAGCACGAGACCAGGGAAACAGAGGCAAGTCAGCGTAGTCACTGGGAGATGTCGACCCCCCATCCTCAATAATGGAGAGAACACGGGGCAAAAGATCAACAAGGAAACAGGCCACATAAACAGCAGCATACACCAATGAGCTCTAACAAACCTGCACAGAACCCTCCACCCAACACCAGCAGAATACACATTCTTATCAAGGGCACATGGAATATTCTCCGGGTTAGGTTATATGAAGGTCAGGCCATAAAACAAGACTCATAAATGTCAAAGGACTGAAATCACGCCAATTATGTCCTCTGGCCACAGTGGGATGGAGTGAGAAAGCAGTAACAGAAGGAAATTTGGGGAAATTCACCAGTGCGTCAAAGAAGGAAAGTAATGGAAATTAGAAAAGACTTTGAGATGAATGAAAATGAAAGCAAAACATATAGGCCAAAACGTACAGGCTTCAGTAAAAGCAGTATGCAGAGGAAAATTTATAGATAGGGACCTATATATTTTAAAGATTTTGTTTATTTGTCAGAGAAAGGAACACAAGCAGGGAGAGCAGCAGGCAGAGGGAGAAGCAGGTTCCCCACTGAGCAAGGAGCCAATCCCAAGACCCTGGGACCGTGACCTGGGCCAAAGGCAGCCACTTAACTGAGTGAGCCACCCAGGCATCCCTAGGCACCTATATTTAGGGGGGGGGGAAAAAGGACAGGGGGACGCTGGGTGGCTCAGTCAGTTGGGTGTCTGACTCGTGGTTTTGGCTCAGGTCATGATCTCATGGGTTGTGACATGGAGCCCCACGCTGGGCTCCCCATTCAGTGGGCAGTCTGCTCGACATTCTCTCTCTCCTTCTGCCTCTCCTCCACACTCTCTAATAAATAAATTAAAAAGAAAAAAAAAAAAAAGAGGAGCGCCTGGCAGACCTCGTGATTCTTGATCTCGGGGTCATGGGCTCAAGCCCCACACTGCATGTAGTACGGCTTAAAAATAAAATCTTCAGGGCACCTGGGTGGCTCAAGCAGTTAAGCGTCTGCCTTTGGCTCAGGTCATGATCCCAGGGTCCTGGGATCAAGTCCTGCATCAGGCTTCCTGTTCAGTGGGGAGTCTGCTTCTCTGCCCCTCCTCTGGCTCATGCACATTCTCTCTCTCCCTCTCTCACTCTCTCTCTCAAGTAAATAAATAAAATCTTTAAAAAATAAAAATAAATAAAATAAAATCTTAAAAAAAAATAAAAACAGGGGCATCTGGGTGGCTCAGTTGAGTTGGTTAAGCGTCTGCCTTTGGCTAAGGTCATGATTCTGGGGTCCTGGGCTCGAGCCCCGAATCAGGTTCTCTACTCAGCAGGGAGTCTGCTCCTCCCTCTCCCTCGGCCTGTCTCCCCAGTTGTGCGCTCTCTCCCTCTGAAATAAATAAAACCTTTTCAAAGATTTTTTAATAAATAGGTTAATTAAAATTAATTTTAATTAAATTTTAATTTAGTTTAATAAAATTTAATTTTAATTAAAAATTTAAAAAGACAGACATACGGACTATAGGTTGTTCTATATCAATTATACCTCAATAAAGCTTTTATTTTTCTATTTGACAGAGAGAGAGATCACAAGTAGGCAGAGCGGGAGGCAGAGAGAGATAGGGAAGTGGGCTCTCTGCTCAGCAGGGACTCGATGCGGGGCTTGATCCCAGGACCCTGAGATCATGACCTGAGCCGAAGGCAGAGGCTTTAACCCACTAAGCCACCTAGGTGCCCCCAAAAAAGAAAAATTTTAAAAGAAAGATTTCAAATAAAAAATCATTTTAGGAACTCAAAAAAGAAACAAACAAAAACAAACCAAAGCAAACCAAAAGAAGGAAACAGGGACGCCTGGGTGTCTCAGATGGTTAAGCGGCTGCCTTTGGCTCAGGTCATGATCCCAGGGTCCTGGGATCAAGCCCCACGTTGGGCTCTCTGCTCAGCAGGGTGCTTTCCCCTCTCTCTCTGCCTCTCTCTCCTGCTCATGCACTCATTCTCTCTCTCAAATAAATAAAATCTTAAAAAAAAGAAGGAAATAATAAAGATTACAGAGGCAATAAATGAAATAGTCAATTTAAAAATAGAGAAAAATCAATAAAACCAAAGTTGGTTCTTTGAAAAAATCAACAAAATGGACAAATCTCTAGCTAAATTAACCAAAAAAAGAAAGGACTCAAATTACTAAAATCAGGAACCTACCAACCTTTCAGAAATAAAAAAGGATTATAAGGAAATACTCTCCCAACAAATTAAATAACCTAAATCAAATGGACGAGTTCATAAAAAGACACAAAATACTGAAAATCACTCAAAAAGAGAAAGACATCAAGGGGTGGCTGGCTGGCTCAGTTGGTATAGTATATGACTCTTGATCTCAGGGTTGTAAGTTGGAGCCCCATGTTGGATGTAGAGATTACTTAAAAATAAAACCTTAAAAAGAAAAAGAAATCTGAATAGACCTATAACAAGACTGAATTCATGCTCAAAAACCTTCCCACAAAAAAAGCGCACAGGTCCAAATGGCTTCACTTGTAAATTCTTTTTTTTTTTTTTTTGTAAGATTTTATTTATTTATTTGACAGAGAGAAAGAGAGGGAGCACAAGCAGGGAGAGCGGGAGAGGGACAAGCAGCGTCCCTGCCAAGCAGGGAGCCCCATGTGGGGCTCCACCCCAGAACCCTGGGACCATGACCCCAGCAGAAGGCAGATGCCCAACCAGCTGAGCCACCCAGGTGCCCCTTCACTGGTAAATTCTAACAAACACTTAAAGAAGGTTTAACACTGATCCTTCACAAACTCTGCCAAAAAAACAGAAGAGCAAGGAACACTTCCTAAGTGGTCCTATGAGGCCAGCATTATCTTGATACCAAAGCCAGATAAAAACATGACAAGAAAACAACAGACTGATATTTCTTATGAATATAGACCAAAAAAATCCTCAAAAAAAAAAAAATACAAGTAAGCCAAATCCAACAACATACAAAAAGGATTATACACCATAGCCAAGTGAGATTTATCACAGGAATGCCATAATGGTCCAAAAATGCAAAGATCAATCAATACAACACACCGTATAAAGAGTAAATGACGGGACACCTGGGTGGCTCAGTTGGTTGAGCAGCTGCCTTTGGCTCAGGTCATGATCCCAGCGTCTTGGGATCGAGTCCCGCATCGGACTCCTTGCTCCGCGGGGAGCCTGCTCCTCTCTCTGCCTCTGCCTGCCTCTCTGCCTGCTTGTGTTCTCTCTCTGTTAAATAAATAAATAAAATCTTAAAAAAAAAAAAAACAGTAAATGACAAAACTATACAATGATCTCAAGAGATGCAGAAAAGGCATTTGGTAAAATCTAACACCCTTTCACGATAAAAACACTTAAGAAACTTGGAACGGAAGGGAATTATCCCAACCTGATAGAGGGCATTTACACAAAACCTACAGCTAACATCCTATTTAATGATAAAGTACTTAAAGCTTTCCCTCTAAGATCAGGAATAAGACAAGGATATCTATTCTCACTTCTATTCAGTATTGTCTGGAGGTTCTAGCCAAGGCAATAAGGCAAGAAAAAAATAAATGAGTGCATCCAAAGGAAAAAGCAAACTTCAAACTTGACATGATCACATCTGTGGAAACCACTATGGAATCCACCGAAAACAACACCACAAAGACCTAAATAAGTGAAAGGACATCTGGGGTTTATAGACTGAAACACTTAATATTGTTAAGATGGTAATACTCCCCAAATAGATCTAAATCTTTTCAACAGGGGTACCTGGGTGGTTTAGGTCATGACCTCAGGGTCCTGGGATCGAGCCCCGCATCAGGCTCCCTGGGAGCCTGCTTCTCTCTCTCTGTCTCTCAAATAAATAAATAAAATCTTTAAAAATAAACAAATAAGTAAATCTTTTCAACGAATACTACTGGGCCAACTGGACAGCCACATGTAAAGGAATGAAGTTGGACTCCTACCTCACAAGATACATAAAAATTGACTCAAAATGGATCAGAGACCTAAATGTAAGTCCTAAAACTACAACGTAGTTAACAGAAAATATAATAAGAGTATTTACAATAACTAAGATATGGAAATAACCTACGTGTCCATCAATAGATGAATGGATAAAGAAATGGTGAATTGTGGTGTACGTACACACACTGGAATATTATTCAGCCATAAAAAAGGAATGAGATCTTGCTACTTTCGACAACATGGATGGATCCTGAGGGTATTATGCTAAGTGAAATAAGACAGAGAAATAAAATCACTGTCTGATCTTATATGTGAAATCTTAAACATACCGACAAACAAAAAAACCCACCAAACTCAGAAACAGAGAATAGATCAGTAGTTGCCAGAGGTCGGGGGAGGGGGGGGAGGAACAGGAGATGAAAAAAAAAATAGGCATCCAATTCTGTTTGTTTGATTTGGGAACCCTTGCTTTCACATGCACTTCTTAAAATGACTTAGTCTAACTGAAACATTCCCCATAATGACCAATGTAATTCCATGTTGTTTTAGTAAGATTTTGACTTTTTTTTTTTTTTTTTTAAGATCTACAGCTTCTGTGACCACAGTTCTTAGACATAAAACAAGCAGCTATACCAAAAGGTGGAGTGCTCAGTTATCTGAAACCTAAGGATACCATTTCTTCAGATAAGCCTTGGGTCTCTCGGAGCCAAATTAATACCTGAGTGGGATGTGCCACTGGGCTGGAATATTGTGGTTATTTTACCGTCTATCTCACTGCATGGAATTTTTTTCAAGGTTGGCAAGTGCCCTAGTGTCGATCTAAACTGTTCCATGACCAGTTTAGGGAGCATGGGAGTCGTAGATTCAGGTGGCAAAAAATATAGGAAAGAAAATTTATAAAAGAAAATACAAGAGTAAACCTTCATGACCCTCATGGATTGGACAACAGATTTTCAGATACGACACCAAAACCATAAGTGACAAAAGAACAAAATAGGGATGGGATTTCATCAAAATAAAATTTGTCTTCTTCTAAGGACACTATCAACAAAGTAAAAAGAGAACTCACATAATAGGAGAAGGTATTTGCAAATCATATATCTCATAAGAGATTGGTCTTGATACAAGATATAAAGAACTTTTACAAATCAATAACAGACAAATAATCCAATTTAAAAATGGACAAAGGATAGGGGCGCCCGGGTGGCTCAGTGGGTTAAAGCCTCTGCCTTCTGCTCAGGTCGTGGTCTCAGGGTCCTGGGATCGAGCCCCACATCTGGCTCTCTGCTCAGCAGGGAGCCTGCTTCCCCCTCTCTCTCTGCCTGCCTCTCCGCCTACTTGTGATCTCTCTCTCTCTGTCAAATAAATAAATAAAATCTTTAAAAAAAATGGACAAAGGATATAAATAGACATGTCTTCAAAGAAGACAGAAGAATGGCCATTAAGCATACGAAAACTTTTATCAGTTATTAGGGAAACGAAAATTGAAAAAGGAGCGAAATACCACTTCATATCCACTAGAAAGCTAAATTCAAAAAGACAGATAATAGCAAGTGTTGGCAAAGATGTGGAGAAATCAGAACCCTCCTACAGTGCTGGTCCGCTGTAAAATGGCGCAGCCACCATGCAAAACTGGGAGTTTCTCAAGATTAAACATAAGCATTACCACATAGTGCAATAATTCCAGTCCTACACAGAGACTCAAAAGAAATGAACACGTGTGCACACAAAAATCTGCACACAAATGTTCACAGCAGCGCTATTCCTGACGGCCAAAAAGTAGAAACGACCCAAATGTTAGTCAACTGAGGAATGGATAAACACAAGGGGGCATAATCTGCACAGTGGAATATTATTCAGCCATGAAAAGGAATGGAGTTGTGATTCGTGCGATAGCAAGGACAAACCTTGAACACACAGTACGAAGTGCAAGGAGCCAGACACAAAAAGCACGTTGTGTACAATTCCATTAATACCAAACGTCCAGAGCAGGCAAATTCATAGACAGAAAGCAAATTAGTGGCTGGGAGTTGCTGGGGGGTGGGGAGTGACTGCTGATGTGGACAGTTTCTTTCGGGGGCATGAAAAGGTTCTGAAATTAGACAGTGGTGACCGCCACAAAATTCTGTGAAGATGCTAAAAATCACCTGAGAGTACACTTTTTTTAAGACTTTATTTTTATTAAAAGATTCTATTTGTTTATTTGACAGAGAGAGAGAGAGAGAGATCACAAGTAGGCAGAGAGGCAGGCAGAGAGAGAGGGGGAAGCAGGCTCCCCGCCGAGCAGAGAGCCCAACACGGGGCTCGATCCCAGGACCCTGAGATCATGACCCAAGCTGAAGGCAGAGGCTTAAACCCACTGAGCCACCCAGGTGCCCCAAGGCTTTATTTTTAAGTCATCTCTACACCTAACTCACAGGTGGCTCAAACTCACAACCTTAAGATCAAGAGTTACATGCTCAGGACGCCTGGGTGGCTGAGTCACTTAAGCATCTGCCTTCAGTTCAGGTCATGATCCCGGGGTCCTGGGATCAAGCCCCGCATCAGGCCCCTTGCTCAGTGGGGAGCAAGGGGTTTCTCCCTCTGCCTCTGCTGCTCCCCCTGCTTGTGCTTGCTCACTCTGCTCTCTTGCGCTCTCTCTCTGACAAATAAGTAAGTAAAATCTTAAAAAAAAAAGGCGGGGGGGGGGGGGCGCCTGGGTGGCTCAGTTGGTTAAGCGACTGCCTTCGGCCCAGGTCGTGATCCGGGAGTCCTGGGATCGAGTCCCGCTCGATCCCAGTGCCCAGCAGGTCACTGACCTTCCAGTCCCAGCTCTGCAGGGAGTCTCTTCTCCCTCTCACCCTCTCCCCTCTCATGCTCTCTCTCACTCTCTCTCTCTCACAAATAAATAAATAAAATCTTAAAAAAAAAAAAAAAAAGTCACATGCTCTACGGACTGAGCCAGCCAGGTGTCCCCTCCAATAGTACTTTAAAAAGATGAGGTGTTTTTTTTTTTTAAAGATGAGTTTCATGGTATGTGAATTATACTTCAGTGCAGTAGAGATGCTATTTTAAAACAAAAAGCAGGAGAGCAACCCATGTACCAAGAAGGGAACAAGTCCATCATCTATAAAAACCACTGCTGGGGGGCCTGGGCGGCTCAGTCAGCTGAGCTGCCCCTCCCGCTGCTCTCTCTCTAATAAATAAATCTAAAAAAAAAAAAAAAAAAGGATAAAAACCACTGCCAACCCACACAAACCCTCCCAGAAAGGCCCAGGCCTCTGACTGTGGCCTGGCCTCATCCTGCCCTCCTCCAGCCTCATCCTCTCTGCGACCCTGATCTCAGTCACAGCCTCTGTCTCCTGGTGGCTGCCTGGTGTGTGCCTCCCCCACCCGGCATGACTCCAAGCGGCGACAACAGAGGGGCAGCCCAGGTTGGAGCGGGGCACACAGCAAGCCAGCTGCCTTGGCTAGGGGAGTACCAGTTAATGACTGAGGCGCACGGTTCGTTTGGGAGGAGAGGAGGTTCTAGAGCAACTAACATGCACCAGGCACCGTACAGAAGGCAGGGGCACCCCCAAGAGCAAGGTCCCGCCAGCAGGGCACTGACCTTCTCCTGGGTGGAGATGGACTATAAACCAAATAAACAGGTAGAACAATGACAGGGAGTGACAAGTGCTTCCAAGAAAAAGAAAGCAGGGCAAGAGGATGGGGTAACAGGGTGGAGGCATTTTAGCAGTGGGGCCAGGCAGGGCCTGCTGAGGAGGAGACATCTGACCGCAGGCCGGATGGAGGTGACAAGTGATCCATCAGGTTATCTCAAGGAAAGGGCTTTCCAGGCAGAAGAAGAGCATATGCAAAGGCCCTGAGGTGGGAACCTGTTTCACATGTTTGAGGAACAGTGAGGAGCCCAGTACAGCCAGAAGAGAACAAGTAAGGGAGGGAGGGAGGAAGAGAAAGACAGACACACAGAAAGAAAGAAAGACAGACACACAGAAAGAAAGAAAGAAAGAAAGAAAGAAAGAAAGAAAGAAAGAAAGAAAGAAACTGACACAATTGGACACTCATATGCAAAAAAATCATAACCTCAATCTGTATCGCCTAAGTCCTACATAAGTTAACTCAAAATGTATCCGACTCATGAGCCACACCAGACAGAAGCATAAATGTTTCCATCAGCATTGTTCACAATCACCAAGAACGAGACAATGCCTGGCCTTCAGTGGGTAAACAGTTCAGCAGACGGCAGCCCGGCCAAACCATGAAATACTCCCCAGCAATAAAAAGGACTGACCGGCAGCTGCATTCAGCCTGGATGGGTCTCCAGTGTGTTCTGCAGAGTGAAACACGGCCGACTCAGAAGCCGCGTGGGCTCATTTACATAAGATTCTGGAAAAGGCAAAGCCATAGGGTAGAGATCCCAGGAGCAGGTGCCAGGTACACAGGGTGGAGAAGGGGTGACCACAGAGGGGCACAGGGGGACTCCTGGGGGGGCTGCAAGTGTTCTGTCTGTTGATCGTGCTGATGGCGACACAAGTCGGCCTGTTTGGCAAAACAGAACTCTACGCTAAAAATGGGCGGCGTCTACTCTATGTAAATTACACCTGGAGGGTGGGAAACAAGCCGAAGGGGCAAGCAAGTTCTCTTTGTGCTGACACAGGAAGATCTCCAAGAAACACTGTCCAGTAATGATCTCACCACTCTGACCAGGGTGCAAAGCTGTGCAGGGTGCAGGGGGGAGGGGAGAACACACACACACACACACACACACACACACGCACACACACGTCCGGAGCCCAGTTAGCTGTGAAGGCGCTGGCTGCAGGGGCAGATGGGGAGCGAGGCCTCCCTCTCCATCCCTTCCGGTATTTTGCAACTTGGTGCCATACTGAACATATCACCGATCTAAGTAATTAAGAAGACCTTCGAGGCTTCCAAAGGATGGTGTATGAAAGGAGAGAAAGAGTGCACTACCGTAGGGAAAGCTGAAAAACACCACCTTGACCAAGAGATCAAGGTCAGCATCACCCGCGAGAAGACTTGTTGACATCATGGAGCGCTGACAGGATGTGGAAGGAAGGGCTCCTCACCCCAGTGTTCTTCTCCCCAAACCTGGAGCCCCCATCTAGTCGTGGAAATACCAGAAAAACCCAAACTGAAGGACATTCTATCAAATGCCAAGGGCATGAAAAGCAAGCAAAGAGGGTGGTGCGGTCACAGAGCAGCAGAGAATGCGGAGGAGGGACGACTGGCCTGCAGCGTGGCATCCCGGATGGGGTCCTGGGACAGAAAAAGGACACAGCACGGGAAGCTGGGGAAATCTGCAGGAAGTCTGGCTTTCCTTAATGCTAAGAACCCTCCAAGGTTCACCTCTCAGCTTGAGGAATGTAAGCGGTAAGACGTTAACATCAGCAAAGGATGGCTGAAGGCTACATGGGAGCTCTGGCTACTGTCTTTGCTAGTTTAAACTTAAAACTTGTTTATTTTGGGGGTGCCTGGGGGGCTCAGTCAGCTAAGCATCCAGCTTCAGCTCAGGTCATGATCGCAAGGTCCTGGGATCGAGCCCCACGTCGGCTCCCCACTCGGCACAGAGTCTGCTTCTCCCCCCCCCCCCCCGCTCGTTCTCTCTCTCTCATAAATAAAATCTTAAAAAAAAAAAACTTGTTTTGGGGCGCCTGGGTGGCTCAGTGGGTTAAGCCTCTGCCTTTGGCTCGGGTCATGGTCTCGGGGTCCTGGGATCGAGCCCCACATCGGGCTCTCTGCTCAGCGGGGAGCCTGCTTCCCCCTCTCTCTCTGCCTGCTTGTGATCTCTCTCTGTCAAATAAAGAAAATCTTAAAAAAAAAAAAAAAAAAGAACTGAAAACTCAGGCCAACGTGTCATTTTCTGTGGGTGCCAGGAGCGTGCTCCGGGGGGAGCCTCCCCCCGCGGCCGCCGGCGAGCAGGGCCAGGCAGCGCCAGCAGCAGGTGTCGGCAGGACAGACGCCACAGAGGATGGACTTCTGTCAGAGCGGCCTCCCGTCAGACGAGGGGAACGCAGTGTTGCAAGACAAGATGTGCCGCCTCAAACTGCAGGAAGGCTCCCTCAAGCTGCGTGGGTGGCTCCCCGTCTCTGGTCACAGTCCCCCGATCCTGACTTAGAGATCCCTGGCACCCCGTCGCCCCGCTGGGCAGCAGAAGAACAACATGTGAAGACATCATCCTCAAAGCTACTGGCTCCCTGGCTACCGGGCCAGCCAGGAGCCTCCTGGACAAGGAGGCTGTGATCATCCGGAAGGACCCTGCCCCTCAGCAGAGAACACAGAGGCCCAATGGACTGAGACAGACAGGGCTGTGTCCCAGGCCCACCACAGGGGCATCCTCCAGGGCTGGCCTGGCCGTGCCAGGGTGTATCACCCAGCAGGCGGCTGTCACCCCAGCTGGGACCATTCCTGCCTGCTCTGCTCGCCAGCAGCCTGCCAGTCCCTGGAGACTCTTATCGCTGGGAAAATGTATCACGCAGCAGAGTCCCCAGGACGCCTCCTCCTCCTCCGTCTGGGCGCGGGGGTGTCACCAGGGGGCTGGACAGCTCTGCTGGCCACCTGTCCATACCCTGCGGGTCTGTGGTCTGAGCGGGTTCAAGTTCGGCCAGAGGAAGTCTCCCATTACAGAGCACGGGTTTTCCATGCTATGGCGCACGACTAGAATCCCCCGGGAGTTTTCAGTTGGTCTAGGGAGGCATGCTCGTATTTTATGAACCTCTCCCCCCGGCTCCCTATGGGAGGACGACCCCCAGTGGCTCTCCTTCCGTGGTTCTGCTCTGGTCCAGGTGGGCACGCGGGCATTCCCCCCAGTGCCTTCGAAACTCGGGGCCCCCATGGTGAACGTGCTGGGCAAAGTGGTGCCCACTCCTGCCTGGCAGCCAGGTACAAAGCAAGAGCTAAGGGGGCAGCTCACTGGAAGCTCTACGGGGCCTCCATCGCCCCAGGCCCGGGTGGGGGCCCCTCTGGGGTGAGGGGGATTCAGCCCGGACAGATACCTGAGCCTGGCTGGCCCTGGGGTCTCAGCATAACACTTATTACTCAGTGTCCACAGGACAAATTGCAGCCCTGCCCGTGAGGAAGATGCGCGTGTTTCTGCCCCCCCCCCCGCCGCCCCGGAGCAGCTCCCGCCCCAGCTCCCGCCCCAGCCCTCCACTGTGAGCCCCAGCCGGGGTTCCCCGCGCAGCCTCCAGCCCCCTTCTCAACCAATGTCTGTGCGGTGAAACTGATCCAATTCTGGTTTCTAGGGACACTCATTCAACAAATACGCATGTTCCTGCTCCATACCATGACAGCAAGGAACACAGACAAAAATCCCTGCCCGAGAACCTGCCATTCTGTTGGGGGTCGGGGGGGGGGTGCGGACAAAGAGATAGACAAAATAATGAAAATAGTTTCAGGTGCTAATAAGAGCTCCGAAGAAAACACGTCAGGGCAGGGGGTCTGAGAGAGTGCCAGGCCCGGCGTGAGCCAGGGTAGGCAAGGGCTGGCCTCGCTGAGAGGGGAGCTTTCCGCAGGGACCCAAGAAGAGACGTGCGGGGCGGGTCATGCTGAACCCCGGACAAAGAGGAGATCCAAATGAGGAACGAGGGGTGCCTGGGTGGCTCAGTGGGTTAAGCCTCTGCCTTCGGCTCAGGTCATGATCTCGGGGTCCTGGGATCAAGCTCTGCATCGGGCTCTCTTCTCAGCGGGGAGCCCGCTTCTCCCTCTCTCTCTGCCTGCCTCTCTGCCGACTTGTGATCTCTCTCCTCTCTGTCAAATAAATAAATAAAATCTTTAAAAAAACAAACAAACAAACAAATGAGGAACGAGAAAGGCTTCAGGTGAGCGTGCGCCTGGGGGGTTCTGGGAGCAGGCCGAGTGGCCGGAGGGATGAAGGAGGGGAGAACGGGAGGAGGGGAGGGCAGGAGTTGGGGAGGGGTAGGGAGGCACAGAAGTTGGGAGGGAGGCGGGAGCCAGGGCGGGTTGTGCCAGAAGAGGGAGGACTCTCCCACCAGTCCCAAACCAATCCCAGGGAAGCGGCTCCGTGCTGGCGCCTTGGCCACCACATCTGGGGAGGTGAGGACCACAAATACCCCGCTGGCCGCCGCGCTCCGCTCCTGCATACTGCACAGGTGCGCCCACCCACGTGAAATCCTGGGACTAGATGACCAGGAAGAGCCTCAACACCCACCCCCCGCAGGCTGGCAAATAAACCAAGCTGCCTCTGTACCCTGACTAGTACACAGCCAGGAAAGAGGGGATGAGAGAAGAGAGGGGCTGAAGGAGGGCGTGTGTCACAATGAGCACCGGGGGTTGGACGGACGCGATAGTGCACACCTGAAACCGATATAACACTGCATGTTAACTAACTGGAATTAAAATCAAAAACAATAAAAAAAAGAAAGAAAGAAAGAAAGAAAAGGACAGAAAAGACAGCACCTATGAACAGGGCTCGAGCCACGAGCTGCGGCCCACGGCCAGGCAGGATGGGCACAAAGGTACGAATTCATATGAAGGCCAGCTTCTGCCCATTCTCCTCACCTCCACAGAAAGACCTATGCCTCCTCTAGGAAGCATTCCTTGACCACCCCTCCCACCCCAAGTCTCCCTATCAGAACCTGTGTCTTCCACATGCCTCCACGCCCCTTCTCACCGTGCCTGAGAGGACAGGAAGCTCTGGGGGTTCACTCGCGGCAACGCCCCCATTCAAGCCCAGCCTCTGCGGCTCGCTAGAGGGGAGACAAAACTGGTTGAGTGAACCCGTGGGCAAGCGCAGGGACTGGAGGCCCCCACCGGCCTCCCCCCGCCAGCTGCCTTGTCTGTAATGTGGGGCCGACCCACAAGGAGACACAGACAGTGCTCGGGGCCTGGCACACGGCAAGCACATCAAAGGTGCGGGAAGTCCATTCGGTGTGGGAGGAAGACCAGGGCCACCTCCGACGGCCACGGAAGGAGGCCAATCGAGCAACTGAGGTGTGTTACTGGGCACGTCGGTGGGCACTGCGAGGACCTAAAGAGGGTTTGGTTTATTCCTCAACACCTGGCCTTGTTCCAGAAGTCTCTGAGGCCACGTGCGGGACAAGCAGAGCAGGAAGAGTGAAAACTCGATCCTAGGAAGCTGGGCCACGGGTTGAGGGTGCCACTCCAGGACCAGGCCAGCAGGCCCCGGGGAGGCCTCCCATGAAGGTCAAGGCTCTGGGTTCAAGTCCGGCCACCCGCAGCCCCAACATCCTCGGGCAAGGCTCTCTGACTCAGTCTCCTCACCAGTTAACAAGGACGGAGCACCGGCCTCAAGGCGAGAAAGGCGCCTGGTGCCAAGGCCCCAGCGTGGCCGATGCACACGGTGGGTGCTGCCACTTCTCACGGGGACAGTCACAGCAGCTCCCACTGGCCCCCTGCCTCCATTCCTTAGCCCTCTGGGGCCGTCAGGAAATCCCAAGCAGCAGTGACAGACGCTCCAACGTGGAAAGACCTCTGGGATATGTTATGCGGCTGGAAAGCAAGTTGCCACGCTATGTGACTACGGTGGTGTCAGTTCTAGAAAGCAGACACGGTGGAAAAGAACCAACTACTGGGCGGGCCACAGATGTTCTGCAGGTACCGGCAAGGACTTCTGGACAAAAATACACGAGAGGGGTCTGGCAGGATCCACCCCAACCTGATGATGGGGCTCCCCCGTGCAGCTGGGAGGACGGGACCGGGCTGAAGCGTGTTCTTCCTCATCGGTCACGGTTTCCCTTTTCACGAGAGCTCGGCCTTCGGTGTCCTACTTGTGTAATTCAAATTTAGGGAAAGCAGGCCTCCCACGGGCTCTCTCCTGACCCTCACGGGCCGGCTGGTTCAGGCCTCCATCTCAGCCCCCTCTGAGCGCAGCAGCGACCCAGCAGGCCCGGATGCAGGGCCTTCCATGCCGGCCCTCCCCTCTGCAGGGCACGCTCTGCCCCCAGGACTTCGAGCGGCCGGCTGCATTGTGGGGCACCCACCGAGCCCCTGTCTGAAGCAGTCCCCGCCCAGCCGCTCTCTCCCTGCCCGCTCCCACCATTTTCGCCACACTCCATGTTCAGAAAGTCGTTCATACAACCGTTCACCGGATCTCTGTCCATCTTGGTCCCCGTGGGATTCCCAGCACCCGGCAGGGGAGGTGCTCCTGGACCCGGTGCGCCGGACCCGCGGCGAGCAGCCTCAAAGGATGCCGAAAGCCAGAAGCCATGCCACCCGTCCCCTCGGCCCCCTCCTCGAACACAAGGGCCATGGCATCACTGTCCACCCCACACCTCCCCACCCCTGATGGCCCCGAGCACCCAGCTCTGGAGAGACGGGCCTTGGGCCCGGCTGCTGGACTCCTCCCTGCTCGATTTCAAGTCGGTTCCCCTCTCTGGCCTCAGTTTCCTCACCTGCAAAGCAAGGATGCTAAGAGCTGCAGCCCAGGGCTGCTGGGACCACACGGTCAAATTTTAGGCAGACGTCCCCCAGGGGAGGGCACGGAGCGATGCCCCACAATTATCACCTCCTACTGGGTCACAAACATCCAGCAGCCGGTGAAACCAGGAGTCACCCGGCTCCCTGTTCAGGCTGAGGGCGACTCTGGGAGGGAAAATCCCCAGCACCCAGCAGGGGCCTCACAGCCAACACCAACAGGAACCCAAAACGCACCCAGAAGCCGAGTCTTTTCTCTCCCGGGCCATCTTGCTTCAGAGGCAAGGCAATTTTTGTCTTTTATTCGGATGGAAGCTAATGCCCTATAAATATCTCATTATTGGCTTGCATTTTCCCAAAGCTATCACACAATAAGGGCTTAATTACAGCATGTGGTTAGCAACTCCAGTAAATTAAGGGTCTGCTGATGTTCCCATTTTTTTCTTGCAATTGAGGGCCCTGTAATTTCGGCATTTCCACTCAAATCCAACAAGAGCTTGGCAGATGTGGCTCTGACCCAAATGCAAACACCTGGAGAGACACGTGGTTCCCTTCCATCGGCGCGAGCTGAAAGCCCTCAATCTAGAACTGTCCACAGGCTTGTCCTCTGCCCTCGCCCGGAAACGCCCAGCTTACCGCCAGGGGATTTCAATCCATGTACCTAGTGAGGGCCATCATCCCTGGACCCGCAGCTCTGAGAAAGCCCTCGGCGGCCCGGAGCTCAGCTCTGGAGAAAGCTGTCTTCCCGGCCATAAACATAATCTGAACAAGCAAAACCAAACCAAGAATCATATGGGGAGACCACCCACAGGGGGGTTCAGGAGACATACACCTTCCCAGGCTTTTTGCTCCGAAAATACGAGATGAGAGCACACCTCCGCTGGGTCCGGAAGCGAGCAGGTCTTACAAGGCCTTTCTAGACCATTAAGTCCTCTCCTCCCTCCCGGAGTAGCTATTTCATAGCTCATTGTCCGACACACTGTTTGCCCAGCCAATTCGCTACTGTGGGGCATTTCTGCTCCCCATCTCCCACCGCCGTACACTAAGCACAAAAGACTCTCTAGCCAAGTATCTGACCCCAGCCACCATTTCCACTTAGAAATGCACCAGTAATGGGCCCCCCGCTAGCGTTTCCGGATCTGGCTCAGTGGAGGGTCCCAGTTACATCTCCCCCAGGCGAAAGCCAGAATGAGGCCCGCCTGCATGAGAGGCACTCAATTCCTGTTTCCGCTAAAATAAGGTGGTTTTTATGGCAACAAAGTAATTATGAATTCCTTTTCTTTGCAGAAAAAGAAATTAACTGATGGTGAGTCCTCACCGAGACTTTTGCAAAACACAGGGCTCTCCTATTTCACAAGGATTAGCTCATTTGATCCTCAGCCCGCTCCCAGGGGAGAGGGAACATCCTGATCCCCATTTTCCAGACGCGTGAAGTGAGGCCCGGAGAAGTGAGGTCATTCAGCCGACGTGTTCCAGGACAGCCACTTTCCCACGGGCGCCTGGGGTCGCTCCCCATTCAGGCTCGCTCGGGTACTACTGACCACACAGGCAAAGGAACTTCAGTTTTGCACCGAAAGGAGAAACCGTGGAAACGGCTGTCACTTGCAAGCAGCTTTAAGCACCTACGACGGTGAAGCAGGCCTGCCCCTCGGTCTGGCAGCGACGGGAGCGGCCAACAGTTCCGACAGGTACCTGTTCAGCACCCACTGTGAGCCAGGCAGCCTGGTGCGGCCACGTCTCCTGGAGGGACGCATCACCAAATGGAAATGGGGCTGAGAAGGTAGAGACCCATGGGCAGCTGATTCTTGTCAAAAGAAAAATGGCACTGGGCCCCTCTGTGAGTTGGCGAGTACCGCTCACTGAGAAAATCGAGGCAAAACTGAAAATCGAAAGGGAGAGCCCTCAGCTTGCCCAGAACCAGGTCTGGAAGGATTGGAATGGCGCCACCGCAGCCTTCCCTCTGCTCAGAGCCCTCCCAGGCCCCCACCCCACCCCACCCCAGCACCTGCTAACCTCATCTCCCCTGACTCTCCTGCTATACTGGCCTCCAGGCAGGCCCACCTCAGGGCCTTTGCACTGGCCGTCCCCACAGCCTGGGATGCTCCCCCAGCAAATCTCCACCGGTGGCTCCTGCCCCACCTGCTTAAGCCTTGGCTCAAATGTCACTTTCCCAAGGAGGCCTTCCCTGACTGCGCCTCGCCCTGCACCCCCCCACCCTCCTATTTAAAACCCCAACTTGCCCCTGCCCCCTCCAAGAGCCTGCTCTTCTTGTCCTTAACAGTTACCCATTTCCACCCTGTTTCTTCCTTATCTGCCCCCCAGCACAGGGGTTTTCGTATCTTGCTAAGGGCCGTGTCTGCAGCCCCAGAACGGGGGCCGGACACATGAGTACACGTGCTCAGAAAACATTTTTCAACGAACAAATGAGAACTGCACAGCGTTTTAAGCACTTTTCCTGCGCTAGACGTTCTTCCGAGCATTTAGTTCTTGCTCCACCCTCAGTGACAGACGACTTTATCTTCCCTAAGAGGTGAGACACAGCCATCCGGTCTCCTGGAAGGGGCCCATGAGTGGATTCTGTTAACAGCCCCATTTCTGAGCTAGGGATACCGAGGTTCCGGGGACGGGGGGAAGGCTCCCGGGATCAAGCCCAGGCCCGGGGAGACTCTGAGCTGGAGGCCTCAACCTCAGCTTCCTCCTCTTCTCCCAAGAAAAAATTTCCCAAGCTCCTCCCTCCACTTGCCTGCCAAGGCTAAAAGACCAGGGTCACTGGAGAGCTACATCCTTCCCCCTTCTTAGGGTCACACGCTGGTACAGGGCGGACAAGCCAAGGGTCTTAACCTCAAAGGTTTCCAGGGCCAGGAGTCTCCGGGCGAACGTAAAATGAGCCTGGGCGAGCATTAGGGAGTACTGAGGAGTGTGGCACCTCATGTGGCCACTGCTAGTCTGACCCAGGCACCTGACGCCAAGCAAGACTTGGGCCTAGGGAGACCAGAACGTGACAATCGTAACAGCAGCTGCCATGGGCATAGGGTCAACGCACTCGACGCCCACTAACTCATGCAGTCCCCCTGGGGAGGCCCTAGTTATCACCCCATTTTACAGAAAAGGGACCTGAGTCCACTCGGCCAAAGTCACACACCCAAACACGCTGGCGTCAGGCCTGAGGCCCGGAGCCTATGTACACCACCACTGAACTCGAAAGATCTGCAGCTAAGCACTGCAAAAGCCCGAATTCTGATGCAAAATATAAGTATTGGCAGCTAATTAAAAACAAAAAAAGATTTTAAACACTACGCAAGTGCCGCAAAAGACCAGCTCGCAGGCCTGGGCCCCCAGCTGCCGCTCTGCAACCACCGGCACAGGCTGGGCTAACTGGGCCATTCTCCCTCGGACCACATTCTTAGAAAAACCAATAAGGAAGAGGCAATGGAACAGAGTGGCCCATGTTGAGCCCCAGGCATAGGCCCCTAATATATTCTCTTGCTTGTTCTTCAAAACCAGCCAAGATGTCCACTGTTAAGGGTCCACAGAGCAAAGAAGCAAACAGGTTCTCATTCAAAACGAGGCCCGCTTGCTGTCCCCCTATGACAGGGCTTGGTAGCTAAGAAACCTTACCCACGCTCCAGAAATAAAAAGAAGTTAGCTCTGTTTGAGCAACCCATACCCAAGAAGCTTTTCACCGAGTCTGGTTCTCGGGCCCTGAATTAATGCTCCTAAGGGTCAAGGTCACAGTGCAGGCTTCTGGGAGGAGGTTGCCACTGGAGCCCGCTCAGTTGTAGATGCCTGGGTGGGTGGGTAAGAGAGAAAGGCAAGGGGAGAGAGACCCCGGGTCCCCAACCTAGAGCCCCCAATTCCTCACTGAACGGCCTCGAGCAAGAGTTCTCTGCTGAGCCTCAGTTGTCTGCTCTGTAAAGTGGGATCATAGCAGTGTCGACCTCATCAGGCTTAAATGCAGTCCAGTGTGTAACTTGAAACACTTTCATTCTGATTAGTTTTTGTGGCTGACAGGAGAGGAACCAGCGTGGGGAGTAATAGCCTGTCCGCGTCGACCTACTGTGCGCCGGGCACTGTGTTAAGTAAGTACTTTCAACACACCATGCCCCTGCATCACACAACAGTCTTGTCGAGGGACCAGCACCCCATCTTAAGAGGGGGGGGGACTGAGGCTCAGAGAGGCCAAACCACCTGTGCAAGGTCATAAGGCAAATGGCGTGGAAAGGACTTTGCTGAATGCCCACTGAAAGCCTGGGCAGGGAGGAAGATAACCATGCAAAGGGGCTCACAGCCCAGCCCAAGGCTCAGCCCAGGCCCCGGCTAATCCCAAGTTCACACCTTTCCGCCACAGTGGACAACAGGCAAGGCGCCAGAGACAGAGCAGCAAAGGAGGAAATTCATGCTGCTGAGAGCAAAACTCCAGGCCTCCGGGAAGGCAGGGCGGGGCTGGACACCCAGCCGAGTTCCAGCGAGCACCAGCCTGGTGCCCTTGGGCCAAGGATGAGTCTTTTCTGAGCCTCCCTGCTCGTGTCTAAGCCGGGGATAAGGGAACCTCCACCTCGCCCATTTGGGGTTCAAGATGCTGACAAAAGAACGCAGCCCGCGACCCGCCAGATGAACGTTACCCCGACAACAACCACAGTAATAATGACGATGACTGCGATGTTATCGTTTGGCAGCCACAGGCACAAATGGAGTCCTTCCCAGAATGGAGAAGTGGCAGCCCGTCTGGGAGGCAGAAGGGCAAGAGGCGGGGGAAGGGAGAGGAAAGAACCAAACACCCCCGGAGGCCACACGTCCAGCTCTCATTCATCTGCTTCCTGAATCCTGGGAACAGCCCAGAGAGTGGAGTTTACCCACTGGACAGATGGACAGACTGAGGCTTCCAGGGCTGCCCAAAAGCCTAATCAGGCTCCAACGAGGGCCCCCAATTTGCAGGCTTTCGCTTGGGAGCTAGCCTGTGTTCTGGGGCCCCAGAGCACGGTGATAAGGGCCGGGAAAGAACCCTGCAGAAAGGTTCCCCCCCAGGGTCCTCCTTCCAACTGATGGGGAAATTCAGGTTTCATCCTTCAGCTCCCTTGTCTTCTGCATGCTCCCACCACTCCCTCCCTACTGCAGAGGTGAGGCGAGACAGCCAGGGCCTGCCAGGCCACTGATGGGCAGATTAAGATAACGCCAGTCACCTGTACAGACAGACAAAAGGATCTGTTTGGGAGAGAAGCCAGCGTTTGCCAGGGACCAGGATTAGGAGTCAGCCTAGGAGAACCAGACGACGAGTCCCCCAGGGTCCAGCCAGCCAGACTGCAGACGCTAGACAGAGTAACCCAAGTGAGGTATGGCTAAGCGTTAAAGTCTGCGAGGGGCACGGACGGGGGGCCAGGCAACACAGGTCACCCCAGACAGCTAGCCAGGCAGCAGAGGGCCGGCCTGAGGAACTGGACAGATGGACAGCCAAATGGTGGTGGCACGGAGCTCCATCCAGGACAGAGAGACAGCCAACCAGACGGCAGGGGCTGCTCCAGATAAATGAACAGCCAGCTAGACCACAGGGGTCGAACCAATAAGTATCTAACTGGCAGGTTTCGGACAGACAGAAAAGAGGGACCTAACCCTGACCCACTGGCAGCCAGATGGTAGAATTCAGCCACGAAGGCTGGGGACCAGAAGAGTCGGCGATGGTCCACCGCATTTCCTGGCCCACGCCCCCCAGTCGGTGAGACGCCCCAAGGGCCTGAGCCAGCTCCCCAGCCCCTGCAGGAAGCCCTCTGCCCAGGGCGTCCCACAGAGCCCGCCTCCCTGTCCCCGTACCCGTCGCGGGCACGCAAGCGCCGCAGTTACGCCGGCTGCGCAGGGCGCGCCATTCCCGGTCCGCCCTCCGCGCCCTAGGCCGCCGCCCGCCCGCCGTCGCCGCCGCGCTCGCTCACCGGCCGACGAAGTTCTCGAGCACCGAGCTCTTGCCGGCGCTCTGGCCGCCCACCACGGCGATCTGCGGCAGGTCCAGGTGGCAGCTCTGGCCGATGGAGCTGAACGCGTCCTGCAGCTTGTTGACCAGGGGGATCAGCTCTTCCATCCCGCGGTTGCCCATGGCGCCGGCGGCCCCGGCCCGAGCGCCCCGCGCTCCCCGCCTGCCCCCGGCCCTTAACGACGCGGCCCCGCGGCGTCCGCGGCCGTTGCTCCCCGCCCGCCCGGGCCTCGGCGCGACGCCCGCTCCCGGCTCGGCCTCACAGTCGCCGCCTCATCCGGTTCTCAGACGACACCCGACCCAAGCGACCTCCCGCCCGGGCCCCGGGGCTGCGCCCAAACCCCTCACACCACCCCCGATTGGCCGGTCGCGCTGCCACTCGTACACGCGAGCCAATGAAAGAGAGGCATAGGACTGTGGTTAAGTGACCCTTCCCCCCAGAGGACCTCCCGGCGGGCTCATTGGACTCCAGAACTGTCGCTTTTACTCAAGAGCCAATAGCGTGGGGGCAGCAAGTTGTCAAGGCCAGGAGGCGGTGTTTCGGGAAAAGGCGATGTTGGCTCCGCCCACTCTGGGAGGCCCACCATGGCAAGAAAATCCAAGTCTTATTGGCAGGAAGACCCGCCAGTCAACAGTGCCGGCCAATGACGTTAGGGATCGATTCATCGACTCTGGTTTGTCACTTGACACTACCTAGTTCCCTAAGAATTCCCCATTGGTTTATATAAATAACACTCCGTTCCGCCAGCCAACAAAGCCAGAGAGGACGGGCTTTGACCTCCGAATCCTGACTTTGATCGAGAACTTCTCTGTCAAAGAATCTTCCGTTCTTGTGATTGTTGTAGGTCTGTTAGAGAGTTTTCTGGAGTAAAGGATAAGGCGCACCATACTCGCCGAAGGGCGACACCTCGTGGTCGGACCCGGTAGTGATAGTCTCTTCTGAGTTTCCGGCCTCTAGAGAAAACTACAAGTTCCAGAATGCATCTCGGTCCGGGGCTCGCAAACCGGCTTTTCGCGCGGGGTTTCAAAGAGCTTTGAAGAGGAGTCAGGCGTTAGTAGTTCCTAGGGAGAGGCGGTCTAGCGCTGAGTCGTCGGCTCTCATTTTCATTCCTGTAAAGTCCCACTTCCGCGCTTGTGCAAGTGCTGTGCCCTTTCCTAGGATTACCATCCGCTCGCGCCCAGGCTTGATTCGGCTACCGCCTGCAACGTTGTTCCCCTGCTTCTTCAACTTGAGCGCTTCGTGACCTTTTTGAGTACCCAATGAAACTCAAAGGATCCTCTCCCCGAGAAAAGATATTATTTTGCAGTTGGTGTTGGAGGTTCTGGGAACTAGGAATCTTGGCCTCGTGGGAAAAAAAGCCGGGGGTGAGTGGAAGGATTTTAAGAAGTGATTTGATCCTCCCTGGGCATAGATTGGCCAGAGGGAAGTCCAATAAGGAGTCAGATGCAGTGGAGGTAGGGAAGTGGGCTGATGAAGCAGTAACAGGGGAATGGCAGAGTGGCCAATGGTATATGTCTGCTCCAAGACTTAAAAGCCCGGTCCCAGAGAGGTGGGCAAAAAGTCAACCAACGAGGCTTGGCATTGCAGCCTTGACCACGGTGATGGAGGCCTGGAAACACCCTACAGCGCCTTCATTGAGCTGGTTAAATAAATACTGTGCAGGGGCGCCTGGGTGGCTCAGTGGGTTAAAGCCTCTACCTTCGGCTGGGGTCATGACCCCGGGGTCCTGGGATCGAACCCTGGGCTCTCTGCTGCTCCGCGGGGAGTCTGCTTCCCCCCTCTCTCTCTGCCTGCCTCTGCCTGCTTGTGATCTTTCTCTCTGTCAAATAAACAAATACAATCTATAAATAAATAAATAAATACTGTGCAACAGCTGTAAGACAGGAAGCTCTGTCGTGTAAACAATTTGAAATATACTAAGAGGAAAAACAAGGTACAGAACTGCACACAGAGGGCGCCCCACATTCATGAAAAATATGTACACATGGAAAATCTCTGGGAGAATACACAAACTGACCAAGTAGTTGTATTTTTATGCTATTAGAACAGTGAATCCTACACATTGTACACATGGATTACGTTTTCAATATAAAAACCCTTATCTTCAAACAAACCCTTATCTTCTAAGAGCGCCTGCTCTGTAATTGGCCCCTTCTAAATCACGTGCCTATTTTTTGGCTCACTTCATTCCTCTGAACCTGTCTCCTCCTTTGTAAAATGGGGACTGCAGCTACAAATGCATCACAAAGTTGCAAGGACTGAACACACGCGACAACCACTTAGAATGGTGCCAGATCACAACTACTGTCGTCACTGTGTTTGCTGACAGCAAAATTAAGCCATGCGTCAAGAGTCAGGGCTCAGACCAGGAGCTCTTGGGCAAGCAACTTTCCCTCTCTGCCTCTCTCCTCCCCTGTGGAAAGTGGGGTACAAGTGCCCACCCTCAGGGTGGCTGGGAGGCCTGAGCCGCAGGGAAAAGGACGCAGCTCCCGTGCTGGGGTACATCCTACATGTTGAGCTGCGCCAGGTGCTTTCCAGAGAACAGCTGCTGCCAAGGTTACTTATTATTATCGAACGGGGGTGGGGGGGGTGAGGGGGGTTAAGCGCGGAACTGGACACAACATGGGGACGATATATTGGCCACAGGGGCACTCAGAAGAAGAGGACCAAGACAGGCCACCTTCCCGAGAAGGCACAGATAACACTCTAAATTAGAATAATTTTAAAAAAAAAATCCTTCAGTACCTCCCATTCCCTCCCCTCCCCTCCCCTCCCTCCTGCCCCCCAAGCCTAATCAACTCAGAGTGATCCCCACGGAGGCCAGGGCTTCGGTGGCCCAAGTGGGACAGAGGGTGGGGTCCCCATACATGGTGCCCATGAAGTCCCGGACGAAGTCAGGGAAGCGCTTCTCCACGATGCTGGCCCGCACGGCGCTCATCAGCTGCAGCTGCGGGGGCGGGGGGGGGGGGGTAATGTCAGCCAAGGTGTCAGCCAAGGGGCCCCAGGGCCCTCCCCAGCCCCGCCCCCAGGCCTGGTCCCCCCGGGCACCTGGTAGGCGATATTGTGGACAGTGAGGTGGTGCAGGGCGGCCGTGTTGTCGCTGTGCAGCAGAGTGTGCAGGAAGGCCCGGCTGTGCCTGCGGACAGGAGGCTGGGGCTCAGCCCCGCGGAGTCCTGCAGCCGTCCACACCCTCCCCCGGCCCCCAGGCCCATCTTCCCCTACTTCTGGCAGGTGGGACAGGCACAGTCGGAGTCTATGGGCCGGAAGTCCTTCTCATACTGCTTCTTCTTCAGCTGCAGGTTCCCAGTGGGCACCAAAGCCGAGCCAAAGCGCTGGAGGAGGGGTGGACGAGGGCAAAGGGGGGGTCAACCTGGTTTTCATCCACACTGGCCCCACCCCCACCCTGCCCCCGCCCCGTCTGCCCCCTGCCCAGGGCCTCACCGCCGTCCGCGTGGGGAAGACGCAGTCGAACATGTCACATCCAAGAGCCACGCAGACCACCAGATCGGTGGCATAGCTGAGAGGACGGCCATGGCGGGAGGGAGCAGAGAACCTCATGCCCTGCTCGCACACCCAGGTCTCCCCACCCCCCGCAGACACTCCGACTCCCCAGGGACTGGGCCACATTCCCTCCAAACCACCCCCAGCGGAAAGCCGTGTCCTCCTCCAGTCCCCTCCCAGGCAGGGTTGTGTCCTTCTACCAACACCAGCCCCGGCAGGGGTGCCCAGGAACCGCTCGCTCCCCACAGGTCGGGCTACTTCCCCTCCACATACCCGACCCCCATCAGGTAGCGAGGCTTGTCCTTAGGCAGCCTTGAGGTGCTCAGCGCCACCATCCTCCAGAACTGGCCCTTGCTCTCGCCCCCGCTCAGGCCCCCGATGGCGAAGCCTGGCACGTCCCTCTTGGTCATCTCTGGGGGTACAGGGCAAGGTGAGGGGCCACCAGGCCAAAGAAAATACGCCTCCTCCTTGGCAGGCCCAGGGCACTCCCTGCCCAGACGTCCACAGTCCATCGGGAAGAGAAGGGGGGGTGTCTGTCTGTCTTTCCATCTGTCTGTCTAAAGGCTGCTGGTGATCTCAGCTCCCATTTGTTGGGTGCCTGCTGCGTGTGGCACCCCCTCCCCTCCTGCAATCCTCAGGAGAGGCCCACGGGCCTCTGCTCTCTTAACTGACCCCGAGGACGACACCAGGTATGTTTCGAAACCAAGCATTTTCCGGATTCTAGAACGTCTCATGTGCTGGGTAACAGTCTGTCCTCAAACATTGTAACGTTTCTGTGGCAAAACATGTAGAGACTTCCAACAACGGGGGTAAAGAACCTCACAGGCCCGGGCTGGCCACGGAAGGAGTTAGGTGTAAATTCCTGAGCGTTCTGCATTTGAGAAGCGGGCCCCTAGGGCCCAGCCACTAGGGCGGCTCTGCACTGTTTTTGGGTGTTCCAGGCTTGACGCTGGCCCAAGGTCGCATATGCCAGAGGCTGGATTTGAACCTGGGTCCAGCCTCCGAGCCCAGCTGTGTCTTGGGCCCCAGTCGCCTAGTTCAACCACGGGAGGCCATGGCATCGACAAAATGGACCCGGTTCGAGGGTCAGGTCTCAAAGCTGGAATGAGCGGCCGAATGCACAGTGGGGACAAGTTGTTCACATGTGGCCTCCCAGCCCCTGCCCCTCCCCGCGGTCACTGATCCAGTCGTGGGGAGAACCCAGACGGCGCTGGTGCAGGCGAGCCTGGAGCGCTTTCAGAAGCAGCACCAGCGTGGCCCAGAACCGAATTTGCTAGGGCAAGACCAGCGTGGTTTTTTGTTTTGTTTTGTTTTGTTTTGTTTTGTTTTAAATGAGCAAACAGAGAATGCCAGGAAATGTTTCACGTGTTAAGGGTAACGCTCCCTGAAGTCTTGGTTTCTGCTTTCATCTATGTCCACACGTACTGAGCTATGACGGGAAATGTGTCTCTGCCTGGGGATCTCTGTTAAATGACTTCCTGGGCTGGGAGCTGGGCGCAGCTTGAGAACAAAAGGAATTACAGCAAGGACGTTCTGCACAACGGTACACGCTGACGCCAAGCCGAGGCATGAGACTTTGGACAGACTTTCCTGTTTATCCTCGCTTTGACCCATGACATTGGGAATATGTGCCCATATTACAGAGGAAAAAAGGGAGGCTCAGAGAGGCCAAGCCACTAGCCCAACGGTGCACAGCCATGAGGCAGGAGATCAGAGGTCTGGATCCAGCCAGCCAAATTCTAGGACCCAGAATCTTGCCTATGACACTTCATTGCCTTTGAATCCCCTTCTCTGCCTCCCTTTTGTCTCCACGGCCACGATAGGCCTGTCACTCTTCCCCTGGGCAAATACTCCAACCTCTTCATGAGCTGTCTGCTTCCTATCCTACTGGGATATTTTGCATGATGCCTCTTGGTCCCTGTCACTCTCCCACTCAACGGCCCTCCATAGCTCCCCAGTACCTCAGCGTGGTCTTCCGAGGCCTCCAATGTCAGCACAATGCCCTGGGGCCCACCCCTCCGTCCTGACCCTGGGAGGAAGCAGCACCTGTATCGATGAATGCTGTAGGTTCTACAGCCTGAGAACTGGGTCCAAATGCCAGCTCTGCAACGTCCAAGCTGCGTGGCTTGGGGTAAGCGACTTTACAGCTCTGGGCTTCAGGTTCCTCTTCTGTAACCTCAGGAACCTGGAAGTTCCCACCTTGTAGGATGGTTGTGAAAACTCAGCGGATCAATCTGTGACCACCAAGGGCGTAGGGTCTGACAAACACCCCCAAACTGCCTGCTATCGGAATTACTATCATGCGGCAAACATTCTAGTCCGTTCTGCCTCCGGCCTTTGCTTCAGCTATTTCGTCCACCCGTCAGCAACCACCGTCCGCACCATCACATGCCAGGCCCACGTGGGGCCCTCAGTGATGGACGAGCTCTGGATGGACCAGCACATGGGTCTACCTTCGAGGCAGGTGGCCCGGAGATCCGCATCTAGCCCGCCCTGGATGATGGCAAAGAGGTTTTGCTTGTCTGGTCGCCGATGGGCTGCAATGCACCGGTCCAGCCAGCGGATTGACCTGTGAGAGGGCCCAAGTCATGAGCCCTGGGGGAAGGGGACAAGGCGACAGGACTAGGATCCCCTCCCCCGCACATACACACCTGTACATGGCCTCCTCCACGCGTGGCCCCGTCACAGTGCTGCTGACCACATCGTCCAGTTGCATGATGATGTCTGAGCCTGGGGGGGTGAGGCAGAAGCTCCATCACTGGGAAAGACTTCGCTTCCCGTTGGGGATAAGCTGGACCCTAGAAGTCCCTCCCTGGGTCTTGCTGACTTCCACATAGCCCCCGAGTCTGTTCATACAACAACCAGAGGGAGCTTTTGAAAATACCCGTGGGGGCGCCTGGGTGGCTCAGTTGGTTAAGCAACTGCCTTCGGCTCAGGTCATGATCCCGGAGTCCCGGGATCGAGTCCCACATCAGGCTCCCAGCTCCATGGGGAGTCTGCTTCTCACTCTGACCTTCTCCCTTCTCATGCTATCTCTCACTCTCAATCTTTCCTAATAAATAAAATCTTTAAAAAAAAAAAAAAAGAAAATACCCGTGGGATCTTGCCTCCCCCTCCCCGGCCCCCCCAGCTAAAACCCTGCCCAGGCACATGGAATAAAATCCGACTCCTGCAGAGTTACCCTTCAAGAGCGAAATGTTGTGTATACAAGGTGAACCGCCATGGCGTGGTAGGGCAACGGCATCGTGGGAGCCAAGGAGACCATCAGCAGGCGCCTGGCTCAATAAATCAGGGTCCAGCCCTTAACAGAATGTTCCTTTCCCACAATTCCAAAATCTAGAAACTTCTCAAAACCAAAGACTTGGGGTGCCTGGGTGGCTCAGTGGGTTAAAGCCCCTGCCTTCGGGCTCAGGTCATGATCTCAGGGTCCTGGGATCAAGCCCCACATCGGACTCTCTGCTCAGCAGGGAGCCTGCTTCCCCCTCTCTCTCTGCCTGCCTCTCTGCCTACTTGTGATCTCTCTCTGTCAAATAAATAAATAAAATCTTAAAAAACACACACACACCAAAGACTTTATCTCACGCCTAGGGCATACCTAATTTGGCAGCAAAACCCAAGACAGTCATAATCTTTAATAAAATCCAATTTAGTGGGTGACTTATTCAGATTCAAAAAGGAAGAAAATTCTGACACATAGTACAATGTCGTGGCCATTACGCTCGGTAAAATAAGCCCGACACAAAAAATAACACATACTGTATGATTCCATTTATATGAGATCCCCAGAGAAGTCTAGAGACAGGAAGTAGATGGCGGGAGCCACAGGCTGACGGAGGGGGATGGAGAGCTAGTGTTTAATGGGAACGGAGTTTCAGCTTCGCAGGATGAAGAGTTCTGGAGAAGGGTGGTGGTGACAGTTGCGCAATAGTGCTAATGTGCTTAGTGCCACTAAATCGGACACTTAAACAGTTAAGAGTCGGGGCACCTGGCTGGCTGAGTCAGCAGAGCACGCCACTCTTGGTCTCACGGTCATGAGTTCAAGCCCTACATGGGGCATGTGGCCTACTTAAAAAAAAATAACTAAATTTAAAAAACAAATAAAAAGGGTTACGGTGGTAGCCTTATTTTTAATGGTAAATTTTATGTTAACATGTATTTGCCACAATTTATTTATTTTTATTTTTTTTAATTAACATATAATGTAGTATTTGCCCCAGGGTATTTTTTTTTAATTTTTATTTTTTTAAGATTTTATTTATTTATTTATTTGACAGAGAGCAAGAGAACACAAAAAGGGGGAGCAGCAGGCAGAGAGAGAAGCAGGGTCCCCACTGAGCAGAGAGCCCGACGCGGGGGCTCCATCCCAGGACCCTGGGATCATGACCTGAGCGGAAGGCAGACACTTAACCAACTGAACCACTCAGGCGCTCTACCATTTTTTTTTTTTTTTTTTTTTAGAGAGAGAGAGACTGAGAATGAGAGGGGAGAAGGTCAGAGGGAGAAGCAGACTTCCCGCAGAGCCGGGAGTCCGACATGGGACTCGATCCCGGGACTCCGGGATCATGACCCGAGCCGAAGGCAGTCGCCCAACCAACTGAGCCACCCAGGCGCCCCTACCATTTTTTTTTTTATGGAAAAAGGAAAAAGTAAAGTTTAACAGGGTGCTGCCTAGACCTACTAGGATATTATGCATGTTGCATTATCCTTATAAGATACTACAATTCTGAATTAACCTGAAGAACTTTAGATGGGGACTGTGGACTTCTACATGTTAGAAAAGCTCAGGGGAACACTGCCAAGACACATCATTACAGGGAAAAAGCACAGTGCAGCACACAAACCAAAGAAGGGGCGATTTGAGAATCAATAGGGATCGAGTCAACTGCAAGAGACTGAGACACATCGAATACATTTAAACCCATGATTAAATAAATAAATAAGCAAACCAACCAACCAACCCACGATTTCACGGCGATCCTAAAAATGCTAAAGATTAAGTCATCACTGCTGGAAGATGCTAAGTAATCAATCCATGAAAATTAGTAAATAAGGAAAACAATGAATCCCACATTTCCTACTTTTTCCTATATGAATTAAACCACTTCCTATATGAATTGAACTACCAGGAGTAGGTGAGGGACGTTTCTCTTTACAGAAATAACCCGGCTGATAAATGAAGAAAGAATATGACCACTTTGGAACTCCTGATGGCATCAGAGTCCCAGGCAAAGAGCCCTGATGGCTTCTGGGAAGATTCCAGCAGAAGTTGGGCACTCCTTGGTGGAAATACACACACTGCAAAGCCCTCTTGCTACAGGAAACCAGAACCTGACTCTGGCACAAAGCTCGAGATCTAACTACCAGCTATGGTAAATCCAGAAGGCAGAAGAAAACTGTTACACGCACCGTGGGGGTGATTAGCAAAATTCAAACCCTGGGACACCCTACCGGCCTAAGGGAACTCATCTCTTGAAGGAGCAAATTTATGAATGAATGAATGATGAATGAATGAATGATAAGTGAATGAATGATGAATGAATGAGTGAATGAATGAATGAATGAATGAATAAGCGCCGGGGTGGTGAAATCGAGTCCCACCTCGAACCCCACCTCTGACTCCTCCCCCAGCAGGGAGTCCACTTGGGATTCTCCGCCTCTCCTTCTGCCCCTCCCCTCCTCTGTCTCAAATAAAGTATTTTTTAAAAAGGAGGACAGGAAGGAGGTAGAGCTAGAAACTACATAACATGGACTATATGTAATATCTGTCAACAGAGACATGTTCATTGTCTTTATCAAGGAATGAGGGATATTGATGGAAATAGGAGGGACCGAAAGTTTCCCCCATAGGCCCCTTGTTGCTCTCATTATTTCAACGTATCTGTGCCCTGCTAATTTGCCATTTAAGAGAAAGCACAGCTTTAGAGATAACAATAAAAGTTCCTACTTGCCAGGCACTGCGTTAAGAGATTTCCAAACATTACGTCATTATTTCTGTGAATTATCCTCATTTGAGTTGGCTCCTCTGAAGCTCAGGCAGGGGGAGTGACTTACCCCACACCGAGCAGCCCAAAAGGAACCGGCCCGCCTCACCTCCACCCTCTTTAGGCTAGACTAGAGGAGGTGGCCCAGGATTCACTCACCTAAAGCGTTCTGGATCTCTACGGACTTCTCTGGGCTCAGAAGGGTCTCGTCGCCATCGTAGGGGGAGCGGAAGCGGACGCCCTCCTCCGTCACCTCGGACAGGGACACCAGAGACACCATCTGGAAGCCGCCACTGTCCTGGGGGAAATCCCACCGCAGGGCTGTCAGAGGGGTGGGATTGGAGAATCTCCACCTCCGAGAAGTGCCCTGGGAACCCGGCCCCAACTCCACCTCACCGTCAGTAGATTGTGGGGCCAGTTCATGAAACCATGGAGACCGTGGGCTTTCTGGATCAGCTCAGGGCCCTGGGTTAGAAGAAAGGATCAGGTTAGGGGTGAGCGCTATTCTGAGGGCTTATGTTGGACGACAGGCCTGGCCAGCTACGGTCCCCGCCGCTCCCTCATGCCCGTGCCTCGAGAGTGCCCGTACTCCCCACTCCCCGCCGCCGCCCCGTCAACGCAGAGCCCACCCACCGGCCTAAGGCCCAGATGATAGGTGTTCCCCAGGCAGATGCGGCAGCCCAGAGCGTCCAGCTGCTCGGCCGTGATGCCCTTCATAGTGGCCTGCGTGCCCACTGGCATGAACACGGGAGTGGCTACCGGCCCGTGCGGCAGCCGCAGCTCCCCTGCCCGAGCCCTGGATCGGCTGCACTCGGCCACCAGCCGCATGATTCGCGGAGCCGACTCCAGAGACGTCGGGCTGACTGCTGCCGCCATTTTAGCTAAGGGAACCACGTGGCCACTGCAACACCCTGGGCGGCGCCATGTTGACTAAAGTCACGTGATGCGGGGCGCCGGCGGTCGCTTTGGAAGTGCGTGGGGGAACCATGGAAACGGACGCTGGCATGCTCGTCCCCGCGGAGCAGCTAGTTAGTTCCCACCCGCTGCGTCTGGTCTGGACAAATAAATACTGTTATGCGTTCGAATTCCACCCCGGTCACTTCTCTCCCTCTGCCCCTCTAAGCGATGATTTTCTCCTCTATAAAATGGGGCGAATAATAGTGTTTTGGTATTAAAAACGTTGTGAAAGGGGTGCCTGGCTGGCTCAGTCGGTAGAGCACACCACTCTTGACCTCGGAGATTAAGGTTCAAGCCCCACACTGGGTGTAGGGATTACTTAAAATAAAATCTTTTAACAAATGAATAAAAAAAAACTTTGTAAAGATTGAGAAGCACGGATATATAGAGATCTTAATAAGCTGCCTTGCACTTTTTGTCAGGCTTTTGTCTATCTTGCCCATTGATTTGTCCCAAGAACTTAGAACAGCACCTAGCACACAGTACGTGCCCAATATACGTTGGTTTATACAATGAAAGAATCCCAGATTTATAGAACAGACTTGAGACTCAGAACCTAGCCACATTTATTCGTTCATTTATTCAGTGTAGACCTACATATATACATACCTACTAGTACCAGCCTTCATGCCGCACAGGGATGAGAGAGGCTGGGTCATGGATTTATTGAGCACTGTGTTCCACTAATAATAGCAAAATATTATGTAATGTATTAGTTGTTATTGTTGAAAATGGAGCTGATATCCGTCCTGGCCAGCAGAGGGCGGCATTGTCCCAGAATCCTTCCTCTCAGTGGCCCACTGGCCTAAATTGTGGGGATTTGAGCAAGACTCTGACCTTCAAAGAGCCTTGGGCTAATGATGCCAGCTTTTCTGGATGGTGGCCAGTCTTCACTGAGGCCAAGTCTGGAAAACGCCCTGTTGAGGCCCACCCCAGGGCCTTTGCACTAGCTATTGCTTTTATCTGCAATACTCTTCCTCCCTGATTTTCCCATGGCTGGCTCATATTTTATCAGTTGCTCCTGACTTTCCCAATCTTAATAATGCTCCATCCCTATCACTCTGTATCATGTCGCTTGTAACTCCTATTGTGCTTGTGAAACCTCTATACCTCGACAATGCCCCAATTTTTATTTCCAATATAGTCCTCCCTCATTGAACTCCCATCTCCTCTTTACAGATGCCTCCTTGACAACTCCACTGGGTGTCTGTCAGCACTCAAACTCTAGATGTCTAAAGTAGAGCTCCTGATTGTCCCCCCAAGCTTGCCGACATCCTTCCATCTTCCCCTTCTCAGTAATAGCAGCTCAATCTTTCCAGGAACTCAGACCAGAAACTTATGGGTGGTCCTTGACCTCGCACTGTCTTACTCCCTACAAATGACTTATCAGCAAATTCTAGCTGCTCTGCTTTCAAAATCTATACAGAATCTACTCGTTTACACACCTCTGTAGCTCTCACTCTGACCCAGCCACCAGCATTTCTTGCCTGGATTATTACAGTAGATAGCTCACTGGCCTTGAGACTTCTGTTCTTTACTCCCCATACAATATACCTGAAGATATTTTAGACGATATTCTTTCAGCATTTCACCATTATGTATGATATCTACCGTACGTTTGGGGAAGATGCACCATATCAAGTAAAGAAAGGATCTTTCGAGGTGCCTGGGTGGCTCAGAAGGTTAAGCATCCGCCTTCAGCTTGAGTCATGATCCCAGGGTACTGGGGTCAAACCACACATCAGGTTCCCTGCTGAGCGGGAAGCCTGCTTCTCCCTCTCCTGCCTGCTGCTCCCCCTGCTTGTGCTCTCTTCCTCTCTCCCTCGCTGCTAAATAAATTTTTAAAAAATCTTTAAAGAAAAAAAAGAGACCTTTCAATTCCTAGTTCGTTAACAGATTTTTGTCATAAATAAATATTTATTGTATGCTTTTTCAGTATCTGAAATAGCCATATTATTTGGCTCATTTATTTAAAATGCCCAATGACATGAATTTATTTTATTTATTAATATATTTATTTCCATTCCTGTATAAGCCCACTTTGGTCATGGTATCTTTTTACATACTATGGCATTTGACATTAATTTTAATTAATATTTTATGTAAACCTTTTGCATCCCATCTGTTATAAATTATATTGGTCCCTAGTTTTCCTTTCTTGTTGTGTCTTTGCCTGAGTTTGGTGTTCAAATTCCTATCTGTTGGAAGAAATTGTGCTAGATTGGAATTCTCTCTGGAATATTTTATTGGCCTCACTTATATATCCATCTGGTTATGTTGTTTTCCCAGAAGAAATATCTGTAGCTACTGATTTAGGTGTTGTTTTGTTTTGTTTTTTAATTTTTAAGATACACTCTATGGCCAACATGGGGCTCCAACTCAGGACCCCAAGAGTGATCAAGAGTCACATGTTCTGGGGCGCCTGGGTGGCTCAGTGGGTTAAGCCTCTGCCTTCGGCTCACGTCATGATCCCAGAGTCCCGGAAATGAGCTCCACATCGGGCTCCCTGATCAGCAGGAAACCTGCCTCTCCCTCTCTTTCTGCCTGCTGCTTACAAATAAATAAGTAAAAATCTTTTTTAAAAGATCATTATACCACACACCTAGTCCCTCGATCTACTTTGTTTCCTACGATTATGTGTCTAAAACTTATTTGTGTCCTATTTAGTTGTGGTCCATTCTTTTCTTCTGCAAATCAGCATACCGTTATGTACAGTAAATACACTACCATGTACTTATTCATTCTTTAGTCAATGAACTTGTGAACTTTTCAGTGTTTTTTATTTGTTTGTTCGTTTTTGCTATTATAAACAGTTCTGCTGTGAACATCTATGTATGCATCTCTTTGTGGACCTGTGAAAGAATCCTAGGAATGGACTTGCAAGCCCCTAGACCAGACGGATATTCAATTTTACTAGGCAGTACCAACTTTTTTCCAGGTGATTATAGCAATCGACACCTACAATAACCATGTAAGAAAACTTCCTTGTGTCAGATTCTTAACTAACTGTGCCACCCAGGGAACCTGGTATGTAACTCTAGATCTCAGGGTCCTGAGTTTGAGCCCTACATGGGTCTTGAGATTATTTTTTTAAAGATTTTATTATTTGACAGAGAGAGAGAGAGAGAGCGACCACAAGTAGGCAGAGAGGCAGGCAGAGAGAAAGGGGGAATCAGGATCCCTGCTGAGCAGAGAGCCCGATGCGGGGCTTGATCCCAGGACCCTGAGATCATGACCTGAGCCGGAGGCAGAGGCTTTAACCCACTGAGCCACCCAGGTGCCCCAAGAGATTATTTTTATTTTTATTTTAGATTTCATCCATTTATTTGTCAGAGAGAGAGAGAAAGAGCATAAGCAGGGGGAGCTGCAGACAGAGGGAGAAGGGGACTCCCTGCTGAGCACGGAGCTTGATCCCAGGACCCCGGGATCATAACCTGAGTGGAAAACAGATGCTTAATAACTGAACCACCCAGGTGTCCTGAGATTACTTTAAATAAATAAACAAACAAATAAGGAATGTTGGTCAACTCTTCCATTTTCAGGGGCACCTGAGTGGCTCAGTCGGTTAAGCATCTGCCTTCTGCTCAGGTCATGATCTCAGGGTCCTGGGATCAAGTCCCGCATCAGGCTCTTGGGTCAGCAAAGAGCCTGCTTCTCCCTCTGCTTCTGCCTCTGCCTCTCTCTCTCTCTCTCTCATGAATAAATAAATAAAATCTTTGAAAAAAAAAAACTCTTCTGTTTACAGAACTCTTCAACTCTATCAATCAGGTGTGTGTGAAACAGCGTCTCATTGGGGTTTTAGTTTGCATTTCTGTGATTCTTACTGAGGTTGGACATTTTTTCAAATGCTGGAGCCATTTAGTGACATCTTTCATAATTCAATTTAGGTAATTTGGCAGCAGAATTCAACATGGGTAAGCTGCTGAGCATTTCCTTTTTAAAATTTAGTGTTTTGAGGGGTGCCTGGGTGGTTCAGTGGGGTAAAGCCTCTGCCTTCGGCTCAGGTCATGATCTCAGAGTCCTGGGATGGAGCCCTGCGTTGGGCTCTCTGCTCAGCAGGGAGCCTGATTCCCCCTCTCTCTCTGCCTGCCTCCCTGCCTACTTGTGATCTCTCTCTCTGTCAAACAAATAAATAAAATCTTTAAAATTTAGTGTTTTGAATGTATATATATATATATATATATATATATATATATATATATAGATACATACACATATATATGTGTTTATATATATGTATATGTATATATATATATATTTTTTTTTTAAGTAAACTCTACTCCCAATGTGAGGCTCAAACTCATTACTCCAACATAAAGAGTTGCATGCTGTACAGACTGAGCTAGCCAGGCGCCCTTCTATGTGTTTTACAAGACATAATACTAGCTATCCTCCTGATATATTATTATTATTATTGCCAGTTTGTATTTTATAGATGAGAGTCCTCCGACCGTGACAGTGGACTCCCGCACCAGGTGCAGCTGCTCCTTCCACGGCTGCTTCTTGGTCTTCAGGTTTTCCTTGTGTTTCTTTTTTTTTTTTTTTCCTCGTGCTTCTTTAGTCACATGGCACGTTGTCACGTTGTCTTCTTAGGCCACAGACCTAGGGCTTGTACGTCTCACCCCTGTAGAATTTCCTGAGATTCTGAGTCTGGTTGACGACAATAAGAACACAGGCGATGGAGATGCAAACGATTTGTATCTTGAAGAGCTGGGAAGATGCACCACCCGTCACTTTGGCGAAGCCGCGGGGACAGCGCACCATCAGGTCCTTCATCGGTTTAAGAAGCTCTTCCTTCTTGCCGGGAAGGTTGTGAGACTTAATCTTGGCCACGTCTGCACAATCCACCACCGCAGCCCCTGCCAAGGGAAAAAGCCATCCTCCTGATTTTTTAAAATGTGTTTTGGTTTTTTGTTTATTTGTTTAGTTCCCTCAAATAATATGATTAAGAGCCAACACTATCTGAGCAGTTGCCCGCATGAGCCAGTTGTCTTGTAAGCCCTACAATGTCATGACTTCTCACAGTACAGTGAGGTGAGTACTACTATCATTCCCATTTTATGAATGGAGAAACTGAGGCAGATACATTCATTGGCTCATAATCAAGGAACGGGAATTGAAGTCTAGTCCCGTGGCACCTGAATGGCTCAGTCGTTAAACATCTGCCTTCGGCTCGGGTCATGATCCCGGGGTTCTGGGATCTTGCCCCACATTGGGTTCTGTGCTTGGCAGGAAGCCTGTTTCTCTTTCTCCCACTCCCCCTGCTTGTATTCCCTCTCTCTCTGTCAAATAAATGGGTATAACCTTAAAAAGAGAAAAGAGAAGAAAGAAATCTAGTCCTGTCTGAACTCTGTGAAGCCACCCTCTTGTACAGCTTCTTTTCCTTAAGGAGAAGACAGTATTAGGGATTGCAGCATAGAGCAGGGGTAAAAAGGTTACAAACCAAAGACTCTGGGCCAGGGGAAGGGGGCGGGGGGCGGAACTCAGGTATCACCACTCAGAAGCCAGGTGACTTTGGTCAGGTGATGCCACTCTTTGAGTGTCACTTTCTTCATCTTTAAATCAGGGCAGAGGGTCATTATGATGGTATACAGTGTCTGGTGCACTTTGAGTGCTCAAATAAGCACATGAATATACATGTAATAAACATCTTGCAGTGCCCACTCTATGTGAGGCTCTGTTCTCACTGCTGGCAACACAGCAGTGAACATGGGAACAAAAATCCATACCCTGGATGAGCAAACAAGAAAAATTAGTAGAACATACGATATATCAGGTGGTCATAAGTGCTGGAGAATAAAGAGGACAAGGAGGAAAGATTTGGCAAGTGACTATTATTAAGTTGTCTCTACACCCAATGTGGGGCTCGAACTCACGACCTCCAGATCAAAAGTCATATGCTCTACCAGCTGAACCAGTCAGGAGCCCCTGGGAGGTGACTATTTTAAATAGGCTGGTCAGGACCAGAATCACCAAGAAGGCGAGATGTAAGTTAAGATCTGAAGGATATTTGGGAGGAGCCATAATAAGATCTCAGAGAGAGGGGGATGCCTGGCTGTCTCAGTTGGTGGAGCGTGTGACTCTTGATCTCTGGGTTGTGAGTTCGAGTCCCACGTTGGGTGTAATTAAAAACAAAATCTTATAGAAGACGAAGCTCTCGGAGAGAGCATCTCAGGCAGTGGGAACAGTGAGAGCAAAGGCCCTGAGGTGGGAATGTGTCTGGATTGTTTGCGGTGCAGAGGGGAGGTCGGGAGGTCGGTGTGGCTGGAGGGAGTGAGGGAAGGAACGGAAGATGAGGGTGAGAAAGTCACAGCGTGAGGCTCTGCAGGGGCTCTGGTTCGCAAAGACTTCAGCTTCCCTCTGAGCTAGACTGGACGGCGCGTTTCCTTACTAGAGCGTGAAGTGAAGCAAGCTCTATTCCCAAGAGGTAAACTGAAGTGTGGAGGTGGGGTGCAGCTGAGATTCACCGACATCTGCTTTCAGGGTTTCGGCGCTGCTCAGCAGGAAGGGCTGGGGGCGCCAGAAGGACACCACTATTCGAGAGGCGCTGGGAGCGCGGCTTCAGAACCCTGGACAGCGCCGCGCGCGTTGCCGGGAGACCAGGGAAGCGGCGGCCCTGGGGGCGGAGCCTTGGGACTGTGTCCTTTTCCAAGCCATTGGCTGTGAGCGCCAGGCGGGAGACAACCATGGGGGCAGGGCGGAGGGCGGGGCCTGCAACAGCGCCCAATTGGAAGCTTGTTGACGGCACAGGGGCGCGGCGTCTCGTGTCAGGGACTGTTGCGAGCGGCTCTTGTAGAACACTTCGGTTCCACAAGGGGTCTGTTGGTTGGGCATAAAAGGGGCAGGCGGTGTGCACCCGACCGACCTAAGGACGAATAGGACGTGGTTGAGCAAGGGAGGTGTTGGCAGAGGCGGGGCCTGAGGCCGGCCGCTGTGCTTCTCGCGTGGAGGCCGCGCTCAGGTTCGAGGTGTGGCTGGAGGGGCTTCCCACTCGATCTCCCAACCTCCTCTTCCCTGGGAACGCCCCAGTCGCCCTGGGGACTAGGGAGTTGGCTTTATGAAGCTGGTACTGAGGTCTCAGGACCCAGAAGAGCAGAAATAGGATTTCCGGGCAGGGAATGGGAATCCAGAACCTCTGGAAGAGGAGTTGAGGGTTTCTAATATCTCTAACGTTGAAATAGAGCACTTGGAGCCCGGTGTTGGTTGGTCGTCCCAGGAGGCTGGAGAGTGTTTTCTCCAGTTTATCCAGCCAGGGATGAAGGCTATCATTCCATGATATTCTCATCCTCACAGCCTAGTGTCACGTAGGCTGAGCTTAGCTGTCAGCTTCTTGGAAAACGCTGGGAGACACCTGAGCCCAGGACTTGGGATAATTCTATGTCGTTTTAGACTTTTCTGCTTGTCTCCCAACCACAGAGCAGACTGCCAGCAAAGAAAGAGGCCCTCTACTTCTTGTGGCCTGAGGCAACGCAGTGCCCCTTTCTCTGGGCCTGTCTGCCCCATCTGGGGCATGTAGGTGTTATGCCTCTCAGGTCTGGGAGTGGTTTCCTCATCTAGTCAGATGGACTCGGTGGCCTAAATCACCCTGAACCTCAGTTCAAATGCTCCAGAACTTGAGCCTCTTTGGTGATCCCCTGGCCTGGGTTCTCATTTCTCCTACACACCTATTCTCTGCCCGACAGCCAAAAAGACTTCTGAGGCACAACTGAGCCTGGGTTCTCCACAGCTCAGAATCTTTCCATGGCTCCCCGCTGCCCTCAGGATAAAGGTGAGAACTCCACTGCTTGGCTATCGAGGCCCGGTAGTGGTTGGCCCCCGCTGACACCCAGCCACACTTGTCATCTTTCACCCACCTGACTTCAGCTCTCTGAAGTCCATTCCCAACACACGGCCGGCTGAGCTGCCGTGCACGCTATTTCCCGTGTGCGGCATAACCTGTGCTCACCCTTCCTAGCACAGCTTCTGGTTCCCACTTAGCTGTCCTGTCTTTCTTGAAACACAGAAAAGCCTTCCCTGACACGCCCTGCACCAGCTGGAACAGGGCCCTCTTGGAACCTGGAAGCTCCCTGAGAACAGGACCAGGTTCCTATTCCCAGCACCCTGCACAGGACTGATACATAAACACCACCCAATAAACACATGTGGAGTGAATGAAACAATGAACACATGAAGTTTCCATTTATTCCGGGATGGGTTAGAATGAGCATCCAGGCCAAGGCTTGCTGGTGTGTGGCCCATTAATCGTGTCCAGAAGTCTTGGGATGGGTTTGTAAAGAGAAGACCATGTGGGGCTCCCACTTGCAGACTGAATCCTGAGGCTGAGCCCAGCTGCAAAAGGCCAGGCCTGGGGGACCAGGTCAGTCCTTTGGGGTGGGACAGGCCTTGCTGACTACACAAGAATGGTCAGTGGTCAGGGGGACGTTTCCCTGCCAGAGTGGAAGCAAATGGGTGTCCACTTCCAGGTCACACCGGACCCCAGCACGTAGGGACACCATCAGGACCCCAGTGATTCTGCTCAATAGAGATAGGTAGAAATCCTGAATCTGTGTCCCATTACTGTTTAGGGTCCCCCTTGGTCCTAGGTCACAACCACCTCACACCTCCCCCATGGGATCAGTTGAAATCCCCTGCAAGGCCTGGCCCCTCTGACGTCATCTCAGCCCACCACGCATGTGTCCAGCTGTTTCCTGTCTCGAGGCCTTTCTCCCTTCCTGCCTCCAAAGGCATCCCGAGCCCTCTGGGGTGGTGTCCAGTCCTGAGTCCCTGACCCTCATGGCCTATCCACCAAGTAAATACCCTACCCGGATCAACCTGCTGAGTAAGCTCGTGGGTCACGGGCTCTTCCCGCTGAGGCTCCTGGGGATCTCTGCTGGTGACAGAAGATGCAGGACACCCTCCTCTGGCAGCACATGGGCTGAGGCATCTCTCTGTTGCCCGCTGTGTCCCCAGCCGAGGCGGCCCTGGAGAAGCATTTCAGTGAGAACCTCCTCCAGGCTGGCTTCCTGCGTGCAGAGGGCCACAGGCCTGGAAAGTCCGTGGTCAGCTCTGAAGGAGTGACACGCCAGCACCCAGGTCTCCTCCATGCTCGCGGTGTCGGCCACACCTTCCCGAGCCCAGCTTCCTGGGATGGCAAGTCTCGCGGGCTGCGACAGTGTTGCTGGCCAGCTGCATCACAGCGCCATTAGTGCCAACGAGGTCCCCAGTTAGTGTGCCAGGGGGTGTGTGTGCTCATGAGCTGTCGGCTTGGGACAGGTCCCCACCGTGCTGACCACGTGATCCTGGTGGTGGTCGACAACCTCCCAGGGCTGTGCCTGCAGCACGGGACAAAGCCTTCACCCAACTCTTTAGTGGGTTAAATGGTGTTCCCCCAAAAATGCACATCCAAGTCCTAACTGCCGTTACCCATGACCATGAAGGATCTCGGAATGCGGTCACCCTGAATTAGGGTGGAGCTGAAATCCAGTGACTGGTGTCCTTTTAAGAAAGGAGGAGATCTAAGACATGGAGGCCCACAGGGAGTAATCCACGGGAGGGAGGTCCCGTGAGGGAGGCGGAGCCTGGAGGGAGGCTGTCCCGAGCCAAGGAATGCCTGAAGTCACCAGAAGCTGGAAGAAATGAGAAAAGATCCTACTTCTCTGATACTGCTCTGTTCTTGGCAATGAATGTCGTTCAGGTCAACAAAACTTGGCCTGCCTTGGGGAGCACTCAGGCCAGGCCCAGGGACTGAGACAGGCATCTATCCAAGCAAGACAAGCCACCCAGTGATCTGCCCTTTTTCACAAGAGCAACATGGCCACCAAGTCACAGCTCCCCGAGGCCTCCACCTTTAAGATGGCCTGGGAGTTTTTTCCACGGCCTTAAGATTCCCGCCCTCGTGAAGGGCCAGTATTCAGAAACTTCAATGGTGGTGGTCACCGCTTTGGAAACTGGTGATGAGGAGAGACCAGTGCGGAAAACACAGGCCCACAGTTTGAAGGCGTTGGCAGGCAGGGCGGGGCCTTCTTCCCCGTGGGTTTCTGAGTGGTGCAGTTTCCACCCACTGCCCACGTCTTTTCATCTCAACACAGGGTCCTAATGACGGCGAGGGGCTCTCTGTCCCAGCCCCCGGGAAGTGTCTAGGAGAGACGGCAGGTCACGGACGTGTCACATCGCACGAAGTGTGGGCGGGGACCACCTCTCAGGTGGGCATCACATCATCCCGCCCGCTCCTTGAGCTGGACCACCTGGGTCCTCCTCTGCTCCAGCAGAAGGCAAAATTCTTCCAATGTTTCCTTCTGTATAGTGCAGAACACCTTTCTGTCACCTCTGCAGAGCAAAACTTCGTCCTTTGAAGGCACACTGGATTTTCTGCCTCAGCTGAAGAGTTCGAAGTCAAAAATACTTTGATCTTCTTACAAGGCCTATAGTTAACCAAGCACAGGAGGCAAAGGGATTTCCTGGGGTTCAGAATTCAAATGCTACGGGGTCTGATAGCAAGAAGAGAAGGGTCCCTGCAGAGGCGCAGCCCCAGGCCTCACCTGAGAGGCTCTCCTGAGACAGAGCTGAAGCCTGGGCGAAGGCAGTCAGGGCGCTGGCCAGGCCCGCCTCCCCCTGGGGCAGGGCCAGAGCTGGAAAGCGCTGCTCTCTCTTCCAGTCCCTCCACCTCCACGGAGCTGACCCTTACGTGCAGAACGGTCAGGAGCATCCTTGGTCTTTGCCCACTGGGTGACCAATGTCCCCCGAACAATGCAAAACTGCCTGGCATCGAGAAGCACCACTCCAGGGAGACCTGCTAGAACCGGGCTGGGCCGCAACAAAGAACCCAACCACCCAGGCACACTCTTAAAGCCTCGCGGTGGGGGCGGCACCAGGGGGGAGGCTGCAGCCACTGGGAGATCCAGAACCACACCATCCCGACATAGAAGGTTCTATGACTGGGTTTCCCAGGTCGTGGGGTGCTTTAGCCAGATTCAATTGGCCTTTTTCAAGTCAGGTGACACGTACCAAACCTAGGACATTTTACTCCGTGGTGACGTGAAACTGCACTTAAAATGACACCAGAATTCATGGAGCAGAAAAACAAGCAGGCGGAATTGTGTGAGCAAATCCCCAAACATCAGCAGGGGCCACTCATAAGCCACTCTGCGCACCACCAGGAGCCCCCTGGGACACTGGGAATATGAGGTCTCATATAACCGGCCTGCTGGCCCCAGCCAACCCTGGAGTAAAGGCATCTAGAGGCGCAGAGCTGGACCCTTTGGTGACAGGGGACGGCCCTGCTACCCCCGCCCTACATTCCTGTGCTGGGAACAGTGGAGGAACCTGCCCATCACACTGCTGGTGGGTCAGACACCCAGGCCTACGACAGGCACAGAGTTTTCTTTTTCTTTATTTGTCTACATTCAGCTTAATTCAGATGTACTGCCTGAATGATCCAGACATACAAAAAAAACCCACTCTTTCCCACTGGTTTTTTAAAATAAAATCTTCACTTATAAAACTGAAACACTAAAGCATTAAAATACAGAAAGCTCGTTTAACTCACTTCACAAAAGCATTAACAGATGATGTATCCCTTCTGTAGCTATTTAAAGACAAACTGAGTTAACACTAACACCAATTGTAAATAGACAGAGGGATACGTAACTGCAAGAACTCAAAAAACTCTACTTGGACAAAGTTGTGATGGCAACTAACAAACCATTGAAGACACGGAAGTCCCAAACACGGCTAAATATGGGTCACAGAACGGGCCACGGGGGTGACCAGCTGCACCTCACGACACGGCAACGTGGACAGGTTGGGGCAGAGGGGGCCTGGAGAGGCCTGGAGGGGCCAGCTGACATGTTAACTGTGATGCATAAAACTGAATCTTACAACGAGGGGTAAGTGCAGAAGGTACAAATCTTCACCCCTCGGGGGGCTTTATCTATACTGGTAGTTCATGCTGTGGTCTGCATTTCTGCCGTAGCCGCCCTGTGAGGACTGGTAGGAGCTGGGAGGGCCGCTGTAATTCTGGCCGGACCCCGGGGAGTTGTAGTTTGATTGTGATGAGTAGCCTCCTGGGGAAGAGAGGGGTGGGTTAGAGGTGAGGGGCACGGGGCCCGCCCTGTGAGCAGAGCTCAGGACCACGGCCAGCACCCGAGCCGCATCGTGTCCACCTCATGTCCACGGGTGAGACCACAGCAGGAAGCAATACGGGCACGGCCTCTTGCTCAGAGCCTTTTCTGGGTCATCGGGACTGCGGTCACCAACACCCTGTGAGGCGGAACCACTGCACCGGGGTTCGTAAGTGGTGGGGATCTGTCCTGTACAGACCGAGGCAACAGGAGCCGTCTGTCCCTGGGGGCCGCCCAAGCACAAAGCTGCACCCGAAGCCCCCAAACCAGCGGCCACACAGCTCACTGTCTGGGCCTCAGTGTTGTCAGCATTTTGCCATACATGTGTCAACATTTTGAGACCAGGGCAGTATCTGGACGTCTGGCTTCTAAAAAGCCAAAAAAGCTGGAGGTACGACTGAGCCTCTGTGCCCGCGTCTCCCTCCTCCTGTTCTCACCCCACACGGAAGCCAGATGGCAGGTGCCGCCGCAGCCCCGCCTACGCTACCCGCCTGCCCACGCCAGGTGGTGCCCCTTGTCACCAGAACCCCCCCACCCACACACTGCGCCACCTGCCGATCCAGGCCCACCTTGTTTGCCTTGGTATGAGGAGCCGCCCCCAGAACCGCCGCCGTAGCCCCCGTGTGACCCTGGGTTGTAGGACGACCCGCCTGAGCCGTAGCTGTTCCCGCCGCTCCGGCCTCCACTACCACTGTAGTCTGGGGGAGAGAAGATAGTGTGGTTAAGGGGCCTTGGCAAAGGCACAGCTGGGGTGGTGCAGGATCCTCGTGCTATGGCCCGGGAAGGGGCAAGCCCTAGGTGGAGACCGCAGGCCTTTGCGAATCTCCCTGTCCTGTCTGCTTCACTCTGGCGCACGCCAGTTCGACCGAGAAATGCCAGGGGCCGGCTGCGGCCCTGCCAGGTCATCGTACCCTGGGTCAGCCCGCTCACCAAGCTTGGAGGCCCCGCTGCATCCTGTCTTCCCACCTGCTCCTCCCACCCAAGCTTCCCAGCAAGTCAGGAACCACACAGCAGCTCCCTTTCCTCCCATCCAGCTGTCACTAGGCACCCAGTGACCCCGGCCCCCACACAGAGAGCACGGCTTCTTTAGAGTCCCTGGCCCACCTGCGGACCAGTGTCACATCACAGAAGACAAGCGCACACCTACGCCTTCCTAGCTCGGCCACCAGCTCAGCCGCGAACTGCTGGGGGTGTGCAGGAGCCAGAGGCCCAGGAGGAGCGGAAAAGTGACTCGGGCTCTTTGGGGGCTGGAGGCAACGCTGTCTCTGGAGCCCCTCCCTGGAGGTCCCCTCACAACACCTGGCCCAGACTCACGGACTCCACCCTCGTGCCCTAGCCTCAACCCACAGGCTTCCTCGGCACAGGGGCCTCCGCTAAACCCGCCTCCGGAGAAAGCAACAGGGAATTCTGCCTCCAGAATTTTCCTAAAGCCCGCCCGGCAGCCAGCACTGCCCGGCTTCCTTCCAGTCCCTCAGCAAGAGGTCAGGGCAACGGCTGAGCTTCCGCCACTCCACGGGATGCGCCGCTGGCCTGGACCCCGGCCAGGCCTCGGGGCCCTGGAAGCCAACTCACTGAATTTGCTCTCGTAGCTGTAGTCTGATCCACCCCCGCCCCCGGGGGAGCTGTAGGAGTTTGAGTAGGAGGAGTAGTTGCCTTGTCCATGGTTATAGCCCTTCTGCTTGCCCTGCGGGGGGCCATAGTTGCTGTACTGGCCCTGGCCGTAGGACTGCTGCTGGCCTTGGTGGGACTGGTAGCCCGAGCCGTAGGAGGGCTTCTGCTGGCCCCCGTGGGGCTGCTTCTTCCCAGCGTGTTTCGGGGGCACTGGTGAGTTGTAGTTGTCGCCTTGGTAGTAGGAGCCGTAGCCGGAGGAGCCACCACCGCCCCCGCCGCCGCCACCACCGGCATTCCCCGAATGCCCTCCGTTGCTGTAGAACTGACCTAAACAGGAAGGTAGCGGGTCAGGCGGAGGGTGGGGGACACGGGGGAGTGGGGAGACAGGGAGGGTCACAGCTGTGGGTCCTGAAGGCTGACCCGCAAGCCCGCGGCCTGGGCCGAGGGACAGAGGCAGGAGAGAGAGGAGCAGTGGCCCCGGTCCTTAAAGCAGCCCCGTCAGGATGGGTCCAGCCTTCAGCGCCACTTCCCCAGCAGCTGATGACAACAGTGGATCTTTGCCAAGCAGGGGCAGGAGAGCGCGCCCACAGCAGCTTTCGCAGCGGATGTCAACATTACAATGAGATGAGCTCTGAGCGCGAGATGACATTCACGACTGACTGACTGTTACCCCGATGTCCCCCAACAGTGACAGGGAAAGCAAAGCCCCAGAGAAGCAGCCGGCCACCCCCCTTCCCCCCTGCTGTGCTGGGAAGAGGCTCTGCCGCCACAGGCCTGGGGGAACCCCGAGAGATGCTCTTTAACAAGGCCCCGGAAACTGGTGTCATTCCTGGATGAACTGGTCTGACACGGCCCGTGGAGGGGTCGTGGAGAGTCAGTCAAGGGACCCGGGGCTCTCCCTGGTGTGACTTGTGCAAACGTAGGCCTTAAGGAGTGATTCTCATGGAGGACAGGAGGCTGGCTAAGAAGCTGGGATCTGAACATCCAGGCCAGGCCTCCAGCTACAGCCTCAGACGGCCCCCCAGGGCCCCTCTGTTCCCAGCACAGCTGGCCAGGGGCAGGCGGACTGAGCGTGGACTGACAAGCGTGCAGGGAGGCCGCCACATTCTCAGACCCTGAAGCTGAGAATGTCACGTAAGACCCTCCCCTCTGGTCCAACATGTAGATCCCGTCCCACAGGAACAGCTACGTCCACACCCTGCCCCCACCAGACACGCGGGGGGCCGGCGGGGATGGGTCAGCTAAGCTGAGGCGGGAGGAAGTGGAGGCCGGGCCACATGGGGTGCCCTCAAGGCCAGCAGACCAATCCCCAGGGCTCAGCACGCGGGCAGTGGAGCCCCTGACCCCCGGAGCAGGCGGGTGGGCCTGTGGGCACGCCTCTGCTGGCTGGTGCTGCCTCCCGTCTACAGCCCCCAGCTGCCCCGCTGTGCCCAAGGGAGGGGACACTCCCGTACAGCCCAATCCTCCTTCCCATATTTAGCACCAAGGGTTCCCCCCACCTTTGGGTAGAGTGAATTTGGGAGTCATCGCATGCCTCCCACCTGCGGGAGATGTGCACCCCACGCTGCTAGGTCTTGGGTTGTTGGAACAATAATTTGGATAAAACTGATCTGTGACATCAGTTTATTTTCTTCAGGCGGCCTCCTCCACCCCTCCACCCGCCCCCATCACAAAGCCAAAACACCAAGGAGAAGGACACGGTCCACAATGCGAGAGAGCAAACATGCGAAGGCCTGGCAAGGAGGCTGGAGGACAGGTCCTCTCCAGTCCCCCTCTCAGAACCCCGCCACCTCAGCTGCCCCACGGCCTAAGCCGAGCACCTCAGCGCCCCTCCTCAAGCACAGGAATGAATGAAGACGCCAAGTACTGAGGACTTGTTACTTTAACATGTATTGATTAAAAAAAAATAAAGGGAAGGAGAAGTTTTCAACGTCATTTCAGGATAACTATTTCCTGGTATAAAAAGACATTATTCTCAAACAATAACTTTCTAAAAAAAAAAATACATCATGCAAAGTTTTAAAAAGTTTCACTGAATGTTTCAAACCTCTGGGAACAAGTTATATAGTAACCGTTTTGACCACTTTTTGCCTGAAAAAACGCAAAATCTTGCAAGTCAACGCCAAGTCAACAGGCTTTGCTGCAAAGGACTGCTGCTGACCGGAGCCCAGCCATGCTCTTTCCAAAGGGACTGGCACAGGGAGAAGTCAGGAACCCCAAGGTGAGAGGGCAGAAGACTCCAGGCCTTCTGGAATCTACCATAGCTACACACCCAGCAGCACAGGCCCTGTGAGGCCAGCTCCTCACTGGAGAATTGGGCTACGTACCAAGTCTTTCGGCTGAATTGTTTTAGAGCCCCGTTATACCAAACAAACTCTAGAATCCCATGCATTTGCAGCTGCGATTAGGACTTGCAAAATTCCACGTTCTCTCTCCCTTAAAGCCTGTCTGTTTCCTGCACTAATAATGGAAGCACAGTTTTGATACCTTTGAGAGTTCACCTCTAACTAAACCAGCCATAAAATACCGCACCCCCAAACAAGAACCCACCAGAGCATTTACAAAAGGCGGGAGAGGTTAACTTTAGCACAATGTACAATTCCCAATGTTCCCAACGTTTTACAAGCTTATTAAAAAAAATAAGGAAAAAAAAAAAAAAAAAGCCAGCTGCTCTGGATTCAGATGTGATAAAATTGTTTTCATTACTGTCAAAGGCATCAACCAGATGTGGGAATTTGTTAAAAGGTTAAAAATTCATACAAAACCTGCTGTAAATTAAGACAAAGGTAGATTAAAATGCATCATTATCTGTCTCTTAAATAAAGTAATGCTTTCCATAAAAAGCAAAGGTGGGCTTTTGCCTTGATGCTGACCAACGCTGGCTCTAGAATTCTGTGAATTCTGCACAAAAATGCATTCTCTGAAAATTGTTTTCCACTTATTGTGAACTTCAATATGACCAAGTTCAAAGGCAAATCACGATAAAAACTGCCATTGTCTTAAATTCTGCAGGCTAAGAGTTTCAGACAGGCTGCGGTGACAAAGCCACGGTTGAGAAACCCAGTGAAGCACGGGGGGCACAGCACGGACACTTTGGGTTTTGGAGTTCGAGAAAATTGGAGTAAAAAGTTGATTTTGTGTGCAATACTTTTAGATGCTCTAGGAAGACCCAAAATCATGATAGCCGTAGCAGTCTGTGAAAAAGTCACCTACAAAAGGGGGAGACAGAGCAGAGAAAAAAAATTAGAATTCTTTTGAAAAATGGCACAGAGCGCCACATTTGAAATTCATGTTTTAGATTTCTCTGCTCCTGTAACCCCCCAATGAAGGCTCCTTCTCAAGACAAGAGCTGTGCACTGTCAGGAAAAGCATTATCACAGGACTGGTGCTTCACATGGCTTAAAGCAGAGAAATTTAAAATTCTGACTCTTAAGGAAATTTCAAGGCACACAAATATGTGTGTTAACATTTAAAGAACAAATTACACTTTTGCAGGACGGGGCCGGAAGACTGTCTGCTCTAATTACTGAGAAAAGGTGTGTGCCACTCCTCAATCTCAGGGAGGCTGCTGCTGGGCCGCCCTGCTCTCTAACTCAGGCGCGGGGGCTAAGCTGTAGCTTCTCCCCAACCTCAGACAAAGAGAAACACACACTTACTGTAGCCTGCTGTCGCCGAGTTGCCTCCATACCCATAGCTGCCATATCCAGCACCTGGAAAGGAACACACAGGATCACGGGGGGGTGGAAGGTGGTCTGCCCCGCCCCCACCTCTCCCACCGACTCGGCCCGACCCCAGGGGCCCCACCTGCTCCAGGGAGCCAGTGGGGTCCATGGGGACAACACAAGGCAGGGGTCCTCACCAGCGTTCATGTAGCCTCCATGGTTAGCGCCACCAAATCCTCTCCCTCTCCCTCGACCTCGGATGTTCCCTCCTCTTCCCCGGCCTCGAAGGTTTGGGGGCGGGGGCACTTCATTGTGCATAGGGCCTCCCATACCAAACCCAGGGTTATGTGGCTGCAGGCAGAGAACAGAGACGAGTGATGTTCACCTTGCACTCCGACCACAGGAGAACTCGGGCTAAGACCAGAGACAGCGGCACCAACTGCTTACCTTAGCAGCAAATTTCGGTCCCCCCCGGACGGGCACAGGGGCTCTCTTCTTCTTGTTGGCTTCCAGGGCGAGAGGAGCATCAGGGAACAGCTTTTCTAGTGCGGCAAGAGCGGCATATGCTTTTGCCACCTTTTTGTTCGAGCCAGCACCCTGAAATTTCTGTCCATCCACTTCGACCTGGGAAAAACAGACGCGTGTCAGGGTGGCCCGGCGGCTCCCTCCGGGGCAGGAGTTCTCTCCTGGGGAGCTAGCTGCTCACCTCCATGACGAAGCGCTTGTCGTGGCTGCCCCCAGTCTCGGACACGAGTTCATACTTGAGACCACGCCTCTTTTCGTTAAGTTCCATAACAGGGTTCTTGCCGTGCTTGGTCAGGATCGGCCCCTGCTGTTTTACGTTCTCAGGGAAAACAGAAAAGAAAACCAAAAAACTCAGCTAAAGGCTTTCCAGCACGTGGAAGAGGGCAGCTGCCCCCCAAACATGACAGAGGCCCTCTGCTCCATTTTCCCTGCTGTCCCTCGCCACCTCGCCTCCCAGCCTCCGGAAGTCATCTGAGGGCATCCAGCAACGGGGACCACCTCCACCCGCACCCTGTCTCTGGGGAATGGCCTGACTTGCACCGAGGGCCACCCCACTGCAGCCAGGTCTGGGTCAAAGTTAGCAGGGCCCTCGTGGAGGTGGCTCAAAGGCTCGCACCCAGCTCCCTGTGCAAGCCCCTAGACCAGAAGCTGTTTGGGGGGAAGTGACGAGAACCAGTAAACCACGCCGGCTCACGGAACACACAGCTGCCTGCGGCACCCCATCGGGCACGCCGGCCCCCACCATGTGCTCACCTCGGCAGTGGGATCGGAGGGGAAGGCAGTACTGGGGGTCGAAGCAGCTTCCACCACAGGTGGGGGGGCCACCACCGCCGGCTTTGCTTCCGTCTCCTCAGCGGAATCCTCCCCCTTGCTGGAGTCTCTGCCTTCGGCACCAGTAGGCAGGCCCATGTCCTGTAACACCTGCCAGAGGGACACCCGCAAGGCTCTAGTTAGGGAGGGGGACCTCTACGCAGATCTCCCCTCATCCCCTGGATCCCAAACCAGCCTTCGGAGGCTGCCCCCATCCCCCTGATGCCCAGCTACATTTGGGGACTCTCTGCCTGTCAACCACAGTGATGTAGCCATTCTTCCATGTGTGACTCGGAAGACATTTAAAAAGCTACTCATCTCAGTGTTCACGCGCCTTCCCCTAAGCACAGCGCTGTCCACGCTGAGGGTTTCCGCGGCCTGGGACGGCTCGAACAAGCACACGGTGCCCAACCCCACCCACATTTACCTTAACGGCCACGTGCAGCTTGGCAGTCTTTTTGGACGGTCCAGAAGCCTCGAACGAGTTGCCGTCCACCTCCACGGACATGGTAAAGATGGGGGCGTGGACAGGACCAGTCTGGGAAACCAGCTTGTACTGCAATCCCGGCTTCAGCTGGTTGAGTCTCATGAGGGCGTTCATAGCTTGGGGAGGCTCCGCCTTCTCCTCTGCAGAGAGAGAACACCGACATGTTTAGCCGGTGCTCCCCGGCGTGGGGGAGGAGTCTCCCCGGATGGCCTCCTGGAGCGCGGCGGGGGGGCCTGGAAGCCCGGCCCGGCCAAAGCCTCACCCATGCGGCTCCCAGCACGCCCACCCGACTGGTGTTCCAGACCCACACTACGGTCAGTTAAAAACAGACTGGAATATACTGGAATATACTAGTCTGAGACAACTAAGGCAAAAAACAAGCATCTCACCACTTTGGGATGACTCTTAACTGAGTCAGAAAACACACTAAGAACTAGAAACAAATACTAGTACCTTTCTTCTGAATCTTCTTCTTCTTTTTGCTAGGAGACTTTTCCTCCCCATCTTCTTCCATCGGGCGTTTCATGGGCGTAATGGCATAGGTGGTGCTGGGGGGGATCTGAACTGAAGGACGAGATCACAACAGAAGAGGCTGAGACTCCCTCCTGTGCTCTTGCTAGCAGGTCAAGCCCGGCAGGCTGGGGCCAGGCCCCCGGGGCGAGCTTACCTGTGTAGTCCACTGGGTTTTCATTCTTTGGTTTCTTGGGCATCTTAGAAGGCAGAGGGTCCATACCCAGGACTTTGTGGAGCTGGCCAAACGCAGCAAGCCGCAGAGCATGCTGGAGAAGGGGAAGAGGACCTGACTCAGCCGCCCTGTGCTCCCCGCCAAGGTGTGTGCGCTCGCTAATGCCTTCCGGAAGGGGTGGGAGCTGAGGGGGTTGCTAACAGTCTCCCCTACAACAGCAAGGGGTCCCCCGACAGCCAGGGGAGGGCCTGACTGCTATGGCCCAACCTTGCTGTGGGGGAAGGCCAGCCTGTGACCACCCCCCTCGAGAGGAATACAGGAGACCCCAACCTGGGGACTGGTTGCCACACGGAGCCACGTGGTGGGCCTGCAAGGGAAGGACCCTGGAGCAGTGCACTCAGCAAATACATCTCCCCGCTGAACTCGGTGTCCAAAAACAGCACTCGAGCAGGCTGAGGGGACAGCTGAGGGGACAGGAGACAACCACGCGTGGCGCCAAGGGAAAGAAGCAGCCCAGATTGGGGCGCCCTGTATCAGGCACAATCCCTTCTCCTTCGGTCCCCAACCTGAGCCTACGAGTCCAGTGGCTACCCTGAGAATACCCAGTAATGGAACTGGAAGCCAGTGATTACAGACTGGGTAAGGGCTCACGTTGGCAATGGCGATGACTATACCTGCGCACTCTGTGTGATATCTTCCCGTTGCTGTCTGTCTAGATGCCCAATAGCATCAGTGGCTTCTTTTTCACAAGGGTCATAAATGCCAGAACCATCTGAAGGCAGGAAACAAGGAAGATATGCAGAGGATTATCTTTTAGCATCTCGGAAGAGTTGTGCTGGCTGAGGGAACCAGGTGCGTTACCCCCCACGCCCCATCCACACCCAGCTCTGGAAAACACGCTGAGCTCGGTGACCCACTCGGCGTCCAGCCCGTGAGATAAATAATTCACGTGTCTCAGAGCAAGGAGCTCGCGTGGGAGTGGGTCACCACTGCCCCGGATCCGCCCTGAGTCACAGCTGCGGAGCCGGCACAGGGCTGGATATGATGGTGCAAGAGGGTAGTCGCATGCTTCAGCCCTAGGGGGACACGGGGCTGCTGCTGCCCTAACCCGGTCAGGGGACCCGCCAGGAAGTGGCCTCAGGGCCTCAATCCCTGTCCTTTCCCTGCAACTTGCAAAGCACAAAGCCCCAACCTGGCATCACGATCCCCGACGCCAGGCACTCCAGCACTCTCCGCAGGGCCTCGCCTGCACCCATGGGTCTGTTGGCTGTGCCGATGGACTTCTCACAGAGAAGCTCAAGGGGCTGAAAGGCAAGAGGGATGGTTAGTTCCACTGTCTAGGAGGCGGTCAGCCGACGCTGAGGAGCTGTCGCTGTGCGTGTGTTTTGGGGGGGGGAAGGGGTGTCTAAGCCCTCCAACTTCACAAGTTGGGGGGATCCAAAGCCCTCTAAGTTCATAAACTAAGATAAACCAAAGTCAGGACAACTAGAGCCCAGCTTGGTGACTTTTCCTTAAAGAGATAAATATTAAATCTGTCAGACTGTGTGAGCCAAGAGGCAAAGCTGAGGCTGTTATCTAGGTACTTCTATTTATTATTTAGCCACTTAAAAATATAAAACCATTCCTAACTACGGGCCGTTGACAGGCAGGCAGCTGGCCAGAACTGGCCAATGGGCCCCACTTCGCTGACCCCTGTCCAGGAGCAGCTATGAAAATGCTTCTTCGTGGAGAACATTGAGTGTCACGGTAAACGTGCTGCCTGGCCAGCCCCCTCCCCAGGCTGAGCTACATGTCCACCAGGGCAGGGGGCTGGGGGGATGGACGTCCTGGTCCAGCTCTCACCCCCCACCCGGGGTGTGGCACAAACTAGTTCTCAATAAATGGCTAATACAGGGATGCATGAGCCACACTGAGAGGGCCACTGGAGGGTGGCCACTCCAGCCCAGCTACTGTAACACATTCCTGAGATATGGGAGAAGTCTCTGCACACAAACTGCAAGTGGCCATCGCTACAAGGTGCCTTACCCATCCTCTGAGGGGACCCCAGGTGGGCACGCGGGTACACAGGTCCCTCAGGACCCGGATGACAATGACACATGACTTCAGCCCGTTGGCTCTGGCCTAGAGAACAAAGCACAGGCTCTTTACACTGAGGAACCTCCCTTAAACACAAGGCAAACATGAAAAACACAAGTCTCAGGGTGCTACTTTGTCAAGGGTAAACGGTGAACGCTCAAGACCATCAGGTGCGTGGTCAGCAGTGGTTTCACCGTGTGGATGAGAACAAGGTTACTCTTGGCACAAAGCAGCAGCAGCCCACCGACTCAGTCACAAGCCTCCTTTGGGGGTGTCAAATTGGTCTATGCGCGCTCCGTTAGCAACTGCATGCCTGCAGGTGCTAAGTCTGGCACAGCGATCTTCAATGTTACCGAAACTTTATGGTGAAAGTTAGCCGAGTTAACACTTAGGAATTCTCTACCAAAAGACAAATAGAAGAACAAAATGCAAACCTGGAACCACTTGGCGTGTCGGAGGGACGCCAAGGCAGCAAGGCATTTCTGCCTGTCCAGAACGTCCGGGGGATCGTTGACTGATAGCGTTTCTATTCATGGATGGAATAAGAAGACAAGGTACAGTTTGACCAAGGGGTTTCTGTCAGGTGGAAAGGGGATGTGGCAGCTTCCTAAAGGGCAGCTGAGGCTCCCAGAATCTCAAGTCATCTCCACCCTAGACCAGGGAAGGAGAAGCTAGAGTGCATTTAACTCTGCCCTGAGGAGATCGTAAAAATCGGAGGCCCCTCCAAAAAAAACAAAAACAAAAACAGAAGTGGGAAGTTACTCTAAAAGGAATAATCCCAAGGAGGGGAGGGGGACAGATAGGTGGATCCTATCTTCTAACAGACAATTACCTTGCTTCCTCCCCATGATCTCCCAATAAATTAGCTATGCTAAAAATTTCAATAGCAAAACTCCCCCCAAAAAACCAAAACAAAACAAAAAACAAAAAGAAAGAAAGAAAGAAAAAAAGAAAACAAAGCAAAGCAAAAACCCCCCAAAAACAAAAACAAGAAGCACCATAATAGGTGGGGGGAGTGGAAATGAACTCCCTCTCTGCTTCCCACAACGGCCATCCCCTGAGGCATCTGCGGCAAAGGGGACCACCTCCGCCCACCAGGTGGGACTGCCCTAGCCCCAGCCCTTGACAGAGAGAGTCCTGTTGGTCAAAGGTCCAGCGTCCCTAAATCGATAATTGGAATCAGGTATCAGAACCAAAGGTAATCAAAGAATAGCAACAAGGGCGCAAGGTGTGAGCCTCTGCTGCAGCAGAACTGGGGCGCGTCACTGCCGCCCCCCCGCGTGTCAGGGGTTTGGATAAGGCCTGCGACCTTCGCTCTGCGGTGTGAGAGCTCGGATTGAAAACCGTCCGCGCAGAAAAGACACAGACACAGGAGGGGCCCTTGGTGGCCTCTGAATTACAAAAGTGTTATGAGCCTCTTGAGGTTTTTGGTTTGCAAACCATAGAACTGTCTACAACTTTATCCAAAACTCTGTACCCGCTCTCCGCATCTCGATCCCGGCAGCTGATTAAGGCGGCCCCGGAAGTGGACACGCCAAGCAGCCCTCGGTTCTGCCGCAGCACAAGCTGTCTGCACGACTCCAACGTGAGGGTCGTGCAGAAACCATCTGGGCGTCTTCCAGAATTTAAAAGCCATAAAATCACCAGGGACACACTTTTCCAAGGCCAGAGAACGCTCAACAGAAAAACCAAGTTTAACACTGATGAGAACACTCAAGGATTCAGATAAACAAAAAATGGTGCAATCCTCTACGAAAAGTGCTACTCACTTTTAGTGCAACCGTTCTGTCAAACTCCCAAGTACTGAAACTGAACGGGAGGTGTGACCGAAGCGTACAGGTGGTCAAAGCTACACCGACAGCCTTTTATCAAAGCAGCCTAAAACTGAATAGCACATTTGCCTGGCGAGGGAACACCAAGTTTCCACAGTCCTGCTGGCCTTTCTCAGCCTCCCTACCTCCGGCTAACACCTTCTCCATTTCTTCTCTGACAACAGGGGATGTCAGGTGGATGGTCAGGGACAATGGAGGCTCTTTTGTGTTTTTTATCACAATTGCAGCATCATCAACAGACTGGAGTATTTCATACTTGTCTTCTGTGACCGCCTACAAAAGAAAACGCAACTTTCAAACACACTTCCTCCCCAAGGCAGGCGAGGCAGAGCACACGTGTCAGCTTCCTGGGCGGTGACAGGACAGCAGTGCCTTCATCTAGGGGATCGGGACCTCCCTCTTGCCCACCAGGTCTCTGGCCATTTCCTGGGTACTCCAGAGCGGAGGTCTCTGACTACGCAGAGAAGTCATTTTTCACAGGCAGCTTTACACTGCAACACTCCAGGGTCTGGGAGAAGGAGACGAGGGTGTGAATCGTCACTCTGTCGCGTGGGAGTTGTGTGACTCTGGGCAAGTCACTTCATCTCGTTCAGATACTGGCTTCTAAGGTGTAAAATGGACTTCGTGACAAGACCCACACCACCAGGCTACAGGAGGCTTCCACGGAGAGGAACCCACCGCTGGGGGTGGGGGGTGAGCCGCCATCAATGTGGAAAGAAATGGTGTAGTAACGTGATCGGTGTCACATAAGGCACACACAGAAAAGCATGTACTTGCTGCAAACGCCTGTGTCTATAAAAGGACGTTCGCTTGGCTTCTGTTTTCTCCTTTACACCAGCTTATGTGCTTGATCAAAAAAATTCACTCTTATGGTTTTTGTTAGGGGAAACATAAAGGAGGACAAACGCACACCGAAGACTCTAGACCGGGTTTTTCTCCACCTCAGCATCAGGGACCTCCTCCGCCCTGCTGGCACTGAGCAGCCACCTCCGGCCCCCGGTGGGCGGAGGTCAGTAGCGCCCCACTCCCCCCACTGTGACGACTAATGTCTCCAACTCGCCAAAGGTCCTCCGTGGGGGGCAAAATGCCCCAGTCAAAAACCACTAAGCTGAATGAATAAAAATACACTCTATTTGTATCTTCCTTTAAAGACTTTTTACAAAAGAGGTCTTTCCTTCAGAAACATAACGAAGTAATCTTCATCAACGAATATACTTTTTATAAACATGGATTAAAATGAACATAAAAATTAATACCAAAACAGAATTTTAGGGCTTTATTCACCTGAAATATGGCTCTCCAGAAGTATCTACTGTACTGCATTAGCTCCACATTCAATTCTGACCTCTATCCCAAATCCCAAATTATCAGTCACGTGTGAAAAAAAAAATCTATGTTTACATATGAAAATGAACAGCACCTTTCCCTAAGGAATTCGATTTCTTAGTTTTGTTCTGTTACTTTATTCTTCTGCTAATCCTGTTGCTAAACGGAAGGTGAATGTGTCCCAAGGAAGCAGCATACGGTAGTGACGCATGGAGGTCCTAAAACCCCAGGACTCACAACCGGGGGCTCTGGGATCAACCACTCAGCTCCTCGCACCCTAGTCACATCTCCTGAAATACTAGGACGACAAAATCCTTATCTCAAAGGATCATTACAAGGAGGAAATGATATACATATAAACAGCACACCTGGCCTAGACTCTGGTGTAGTAAATTCTCAAGAAATGTCAGGAGCTATTATTTATGCAACACTTCTGTAATGAAACAAAGAAGTTGGTTTTTAAAAGCTCTTATGTCCAGTTTTGGATCAGGGAGGAAGAGTTCATCATCGTACCTTCTAACTATCCGCATACCCGCCCATCCACCCCATGGAGCGTGGATTTAGAGCTTGAGGCTGGCGCGGCCCGGCACATAGTAGGCACCGTCCCAGAACCTCAGCAGCCCTGTGGCATCCTGCCGTCACCTCCGGATAAGGCGTGCGAGAGCACTCTCGAGGGGGGGTTGTGGCGTGCCTCGTGGTGCACAGCACAAGTGGGTCTCTCTTCCTCTGACCTGCCATCCTCAACAAGCACGACCCGACCCTACCCAGGGGAGGCAGTCACACTCACAGTGAGCTGGATGGCCAGGTTGTCTGCGACCTTGTCCAGGAGGGCGGTCGTGGGCTTCTCCTTACATAGCAGCACCAGCTCTAAATCCAAGTCCCCCTTGAGCAGTAGGCCCTTTGCCACGAGGCCAACGCGCATCACGCCCCGCAGGGTTCTGGTCATGTGCTCCGTCTTCTGCTCCCTGATGGACACACAAAGTATGCTCCGTGAGGGAGTCCGTGCAGCCAGAACCCAGCGGCCCTGGAAAGGCTGGAGTTTCTTAGAAAAGAAGATGCTCACTCCTATGCTGGCCAGTCTCTCTAGGAAGGCTCCCCGCCCGCTCAAAACCTCACACGTACCCAGCCCCTTCTTTGGCCTCATCCTCCGGGGGCACGTCCACATTCTCCGCCTCTGCGTGCTCGCCGCTGCCCTTCTCCTGCTCGTCTATCCAGTCAGACACAGCCTTGAGCGCCCTCTCTGTGTGTGACACCATGTTCTGGACTGCCTCCAGCTCCTCTTGGGTCGGATAAACAGAAGAATGCTTTGCCATCACGTGGCGATCGTCATTCACAAAAATTCGCATCGGACGCTGGAAATGTGAACACTCAGTTTACCGTGCAGACCTTGCAGAGACACCAAGCCACCCTCCGGTTATCTTTCAAGCAGCCCAACTCAGAATTCTGCCTTATTGCTTGTGTCAAAGTAGGCTCCCTCCACAATCGCTACTGAAGGTCTCAGAAACAGGGCAACCAGATGGAGCAGAGGAGAGAAAGGAGGCACACACAACACACCCAACTTAAAACATTTATACATGTGTCTGTATCTATATGCGTGTGAACTGACACTATGTAGTAGTGCCTGATAATTCAAAAAGTCTAAGGAAAAAACTGGACAATCAAATGCCTTGCGAAAATGCCACATCTTTGAATAGCATGAATAAAGAAGTATGATTAAAAAAACTTACCATTTTTACTTCTTTTTTCTGTAGTGTCTGGAAATCAAATGTTTGCTTATCTTTTCAAATTGTGACAGATTTCCTTGGTGTTATCAATACTTCAACTATCTATAAGATCAGAAAATCTTTTTAGTTTCAAGTATTTCATAGATGGATGAATTTTAGCAGCCAAATACTGACTATCCGGACAATGGGGCAGCCACATGAAGGGGCCCTGTTAACCCAGCAGGATACATCTTTATTTCCAAGTAACCACCGTTAAGCTGAGATATAAACAACTAATTATAAAATCCCCTAAAAGTGAAAACAGACTCTGACTTCCCACCCACATCCAGTGAATTTCTATTTCATCTTCTTTCATCTTTTTTTAATGTAAAGTCTGCCAATTTTTACAAATATAGACAAAATAAAAAATCAAAAACCTATGAGCCTCCAATAAAAGGTAGTAATACCAATGTTCGGCAAACTCAGTGTTTGGAGAAGGAAAAGAAAGGGAAGGAGCTCTGGTCTTTGAGGGTAATGAAAGAAATGGAAGGAAAGCAGGAGACAGCCCAAAAAGGCTTCTGTAAAGTTGGAAGGTAAGAACCTTCTGCAACATCAGGTGGACGCGACCACGGCACCACGTGTCCACACCTGTGGGTTCCATCTTGGAGAGGCTGAGAAAACTCAAGTGCGCAACACAAGTCTTCAGGACAAGCGCAGCTGTAATTACCATCTTGGGCTCTAAATAACATGCTGACTACAACCTACTCAATTCCCACTCTGTGCAAACAGTCTGGTCCACACTGAAATCTTCCAAATGAGTAAACAACAACAAAAAAATCCATCACAGTAATACACAACAGATGAGCCCACCCATCCCATCCAACCACACGACAGCAGCCCCTTCAATCTTGATCAGTTACCAACCAGGGCAGCAGGCCCCCCTTGGAAAGGCACACATTTCAAGGACAAACTTGGACATGATGGGCCAAAACAAGAATTTCCCACGCTGTCTCAGAACTACCTAACAATCTAATTGCAAATTTGCAGGTTTTAAAGTGGAACTCTAAAGCGGAAAGGTGGAATGAGAGGTGATATTCCTGCAGAGCTACACGCAAGTGGGGGCCAAAGCTATGCTGTGGGAGGGTCGGGGAGAGGAAGGAGTGGATCTCTGGGCTCAGATCTGAGCTCAGCTGTTCACTGTGCCCTTGAGGAACCACGCGGTCACCACGTAGGAGCTCCCGCACAGACCTAGGCCTGACACCCTGCCTGCCCAGCCACTAGCCACGTGGCCCTGAAGTATCCTTGCAGCTTCCTTCTGCACCTGTGACACGGATACGGCCCCTTTACCTTTGCAGGAGGAGTGGAAACTGAACAAGTCAGCCTACGGAAAGCCAGCAGCACAAACCCCATGAACCCTTCGCAATGGCACCAACTTCTTCTACCAACGAGATCTCCGTTTGCCAGCTTGCCGTAGGGGCTAAGCAATGAGTGACGCAAGGACAAAGTGCATAGCCTATGAAGAAGTTCCCATTCATCCACTTAGGAACACAGGATGTCAAGGTTGTGTTCAAAAGAATGCTCTACCTGTCAGGTAGGTATTTAAGATAAATTTAGGGTTGCAACTACATGCCTGGTGTTTGCTCTAAAACACTCCAGGGTGGCAGGCAGTGGAGACGGGGACGGAGATGAAACGGGACGGTGAAGTGCTGACAGCTGTTGAAGCTGGGAGACGGGTATGTTGGGATTCACTTATGATGTCTGAAAACTGCCATTCCAGTTTTTTCTTTAAAACGTACTCCTAATAAAAGTGCAGCCACAGCAGATCATCCAAAAATTCAACCAAAACTCAGACACCCAAGCAGCAGACCCTGAGAAATCACAGCCTACTGGGGAGGTGGCCGTGCCAGCCAGCCCCCACTGCGGCACATCTGCGCTGGGACCTCAGCAATCTGATTAGCGAAGGTGATGTTTAAAACCGTATTTATTTACTCAACAGGTATTTAGCATGTACTTCCTCCACACGAGGCCCCGGGGCTGGCTGCCGGGATGGTGACAGACATGTAAGACAAGGGTCTTGCCCCCATGGACCAGGTTGGCTGGCAAAACGCAGAGAAGAGGGGCGCCTGGGTGGCTCAATTGGTTGAGCGACTGCCTTCGGCTCAGGTCATGATCCCGGAGACCCGGGATCGAGTCCCACATCGGGCTCCCAGTTTCAAGAGGAGTCCGCTTCTCACTCTGACCTTCTCCCTTCTCGTGCTCTCTCTCTCTCTCTAATAAATAAATAAATAAATAAATAAAATCTTAAAAAAAAAAAAAAAAAAACACGCAGAGAAGAAACTCCTTCCTTCCAAGCCCAACAAGGTGCCAGGAGCCAATGTCTCACCACACTTACCAGCTCCTCATGCCACACTCCGCCGCCGCCACAAACATCAAATGTAGAGACTTTAAAAACAACAGAGCTTAAACCAAGGTTTCAGAAGGCTAAGAGTTTTTCATTCCAGGTTTTAAAGACCTGATACTGTCTACCTTTCTAAAAGGTACTCCCCAGAGAAATGGCTGATTAGGCACCTCACCCTGAAACCGTGTGAGCCTGGTCCTTTGCACATCAGAAAGCACGGAAGCGCTTGAACATTAATGCAAGTCCAAAGGACAAGGAGCTGACTTTTATTTTATTTTTTTTTAAAGATTGTATTTATTTATTTGACAGAGAGAGAGAGATCACAAGTAGGGAGAGAGGCAGACGGAGAGAGAGGGGGAAGCAGGCTCCCCACTGAACTGGGAGCCCAATGAGGGGCTCATCCCAGGACCCTGAGATCATGACGTGAGCCGAAGGCAGGGGCTTTACCCCACTGAGCCACCCAGGCACCCCAGGAGCTGACCCATCAGCTGCATTTGGAGCAACAGAATACAAAAAAACAAAAGCAACATAAAATGCTGCCATATGTATGAAGCTCCAGAACAGTGAAACTGCTCAGCAGCTGCCTTGAACAGGTGGTGGCAGGGACACCTGGGAAGGGTACTTTCAGAGTGATGGTCACAGTCTACATCTTGGTGGGGGTTGAGTGTATACAGTGGTCAAAACTAATTAAATGGTATACTCAATGTGTGTATTACTTAAAAAAAAAAAAAACAACCTGTAAATAAATACTGGACTCTAGTTAATGTTTAGGTAGAAGACCGCCACTCTCTGCTAGCTTGAAATGCATCTTAAGAATAAAGTGGATTGGGGCGCCTGGGTGGCTCAGTCGTTAAGTTTGCCTTCGGCTCAGGTCATGATCCCAGGGTCCTGGGATGAGCCCCTCATTGGGCTCCCAGCACAGCGGGAAGCCTGCTTCTCCCTCTCTCACTCCCCTCTGCTTCTGTTTCCTCTCTCACTGTCTGTCTCTCTGTGTCAAATAAATAAAATCTTAAAAAAAAAAAAAAAAGAATAAACTGGATTATACACCAGAGATACCCAGTAAATGCATAAATAAATGTGGACTGAAGGATGACCAGAATAGATGGAAAGGTGTGTGACACAAAACCAGAGCCAAACGTCAACGGCAGAACCTCGGCCACATCTACAGGTAGCTGTTCGTTGTAAAATGGCGTCACCTTCGGTGTATGTTTGAAAATTTTCATAAAACATTATAAATATAAAACCAAAATTGCTCCGGCACAAAAAATGTACATAAAAGCTTGAGTCTGTAATAATACTTAATAAAAACCCCAAAACCTAATTTGCCACCATGGGAGAGGTCTATATCCCACCTCCCTACCCTGAAAATGACGAAGAGGGACTGAAGCCTGCCCGCAGCTGAAGTGGGGCATCTCAACTAAGAAAGTCAGGAAAAGACAGATGTTGGCGAGGATGCGGAGAAAGCGAAACACTTCTACACTGTTGGTGGGAATGCAAGTTGGTACAGCCACTCTGGAAAACAGTATGGAGGTTCCTCAAAAAGTTGAAAATAGAGCTACCCTACGACCCAGCAATCGCACTACTGGGTATTTACCCTAAGGATACAGATGTAGTGATCCGAAGGGGCACGTGCACCTGAATGCTTATAGCAGCAATGTCCACAACAGCCAAACTATGGAAAGAACCTAGATGCCCATCAACAGATGAATGGATAAAGATGTGGTCTATATATACAATGGAATACTATACAGTCATCAAGAGAAACGAAATCTTGCCATTTGCAACGATGTGGATGGAACTAGAGGGTATTATGCTAAGTAAAATAAGTCAGAGGAAGATAATTATCACATGATCTCTCTGATACGAATAATTTGAGAGGCAGGGTGGGGGAGGGAAATGAAACAAGATGGGATCGGGCGGGAGACAAACCATGGGGGGGTGGGGGTAGGGATAGGGTGGTTGGGTGATAGACATTGGGGAGGGTATGTGCTATGGTTGAGTGCTATGAAATGTGTAAGCCTGATGATTCACAGACATGTACCCTGAGGCAAATAATACGTTATATGTTAATAAAAGAATTTTTAAATGGAAATAAATAAGTACATACAAACAAACAGGAGTGTGTTAGTTAAAAAACAAAAAACAAGGGGTGCCTGGGTGGCTCAGTGGGTTAAAGCCTCTGCCTTCGGCTCAGGTCATGATCTCAGGGTCCTGGGATTGAGCCCCGCATCGGGCTCTCTGCTCAGCGGGGAGCCTGCTTCCGCCTCTCTCTGCCTGCCTCTCTGCCTACTTGTGATTTCTCTCTCTCTCTCTCTCTGTCAAATAAATAAATAAAATCTTTAAAACAAAACAAAAAATGAAGGCTACCTGACAAAGAGAAACTGGGAGTAGAAAATCACTCCTCTACCAATAGGTAAAAAGATACTGTGTCAAGGGATGCCTGGGTGGCTCAGTCAGTTAAGTGTCTTCCTTGGGCTCAGGTCATGATCCCAGAGTCCTGGGATCAAGCCCCACATCAGGCTCCCTGCTCAGTGGGGAGCCTGCTTCTCCCTCTCCCTCCACCTGCCACTTCCCCTAATTGTGGGCACACGCAATCGCTCTCTTTCAGGCAAATAGATAAGTAAAATCTTAAAAAAAAAAAAAAAAAGATATGTCAAAAAGAAATGAGCCCATCAAAGTACCTCAAGGACATGCACATGCCCCCAAATGGACCTGCTTTCAACGACCGTCCTGCACATAGGTTTCCATCTGCTGCCTTCACTGCTAAAGCTCCAAACGTGGGTGTCCCTCTGCTGCAGGCGGCTGCAGCCCCTGATCATCTTCTGCTCCAAGCGGCAGGCCCCAGAAGGAACCCCTGAAGAGACTCACTGGGCTGTGGCTGGCCCTGACCACCACACCTGGCCCCCACCTTTCGCACATTCAGCCCCGGAGCCCTCCTTCTTTAGACCAGGCCTTGGTGGTGATGCCTCCTGATTCGGGGGCACAGAGTGAGTAAAAGCATGAATTATGTGAACCAAAACAAACGCTGACAAACTGGAGACAATGCTCCTTTGCAGGCCAACAAATCTGGCCTCGTTGTCTCTATGTGAACCCAAATCTGTCATCCCAGCCAGCTTTTTAGAAGCCAGCTGCTCTGGTCTTGAATACCAAGGAATCCATCTCATTCACAGACACATGGGTCTTCTGGGCAAGCAGAAACCTCCTTTTCAAGACTTTTAGCAAAAAACACTGCTGGCGAAAAGCCCACAACACCCACCTACCTACAGGCAACACTCCACTGGCCCCTGCCAATCAAACTTTAAACAGAAGCCGCTCTTGCAACCATCTTTATGATTCAAAAATGGGGCATAAGGAAGCCTGATTTTTACCAGCCCAGCTTCTCTCAAAAGAAACCGAAGCAAGGAACGGCTGGAGAGTGACGAATCGAGGTTTTAAACGTGAACTTTGTGTGGCTGGGGATGTTCTATCAGGGATCAGGTTTTCTTCTTCTTGAATCTAGCCCACTCGCAGCATGCAGAGTTACGTAAGTTTCAACCACAGAACCTTTTTCTTGCAGTGTGCTGACCACCTTTCTGACCGCTTGCTAATTAGAATATGACATATGTGGCACTTGCTGTTGGAAAAAGAAACAGGCCCAAGTTAGCATGTGTGGATCAACACCTGTTTATAGAATGAATGAACAGGTGTAGTGGCAACATCCTAACAGGTATGGCCCCGCCTACCTCCCAGAGTAGATACCACCTCTTCCAGTGTATTGTACGAATTCCTACCGCTATTCCAGCAACTCTGGGCAACTGTCTTGAAGCAGATGCTCCTCTGAAAGACTGAGGGAATTAGGCTTTGAAATGTGCGAGGATCCAAACTCCACTCCCGATTTCCCCATCTCTGGAGCTATCCTGTCCCAGAGTATGAAGTGAAGTGATAGACACGTGCTACTCTTTAGTGACTCTACAAACTTCTACAGACTGACATCATCAAGGATACATGAAAAATAACTTTAACAAAGCAATTCAGTCAGAAGATACTTATCTAAAATCTGGTTATGAATGCCACTCTGAGAAACTTTAAAATCCAGCACAGGTCTAACATCTAGTATAACGGTTTCCAAATCTGTCTGCAACAGTATTTTTACTGGTCCACAAGGAGGTATGAAGTTAGATAAAGATTTTCACAAATATTTTCAATTTAAAAAGCATGTCTTTTCTCCCCAAGAAAAGATGGAGACAAGGTACAGTAATTAATTACAAAGATATTTTTCTTGACTAAAAAGTTGACAAATACAGGTTTCCCCCCCCAAAATGTTTCTGGAACTCCACTGGTGAGACCCAGGACTCTAGGCCACTGGTATTGCAGAGCATTCACGGGTCTTAGGAGACAGAAGCCCCAGGTTTGTGCCCACCAGGGGTCTTCAACCTAGCACCTGTGGAACCTTCCAGCAAATTACCTACCTATTGAGAGCTGGGTCAAACATGAGATGGAACACACCAGCTATGCCTAAGAGTTGTATAAGGATAAACTCCCACTTTGTGGGAAGATGCTTCACCAACCATAAAACCACAAATGCAATATATTAAAGGAGGAATTTCAACAACTCTTGGATAAACCAACAGAAATGTTTTCAAAGTCTGCCTATGAGAGGACCTGACAGTAAAGTGCGTACCATGACTACAAGTGGGAATTGCAATACCTCCTTTCCAACATCCTCTTCAAACGGCAAGGGGGAGCAAGAACTAAGTTTAGGAACTCTTCTACACCTGATTGGGGAGGGGGATACCCCCCCGCCCCGCAACCCTCCTATGTTGGATTTTTTTAAGTAGGCTCCACACCCAGCATGGAGCCCAACACAGGACTTGAATTCATAATCCTGAAATCAAGACCTGAGCAGAGATCAAGAGCCAGAAGCTTAATCACCTGAGCCACCCAGATGCCCCAGATTTTTAACTTTGCATGCCAAGTTTATTTCCCCCAAAGCATCTCCCCACCACTGCCAGTTGCAAAGAAAATAAGACCATCCCTCAAAGATGTGAAATATGGGGGCGCCTGGGTGGCTCAGTGGGTTAAAGCCTCTGCCTTCGGCTCAGGTCATGATCTCAGGGTCCTGGGATTGAGCCCCGCATCGGGCTCTCTGCTCAGGGGGGAGCCTGCTTCCGCCTCTCTCTCTGCCCGCCTCTCTGCCTACTTGTGATCTCTCTGATGAATAATTAAATAAAATCTTTAAAAAAAATTTTTTTAGGGACGCCTGGGTGGCTCAGTTGGTTAAGCAGCTGCCTTCAGCTCAGGTCATGATCCCAGGGTCCTGGGATCGAGTCCCACATAAAGCTACTTGCTCAGCGAGGAGCCTGCTTCTCCTTCTGCCTCTGCCTGCCATTCTGCGTGCTTGTGCTCTCTCTCTCCCTCTCTCTCTAAAAAAAAAAAAAAAAAAAAATTTAATTTTATTCAAATTAATTAACATATAATGTATTACTAGCTTCAGTGATTATCAGTTGCATGGAATATCCAGTACTCAATACATCATACACCCTCATTAATGCCCAACACCCAGTTACCCCTCCCGCCTCCGAGGGTGGCCCTCTTTCAAATAAAACTTTTTATTTTGAAGTAACTGTAGCTTCACACGCAGTTGTAAGAAATAACAAAAATCACATGTACTCTATGACTAGTCCCACCGTCATCTCCCCCCACCCCGCAATGGTAACATCTTGCAAACTACATAGTACAGTATCACAACCACAACACAGACATGGATACAGTCAGACGCAGACCACTGCCAGCCTCACAAGGATCTCTCCTGTTGCACCTGATTGGCCACATTCCCCTTCCACCACACCCCATATGCCTAACCCTAAAAACCACTAATCCATTCACCATTCCTATAATTTTGGCACTCCAAGAATGTTACATAAATGGAATTGCGGAGTATGCAACCTTTCAGCACTGGCTTGTTTCATGCAACATAACTGCCTCAAGATTCATGCAAGTTCTGGGGCGCCTGGGTGGCTCGGTCGTTAGGTATCTGCCTTCAGCTCGGGTCATGATCCCAGGGTCCTGGGATTGAGCCCCACATCGGGCTCCCGCTCAGCGGGAAGCCTGCTTCACCCTCTCCCATTCCCCTTGCTTGTGTTCCCTCTCTTGCTGTGTCTCTCTCTGTCAAGTGGATAAATAAAATCTTTAAAAAAAAAAAAAGATTCATTCAAGTTTTGTTATCGACAGCTTTCTCCTTTTGGTTACTAAGTTGTATTCCACAGTATGGAGGCACCATTGTTTAACCGTTCACCCACTGAAGGACACGTGTATGGCTTCCCGTTCCTGGCTATCAAGAATAAAGTTGGGCACCTGGGTGGCTCAATGGGTTAAAGCCTCTGCCTTCAGCTCAGGGCACGATCTTAGGGTCCTGGGATTGAGCCCTGCATCAGGCTCTCTGCTCAGCAGGGAGTCTGCTTCCCCCATTCTCTCTGCCTGCCTCTCTGCCTACTTGTGATCTCCCTGTCAAATAAATAAATAAAATATTAAAAAGAATAGTTACTATGAACATTTGTGTATAGATTTTTATGTAAACATAAACATTCATTTCTTTGGGATAAATGCCCAAGAGTGAAATTGCTGGGTCACATGGTAGATGCCTATTTAGTTTTCTAAGAAACCGCCACGTGTTTTTCCAGAGCTGGGATTTTATTTTTTTAAAGATTTTATTTACTTATTTGACAGAGGGAGAGATGATAAGTAGGCAGAGAGGCAGGCAGAGGGAGAGGGGGAAGCAGGCTCCCTGCTGAGCAGAGAGCCCGATGTGGGGCTCGATCCCAGGACTCTGAGACCATGACCCGAGCTGAAGGCAGAGGCTTTAACCCACTGAGCCACCCAGGTGCCCCCAGAGCTGAGATTTTAAAACAAACTCCAGTTAACTTCATCAAAATCAACTCAATTCACCTTCTCTCCACTCCTGCCAGCTCACACATCTGCTCTGTGCTGCTGTGGTCACTGGTGAGCCCTCAACCAGGCAGCCATTATTCCTTCCTGCAGGGATTCTCATAGGTCACCCACAGGACAAATGTTTATTAAGGGTTCCTATGAGCCATGGGGCTGGGCTGGTTATTTCCACATCGCTGACATTTGGACTGCTTTTCTGAATTATGAGTACATAGCAAGGAGTTATTAACCTGCAAAAAATCTAAATGTACCAAGAAGAAGCAAACCTAACTTGCAATATTTTATTCTTTAAACACACATAGACTCAGATAAGAAAAGGAGTCCAAAGGAAGCAACAGAAAAGCAAGTGGCCTGGAAGATTATCCCAGTAAGACTGAGCTTGAACCACAATCCTAATGAAAATAGTAAGAAGGATGGCTGTTTGGAACGTTCAAGGAAAACTACAATGGATCTCAAATTGCAAATACCATCACTTCTCACTAATCACCTAAGATTATAAAAATAATTTGGAACAAATTTACATACTCTCATAAAAGGATGCATGCTCAGTTTTGTAACTAAATGATCCTTAGTGATCACATATGGCACACAAGAAAATGGCCTGTGGACAACAAACTCATTTTCTTGTTAAAACTAGCGTCTACAGGGGCGCCTGGGTGGCTCAGTGGGTTAAAGCCTCTGCCTTCGGCTCAGGTCATGATCTCGGGATCCTCGGATCGAGCCCCATATCGGGCTCTCTGCTCAGCAAGGAGCCTGCTTCCCCCTCTCTCTCTGCCTGCCTCTCTGCCTACTTGTCATCTCTCTCTCTGTGTCAAATGAATAAATAAAATCTTAAAAAAACCATAAAACACTAGCGTCTACATTTTCAATTTCTTCATCCCATAAGCATTTAATAAGAAAAAAACAAATTTTTTTTTAAATTTCTTTTTTTTAAAAAAGATTTTATTTATTTATTTGACAGAGAGAGAGAGAAAGCGAGAAATCACAAGTAGGCAGAGAGGCAGGCAGAGAGAGAGGCGGAAGCAGGCTCTCCGCTGAGCAGAGAGCCTGATGTGGGGATCGATCCCAGGACCCTGAGATCATGACCTAAGCTGAAGGCACAGGCTTTAACCCACTGAGCCACCCAGGCGCCCCAGAAAAAAACAAATTTCAACTGAACATCGCTTTCTTGAGACATGTGAAAATAGCTGACGTTAAAGGTCACTTCTAGGGGTGCCTGGGTGGCTCAGTGGGTTAAAACCTCTGCCTTCGGCTCAGGTGGTGATATCAGGGTCCTGGGATTGAGCCCCACATCAGGCTCTCTGCTCAGCGGGAAGCCTGCTTCCCCCTTTCTCTGCCTGCCTTTCTGCCTACTTTTGATCTCGCTCTGTCAAATAAATAAATAAAATCTTAAAAAAACCATTTTTAAAAGCCAGTACACTGAAAAGGCTCTCTAACAAACACCTGTCCACCCTGTTTTGATATTATTTCTGTAATGCTGCTAGCACCACAAAAAGTCAGCACCCACTTACCCTAAATAAAAGAGCAGAGAGGGCAGCTTGTTGTTTCAGACAAAACTGTCAAGTACTGCAGCAGGAATCTGAAGGAATCATCCCTTCAGGGCCTCCAACCTGCTTCACTGTGTGTAGACTCCTGTCAAACCACTATGTGCCTTCAGTTTCAAACCCCTTCTCTGGAAATAGAAATCAAATCTTTTTCTTCCAGGACTAGGCTAAGATAAAAAGCACCCAATATGCATAGCCTAGAAAATCCTACCTCCCATGAAGGTTCAATCAAAGCAATATTCAGATAAAATGTCACCCCTTTGTAAGACACATGCATTTAATACTAGATAATGACATTTACAGTTCAAAACTGCACAAGGTTAATCAACTTACTGACATAATGTAAAAGGAGGGCAAATCCAAGGAGGTATAATAAACCCAGGTTTCTTGGGGAAGGAAATTATTCCCCTGGGTCATAAAAGGTGAAATCAGGAGGAACTGGAGAGGAGGATGAGAGAGGTAAATAAGAGGGAGCTGATCCAGCCCAAAGAAAGCTTATTTTCTTTTTTTAAGATGTTATTTATTTATTTGAGAGAGAGAGCACAAGCAGGGGGAGTGGATGAGGGAGAGGGAGAAGCAGGCTCCCCACCCAGCAGGGACCCCGACACAGGGCTTGATCCCAGGGTCCCAGGATCATGACCTGAGCCGAAGGCAGACACCCAATCAACTGAGCACCCAGGTGCCCACACAGAAAACTTATAAAGCCTTTTTTAGAAGAACATTTCCAAGCCCCACATCTTGCTACAGACAAGCCTACTGCTTACTCAAAGAGAAGAGGCTTATAGACTTACAGAAAGCTCTCTCCTCATCACTGACTCCACCTGTTACTACCTAGAAAACTTAAGCAGGGGAGCATGAAAATGAGCGCCAAGTAAGTGACATCAAAGTATCAGCAGCAGCTCTTGACAGTGTAGTTTTTTGACAGGAAGAATTACAGAAAAAGTAAGAAACATCCTTAGATTCCTCACTCTCCATAATATGGGCCTCAAAAAACAAAAACAAAAAACCCTCTAAAATATACTAGAAGAAGTTAAAGAAAGGAATTTTTGCCTACAGGCACACGACAAGTTCAATCAGGAAAAAACAAACAAAAACTGCAAGCGGTTAGGTACCACTCTGCTCCAGAAAGAGTGCAATTCCCAGGCTCGCCCAAGCTCTAGCAGAGTAGGTAAACTCTAATACACCCGCACACATTGATGGCTAGGCCAAGCCTGGTGGTAACTGCCAGCCTCCAATCAACTCCAAACACTGGGGCCTGCAGAGATTCCATTCACAAATCCTACGGTCCAGGATCTGCTCACATGGCCAACAGCTCAGGGGGAAAGATCCCGGGACTAGAGACAGTAGCACCTGCCAGTACCCAGGGTCCTGTTTTTCTCTTTCCCAGCTGTTAATGAGTTTCTGGTTCCCACACTTCATTCACAGCCTGACTGGCTGCTGTTACCTACATCCCACGAGACCACACACAAAGCATCACACACAAAGCATAGTGGCAGCAATGTGAGCAATCCGCGGAGATTCCCAACCACAACTATCTGAGAAAAAAAAAAAAGAGTCTGAAGCCCTAAATTTGAGTTCCAACTCTGGATGGCACCTTAGGTTTTCCAGTGGAACACAAATCTGCCACCAGGCCACTCACTTCAAAGAAGAGAGAATCCTAAGCAATCAGAAAAAGATTCAGACCACTGAAATACCTAAGTCCAGAAAAAGAAGGCTTCTCAGGGAAACAGGCACTCCCTTACTGATCCATCATGTCCCGTGAGCAGAATCCCAAGCAATGGGTCAATCAATTTTGGAAATACTAAGAAGAAATGGCTTATCTCCCCCCAAGTTCTGAACTGGGGGAGAGCATGCTCATCACTGTACAATCCAAGCGCAGGACTAACCGGGGCAGAACTTCAACTCAAGTCATTCAACTACTTGAGAAAATAAGGTAGAAAACCGTTTTAGGCCCTCATGGTTGGGCCACAATCTTACAAGTTTCAGCGTATTCAAATATCGCACCAGATCACCATTCTGAGAAAGGATGCAAATCCTAAGCAATCTGGAGAAAATTCATTAACAGTGAAACACCTGAACTAAAAAAAGGGAAAGCTTAAATCCTCCACCAAGCATGGGTCCTGATCTAGGGGAGGCCTGGCTCACTACAGATTTGGGAAACCCATGCACCGACAAAGGCCTCTTAGGCAATCAGCGTGAGAACGGGGTTTCAGGGAGGAGGTCCGCGTCTCCACGCCAAGTAAGGACAAAGGCTGCTACATTTCCCGCCTCGGCAACCTGGGACTCTCCTGGAACTCGGGACCCGACTGGGACAAAGACTAGAAAGGAACGAAGAGGGGGGTCGCCCCTGCCGCGCCAAGCCAGGATGCTACCGGCCAAGGGGGGTGTGTGCTCCCGGCACGTGCGCGCGTGCGCGCGGGGCGCCGCAACAGACAAAGCCGGGCCCGGGGGACTCGGCGGCGGGGGGCCCGGTGCGCGCGCACCCCCCGTGCGAGGCGCCGCCGCCGGCCGAGGGGCCGCGAGGGGGGGGCGGATGCGCGCGCACCGGGCCCTCGCCGCCGCCGCCGCCGCCATTTTGTTTCTTCGGCACAATGGGGGAGAGTAACGGCCGAGCGCGGGAGCGAGACTGGCGAGGGAGGAATGAGCCAGGCGCTGGGGCGAAGGAACCGGGCCTAGGCGGGGAGCGCGGGGCGCCTGAGGCCCTGTCACCGCGACCCCTCAGCCCGGCCCGCGCTGAGTGGGAGGACTGGCGGGGGGAGGGGCAGAGGCGGGAGCGGGCCTGGCCGCCGCCACATTGACGCTTACCTTGTCGGCGTTCCCTTCCCCGACCGCAACCGCCGCCGCCGCCCTCCTGCCACAGCCCGCCGGGGTCTCCCCCCAAAAGCCACGCGGTGCGCACCGGGCTGCTGAGTCCAACTGCAATGGCGAGAAGAGGAGGAGGAGGAGCCGGGGCCGGGGGCGAGCGGGCGGGCGGGCGCGCGCCGGGGAGGTGCGGGCCACGTGATCGGCTGGAGCCCCGCCCCCTGCCGCCGCGTTGCCGCTTGACGCAGGCCAAGCCGGGAGGGAGGGAGCAATGAAAAGAGATAAGGTGGGCTTTAGTCACGTGTCAGGAGCGCAGCCGTTGCGTTGCTGGTCACGTGGCATCGAAACGTTGACCTCTTTTCGAGGCCTTGATCATGTGACAGTGGCCTACGCAGAGGCCTCCTTGGCCACGTGACAAGGACTTTGGCGCGTCCCTTTGCTGTATTGGTAGACTTGCGTCATGTGATGTGGTCGCTGCTCTTTTGTTTAATAGCGGTTTTAAGCTCCATTACCACGTGATACAGGTCGAGGGGCGGAGTCTCCCCTGCTGGGAGTCTCTGCGCCTGCGTGGCTGCCATCTTACACCCGTCGCTCAGTGTACGTTGGCGGAAACGGCTCAGAGAGCCAGGCACGTGAGTGTTCTCATAGTGGCCGGATTTCGGTCGGGGAGGTTCGTCCTCCCTCCGAGGTTACCTGGCGGAGCTTCCTCCCCTCTGTCTGCATCTCTCGCAAGAGGCCGAGAAGACCCGAGATGCGGGTGTCAGCAACGGGCGGACAGATCTTGTTGCTGCTCCGAGACCGGCGCTGGTGAGCGCTCTAGTTCTTTGGTCCTGCAAACCCTGCAGTGTAGCGTTTGGCCGCCCTGCCGGGCCCAGCCTCCAAAGTGCAGAGCCGAGCTGCTAGAGATCTTCTAGTCTCCCTTTCACAGGTGGAGAAACTGAGGCCCAGCTGGAGGATTCACATCCTGCTGGTGGGAGAGCGGGGTGGGTATGCGGTCACACGCTTGGCCAACCACAGCTCAGGCTTGTTAAGTAAAGGCATCGGGGACCCAGCGCCTTCTCTTTTCAAGCCCGTTGTTGTTGCATCCTCCCGCCATTTCGTGAGATCCCCGATGTGCCTAAAGTCAGCCCGGCTCCCTTCCAGTGTCAGTATCAAGCTGGTGCTTGACAGGCGTCGTTACTAGGCACGTTGTCATTTGCGAGGTTGTTGTTCAGAAACTGCCGGGACTTGGAACGAGGAATTATTGAAAAGGTTTCCTTCTTGAAAGTGAGAAATCGTTCAAGACTTAACGGCATAGTAACGGATTTTCCTAGCAAAAATGTAGGGATATAAGCGCCTTTGTTAAGGATGCAAGACCCATTGTCTGCTCTAGGTTTGAGTCCCCCGGTGTCACCAAAAACAGCCCACTTCTCTTGAGCCTCCGTTTCCTTATCTACAAAATGATGACAGTTTTTCTTTAAAGCACTTGGCACAATTCTGTGTGCAGAATAAATACCTCGTAAATGATAAAAAGCTAAGACGTAAAAATGTGGTAACAAATGGGTGCATACTGTATCTACTGCTTTGCTTTTCCGTTTACATTTTATTTAGGGTTTTGAGCAGATAATCTGTTCACCTGATACAAAGTGTCAAATATTCAAGAGTGTGAGAGGGCTAAAGCCGCCTCCACTCCTTAGCAGCTAGTGTTTTGTGTGTATCTCTACAGCAGTGTTCTATTCACAGAGATGCTTAGACTTATTATGTATTTATTTTTGATATTTTACGCCCAAATGATAGATATTCTGCATTTTGCTTCCCTCCGCGCCCCCCTCCCCCGCCCCTGCATTTGGACATCTTTCCTAAATAGAGCTTGAGACTGAAGAAAGTTTTGGTTAAATTAAGGGACAGGCAGTGCATTCAGGTAAAATTGGTTAAAGTGAATTTAGATTGTTTAGGGTCATCATAACAAGCAAGATGATAACTGGCTTTAACAAGTAGAGACCAGCAGTTATGGACACTTCAAGGAACAAGGCTCATTGGGGTGCAACTTGAGTAAGCTAACAGCGCTGCCAAGTGGCAGGACAGGGAAGGTTGGTAGTTTTCTGACTCCCAAGTACATAGATGGTTCTTGGAATGGGTCAAAGATTAGATTTCTGAAGAACTTGCTTTTGAAAAAAAAATAAAGATAAAAAAAAAATTAAAAAAAAAAAAAAGTACTTGCTTTTGAGGCTCTCAAGGCAGCCCCAAATACAGAAAGGGGTAGGTAGGATCATGGTTATAAGCAAAGGCTTTAGATCAAGCTGCAGTCTTCACAGAGGAGCCCTGGACAGATTTGAAGCGTCTTTCAGTCTCAAGGCTTTGCTAAGGATGCATGGAATGAGTGCCAGGGAAGCTGGTGTGGTTCTGATTGTTACCTATTGGACCTATTGTTACCTATTGGCTCGTCCAACCTTGATTTTGTAGTAGGAGCTGCTGGGCAGCAGTTCCAAGTGTCAGGGAAACCAGACTCCCTTAAAAGGTGCGTTCTGGGGAACCTGGGTGGTGCTGTCAGCTAGTTGCCCGACTCTTGGTGTCAACTCAGGTCATGATCTCATGGGTTTTGAAATCAAGCCCTGAGTCAGGCTGTGCACTCCATGGGGAGTCTGCTTGGAAATTCTCTGCCTCTACACCTCCCCCCACTAACACATGCACATTTGTGCACCCTCTCTCTCTCAAATAAGTAAATAAGTTTTAACAAAAAATTCATTCTGTTGGAGCCACCCCAACCCCATCCACCAGGAATGGCAGGATAAGAGGTTTTCAGCCCCATCTTTTTTTTTTTTTTTTTTTTTAAGATTTTAATTACTTATTTGACAGAGAGAGAGACAGCGAGAGAGGGCTCACAAGCAGGAGGAGTGGGAGAGGGAGAAGCAGGCTCCCCGCTGAGCAAGGAGCCCAACCGGGGACTCGATCCCAGGACCCCAGGATCATGACCTGAGCCAAAGGCAGACGCTTAACGACTGAGCCACCCAGGCACCCCTCAGCCCCATCTTCTGACAAGCCACATCCATCCTGCTCCTTGTCTGTGTTCTCTCCTTAGTCACCATGCAAGATTGAAACCCCAAGGTGCCACCCGTCCTCTCTTGTCCCTTCATCTCCACCCTTGACCCAGCCTTCCACTACTGCCCTTGCCTTATCACCACTGTATGGCTAACAACCGCTGTATGCACAACCATTTTCTGACTTCCCTGCCCTGGCATGCCCTGGCATCCGGCTGTGCACCCCTGTTCCCATTACAGCCTCTCTCTCAACAGCTCAAGAATCAGGTCTGTCCCCTCCTCTTGCATTCCCTTTGTTTCAGCCAGGTTCTGTCTTCATCAGGGACTTCAGCATTCTCATGAACTTGCTGTCCATTGCTTGCCTTCCTCCTCTTTCTCGCACTTCAGCCTCCCACCCCCAATCACATGGAGGAACTTTTCCTTCTGAATCCTTTTTGACCCATGCCTGTTGCCTTCCTCCCCTTTCAGTGGAGTGGACATGGGTGGACCACAGTGCTTTGGGGAACTTCCCCTCTTCCTTGCTCAATCTGGAGTTCAGTTGACGAGTCCCCACTGTCATACTCTGAAACTAGCCCCATGACTTGGCCACAGTGATTGGCTTAAGAGTAAGGAACCCAGATCTAGTCAGTCAGAGCCACTGCGGCCCAGGTTGGGGACTCTGGGGCAAGAGAAGCCCTTGTTGTTCTCATCTTGAAGCCAGGGAAGTACCAGAGGAGGGAAGGGGGGTAGGGAGTAGACTTTGACCAACAAACATGACAGTGAAACCAACCAGGAAGAAAGCTCAGCTAAAAGATGGAGCAAGAAAACAACATGGTGTTATCTACCAAAACTAATATATCCAGAAATTCCACTTCTGAGAATATGCCCACCAGAAATGGAAGCAGGGACTCAAGATGCTAGCACACCCCTGTTCATAGCAACATGATTCACAGTAGCCAAAAGGTGGAAATAATTCAAGCATCTGTCAAGGGAGGAACGCATCAACAAATTGTGATGTATGCAGACCGTGGAATGTTAAATATTCAGCCTTAAAAGAGAAGGAAATTCTCACATATGCTACAATGCAGATGGACCTAGAGGATGTCACATTAAGTGAAATTAGCCAGACACAAGAGGCTCAATACCAAATGACTCCAATCATACAAACTCTCTGGAAGAGTTAGATTCATAGAGGCAGGAAGTAGAATGGTGAGTGCCTGCAGGGAGGGGGAGTTTAAGTTTAATGGGAACAGTTTTCGTTTGGGAAGAAGAAAATACCTGGATGTGGAGGGCGGTGATGTCTGTACAAAAGTGTGAATGTATTTAATGTCACTGAGCTGTACACTTAAAAATGGTTTGGGTGGTAATTTTTATGTGTATTTTACAGCAATAAAAATTTTTAAAGATTTTATTTATGGGGCTGGCTGGCTCACTCATTAAGCGTCTGCCTTTGGCTCGAGTCATGATCCCAGGGTCCTGGGATGAGTGTGGCATTGGGCTCCCTGCTCAGCGCAAAGCCTGCTTCTCCCTCTCCTACTCCCCTTGCTGGTGTTCCCTCTCTTACTGTGTGTCTCTCTCTGTCAAATAAATAAAATATTTTTTAAAAATAAAGTAAATGTTTTTATTTTGAGAGAGAGACTGCACACACGCGCGTGCACACGTGAGCAGGGGGACAGGCAGAAGGAGAGGGAAAGCGAGAATCCCAAGCAGACTTCCCGCAAAGCGCAGAGCCTGATGCAAGGCTCAGTCTCACGACCCTGTGATCATGATTAAAGCCAGAACCCAAGAGTCCCAACACTCCACCAACTGAGCCACCCAGGCGTCCCCAGCAATATTTTACATTAAAAGAATGAGATGGAGTGAGAGTGGAGCCATATCATGGCCACATTAATTTGAGCCTCAGATGTGGGGAGAATTGGCATGGCCGCACGGCCATGCTGTCATATAGGCCAAGTGTATGTAGGACCCCAGCCACCTAGAGTTCATCATCTTCACCTGCCAGGGCCCTCTTGGCCGTCCTGGAATCCTTGCTGTTCTAGTTCTTGCTCGTGCTCTCGTCCCACAGAGCAGCTGGCTACCTGTGGCTTGGGCCTGCTGGGTCTCCATTCCCCCTTTGTTCTGAGAACCAAGGTTTTCCCTTGGGGAACCACTTCTCCCCCACAGTGTTCCCACCGCCCAGCCTCTGCCTTGGATCTGGCTGATCAAAACCCCACTTCTTTCCTGGTCCAATGACAACAGGTGCAGAGGTGGTGTTTCACCAGAACTGGCCAAAGACGAGGCTGCTCTGGGACTTGCCTCCGGTCATCTGGGAAAGAGAAGATCTTTCTGCTTGGGCAGCTAGACTGGGAGGGTGTGAGCCTGGGATATACAGTTTGACGTGTCTTTTCGCACCTTCCTCCAGTCTTTCAAGCATCCTGTCACCCCAGGGCCTTTGCACTGGCCATACCCACTGCCTGAAACACTCTCTTCCCTCAGGTATGCAGAGCTCCCTCACTTCTCTGAGCTCTGTGCTCCAGCTGCCCTGACCACCATCTCTCAAACAGCACTGGCAGATTATCCTGCTTTATTTTTCTTGAAAATGTCTATCACCACTTGTTACATATTTAGTTATTATGCATCCCCCTTGCCAGAGAGTAAACTCAGACCAGGGAACATGCAATAAAGTGCTCTGGTTCACCCAGAGCACTTGATACAGTGAGTAAATGCATGATTGGGTCACCCACCACACCTGGGCCCCACTGTGCCCAGGTCAGTCCAACCTCATGGACAGCAGTCAAAGAGGAACTCCCCATTTCCCTTAAGGCACTTTTTTTTTTTTTTTACGAAGGTATAATACAATCATATAATACAATCGTCTAAGTGTACATCTTGGTAAATGTTTACCTATACATCTGTGTAAGCACCACCCCAAACAAGAGAAGGAATTTGGCATCCACCCCCCCCCTCCCCGAATCTCCCTTCTGCTATCCCTAGCCAATCCCTGGCCCTGTTACATCCCCAGGATTAGCTTTACCTGTTCCAGAACGTTCCAGAACTGAAGACCTCTTTGTGTCTGTTAGTTGTGCGGTACTGCTACCGTCTCTGCACGCAACAGCCGAAGAGTTTTGAGCGTGGATAAAAGACTGGGAACTTAAGTGCTGGCTTCTGCTAATATTCTAGTAACTGGTTCACACCGCCCTTCGCCCAGGCCAGGCACTGTGCTAGGCCTTCGCAGTCTTTCAGCTGCTCTGTGCCTATATACGGAGGGCCTGCTGTGTACCAGGCACTCCGTCCTGCTCTGGGATAAGGTGGTAAAAATAAATAAGAGGCCAGAGCTGGATCCCCTTTGAGCTGCTGTGCTGGGTGGGGAGGTTAACAATATGAAATGAAAATACAAATCCTTGCAGGGTATGACAAATGCTATGAGAAAAAGGGGGTGATGTATGGTCACCAAGAGGAGTCATCCTTTGATGAGCCCAGAAGGCTTCCTGGAGGAGGTGATCCCTGAGCTGAAAGCCAAAGAGCCAGGTGGGGAACATTTCAGGCACAGAGGGGAGCCAACTTGTTGTTTGTTGTTGTTGTTTTTTAAAGATTTTATTTATTTACTTGAGAGATCACAAGTAGGTAGAGAGGCAGGCAGAGAGAGGGGGGGGGAAGCAAGCTCCCTGCTGAGCAGAGAGCCCCATGTGGGGCTCGATCCTAGGACCCTGAGATCCTGACCTGAGCCAAAGGCAGAGGCTTTAACCCACTGAGCCACCCAGGCGCCCCATCTCTGCCTACTTGTGATCTCTCTCTAATAAATAAATAAAATCTTAAAAAAAAAAAAAAGAAAGAAAGAAAAGAAATGGTGGCCATTTACGAAAAGATTCCTAGGGTGGGGGTAGAGAGAAAGGCGGTGACCCAGCGGTGACAGTGACAGATAGCGGCAGCAGGGGGCAGCAGCAGGCCTCCAGGCAACAGGGCAGGACCCAGCTCTTGGCAGCTTTGCAGGTTCAGAGAGGCTGGACTAGACTGTGGGCGCCTCTGGTGCCTGGGCCTGGGGACAGAGCAGGCCTGGGGGCATGTTGTCCAGGCTGCAAGACTGAGGAGATGGACAGGCTGTCGCCGCCTTCTGGGGTCTAGGAATCAGACCCTAATAAGGGGCATTTTGTTCAGGAAAAACCTGAGCTGCCTGAGAGGTGGGATTCAGGCAGAGGTGCGGCCCCGCAGGGCTTCCTGCCCTCCCCCCTTCCCCCAGGAGGGAGACTCGCCCCAGCTCAGACACCCAATCCCAGGGCGGTCAAAGCTGGGGTTCCCCCTACCAGCCTCCTACTCCCTCCACAAACACTCCAGGCCAGGGTTCTGTACAATAGGCACTTTATTAGTGGTTGGAATGCAGTTAACACGCAAGAGTGTGCAGACAGAACGGAGAGGGGAGCGGGGGTGGGCTACTGAGAGCTGGCGGGCAGGCACAGGAGACTAGGACCCCAGGCTGGGTTTTCTCCCTCTCTGGGGTGCTGCCGTGGTGCTGATGAGCAGACATGAAGTCAGGGGCCCGGGGATATGGCGAAGGGGGAACCAGGAGACCAGGTCCCCAGAGTTCAACAAATTTGGCAAAAGGATCCTCAAGGTGAGGTGATGGAGGGGGGGCCCGGTGTGCCCACAGCATCTGCCCCCAGCCCTTCCCCTGACAGCGTCCCTCGGGTGGAGTCAGCCGCTTGCTCTCTTACAAAGAGAGCTGTGTCAGTAGCTGGCAGAAGAAGGGGGGAAACTGGGCCCCACTCCTCCGGCCGGCCAGCAGGTTTCCATTAAGCAGCTATTAGCGGACTCCTCCCTCCTGCTCGGGGCTGTCCACACCAGTCCGCTCCCTGCTCCCAGCCCCCGGCGGCCCTCCCCCGACAGACTCACTACTCCGTCTCCTTCCCTGACACCCCTGCTGTGGCCTCCCAGTGCCAAGAGCCACCCCAGCCAGGCTCGCAGGGAGGGGACGACAGAAGGCACTCCTCAGCTGGCCCTATCTCAGCCGTGGAGACAGAAAGAAAAAAGCTAATAGACCCTTTAATGCATGTCCAGGTTTAAAAAAATAATAATAAACACGTGTGGCAGCCCGTGAGACAGCTGTTCAGCCGTGGAGAAGGGGCTCGGTCCTGGCCAGAGGGGACGCGAGTGAACAGGGGAGAGGGGGCCTTACTTTAGCCATCACTCTTGCAGATGCAAACGCTGCCCCATCGTAAGAGGAGAACAAGCCCCCAGAGGCTGGGGCCGCCCTGCATGCCAGACATCAAGAGGCCTCACCAACTACTCCCCATCCAGAGGGCTGGAGTGACCTGTGCGGTCTTGGGGCACCACCGTGAAAACTCCAACTGCCCCCTGGCACAGGGAGGAGAAGCCCCAAATCCTCCAGGTCCCTGGAATCCAGCGGTAACTGGACAGTTGGGCGGGGGGAGGGGGAGGCGGCAGTGATCGGACTTCCGGTGAGCCCAGGGGGCCAGAGGTTCTGACCCAGCTGCCGAGCACCCAGTGTGAGACTTCTGGAGAGGTGGGAGGGGGAGAGCGGGGGCCTTTAGGACTCCGCCAGCTTCTTGTTGGTCTTGTTCAAGAGCCTCTTGAGGTTGGGAGACATGAAGTAAGGCCTCTCGGCGGAGCCATCATTCCTCTCCAGGTCCTCCACTGCGGAGAGAGGCCCCAGAGACGGCGGCATGAGGGGAGCCCATGGGCAGGGGCCTCCGGGGACAGGGCGGGAGAACCAGGGCCAGAGAGAAGCCTCAGAGGGTTAGGAAGCGAGACACACTGGGACCGGAGAGGGGCAGGCTGTGGTGGGCTCGGGCCCGGGACACACACACGCTCCCCACACTCCCCAGGCAGGGTAGCCCCGCATGCACCCCCGGTCTACAGGGAGGAAACGGGGAGGCCTGCCTGGCCCCCACGCCTCCCACCCTCTCTACTCCTCAACTTCTGCCCGCTTCCCCTCCTCCGCACTCCCCTTCAAGAGGATGTCTCTCAGCTCGGGCGACATGAAGTAGGGTCGCTCCTGAGAGCCGTCATTCCTTTCCAGGTCCTCACCTGGGCTCCCCCCAGGAACCGGCAGGGGGATAATGGGGTGGTCAGGAAGGGAGGGAAAGAGGGAGGCAGGGAAGAACAGGGAAGCCAGCAGGCATGGAGTAGAGGAAGAGAAAAGAAAAAAACAAAACAAAAAGACAGATGGAGAGAACAGAGTTAGTAGCGGCCACAGACCTCCCCCCCCAACAACGCCAGAAACTCCAAAGCCGAGGGCCCAGGGTCACAGCATTCTAGCTGCAGCCTGGCCCAGGGGACAACAGGATGGAGCAGCTCCGAGCGGAGGGAGGAGGCCGAGAAGGCATGCCAGGGCCCTCTGACGCGAACAGCCGGTCCCCGGGGAAGCTGGGGGCGCGCGGCCGCCGCACACATAGCCATAGCCCCATCAGGTGTTTCGCCCAGAGGGGAGAAGGCAGTCTGGGCCCGGCAAGGGCTGGGTTGAGGGGCCACTCACAGAAGCAGAGGAACAGTGTGTCCACACACATGCCGTAGACACTGAAGAAGCCATGGGCAATCAGGTAGGAGCCAACGATCACCGTCTAGGCAAGGGGAGCCGAGCTGTTTCCACCCCAGCTTCCAGGGCAGCCCCCACCCACCCGTCCTCCCAGGCCCGGATCCTGTTATCTCCCTGCTGATAAGCCCTCAGAATAACATCAGAAGTCCTGTCTTTCACCCTTTTTTTTTTTTTAACCCCAGGGCCTTTGCACTTGCTGTTGTCCTGACTTAAGTCTACTTTTTGTCTTCTTATCCTGCTTTCAGTTCAAACATCAAGTCCTCAGATACCACCTCCTCCAAGAAGGTGCTTCTGATGTCTAGGCCCTGTTTTATGCTCTCCTAGCGCTACATGCCTGTCCCCTGAAACCTTTGCCTGGCTGCAATTTTATGCATGTTTAGGGCATTACAGGCATAATGCCCTCATCCCCACTAGACTATATCTGTCCCATTTACGGCCACACCCCCAACAATTTGGAGACTCTCAGGGCCTTGGCAGGTATCTGATAAACATTCACAGATTGAAGTGAGTGGACCATGGAGAGATTAAATAACTTGCCCAAACTGACTCATCTTAGAGCGAGCAAATAGAGAACTCGGATAAAAATCTAGGTCACAGGGCTCCAAGGCCTGCACTGCTCTCAGGGTGATGACATTGGCCCCAACCCCTCCCCCCTACACTAGTCTCCTCACTATTCCTGGCATAGGCCCCCCTCAGGGGCTCCGTATTTCTTGACCTCTGGGCCTGGATGTTCCTGTATCTCCTTCAGATCTTAGATCGGACATCCAGATCCGCAGTGAAGGCACCTGGCCTTCCAGGCCTGTCCAAATTCTCCACCACAAGCTCTAACAGTTCCCTGTAACTCTCCCCCTATGGCACGGATCGGTCTGTAATCGTGCACCCGCCCACGTCCCTATTCACTGAGGTCTATTTATCTATAAAAGATAAGGTCCTCTTGGAGGGAAGCCCTTCCTCTCCCCCGGGCCTGGTACACAGCAGGCACTTACTACTTGTCTATGGACTGAATAAATCATTAATCCCCCGCCTCTGACCTCCACCCACATCTGTCTAGTCAAGAAAGACCAGGAGACCCCAGCATCTCCTTCTCCCCGGACCCCCACCCATCCCGAAAGGTCCATACCAGTATAGGGACCCAGTAATAATTAAGGGGCGGTGCTGTGTCCTGTACAATTCTGATCCGGTGGGTGAAAAAAAAGAAAGCCAGGATCCCTAATGAGAGAGAAGAAACTAAGATGGATGAGGGTTCTGGCTAAAGGAAGCCACCCCCCCCCCCAAGACCTCAGAGAACATGGCACTCGTCACAAATGAAGGTGTATGGGCCCAAGAGCACTTCACAAGTCACCCTGACAGGCTCCCACAGCCCCACAGGCTGGCCAGCAGTACTCACCCACACTACCCACGATCAGAAGTTTGCCCAACAGGAAAAGGAAGTCGGTGACTTTGTCTAGGACGGCCACTCTGCAGGCAACAGTGAAGAACAGGCATGAAGGTGGGCTCAGGGCCTGGGGGAGGAGGGAGGCAGCCCGAGGGCCATGATTTCCCTGACCTGATGATGTTTCTCATGAGCAGGAAGAAGGCATTCCTGGCCGAGGTGCAGAAGTTGGTGCCATAGATGGCAATCTGGAGGGAGGAGGAGGGGGATCAGGCCCGCTGGCTGGAAATGAGGGTTCCCCGGACCCAGCAGGAGCTGGTGGTGGGTCCTAGGTGGTTCTGGGTCCTAGGCCTCCTCACCATGATGTAGGCATTCCTGTTGAGGAATCTGATGAACTTCTCCAGGCACCAGAAGCAGCATTTGAGACAGGTCATGAGGAACTTGGCAAACTTGTTCTCGGCAGCTAAGAGAGAAGGGAGGGAGGCAGAGGTGAGGGGAGGGAGACCCCTGGTAGGGACACCCCACGCCCTACCTCTTCGTTACAGGCACACAGTCCAGGATTCCCGGAGCCCGCCTACGCAGAGAGACAGGGAGAGGGCACTTGATCCAGAACCCCTGCCCCTCACTCAAGTAGGAACCTACCGGGCCCAGGACACTCAGCCCAGACCCCAGGATGGGCCCTGTTAGGAAGCCTCTCAAGCCAGGGAGAAACCAATCACAACCCACACTACAGCCCTGGCCCCGCCTCCCAAGCAGCAGCCAATCCTCACCTCCTCCTCGGCCCCACCCCGAAGAATAACCAATCTCAGCCCCACCGCCAAAAAGAAACAGACCTCAGCCCCGCCCTTCTATGCACAAACAAATCTTTGCCTCTTCAGGAACCAATGGGGGCCCAGGCCTCTTGGCCCTGCCCCGCCCCGAAGTAGGAACTCTACCCATTGGGCTCCCTCAGCCGTTCCTCCACCTTAGGAACTAATTGCTCCAACTCCCCACTCCACCCTCCTCAACCCAAGCAGATACCCATCACAGTCCCATTGCCTTAACCCGCCCCCCCATAAACCAATCCCCAATCTGCCCCTCAGCCCTGCCCCCCAGCAGCCAGAAGCCCCCGCTGGGCCGCACCTTTCAGGCGCTGATCCAAGTACTCGAGCATCACTCGGATAATCTGCACGATGGCTAGAATGAGGGCACCAAAGGCCAGGGAGCCTGTGTGGTACCTGAAGGGCCAAGGGGATGATCAGTGGCCAGGACAAAGCTCCCCCACCCCATCTCACCTCCACCCCCAGCCCACCGGGAATCCCACCTGAGCGCCCGGCCGAAGGCAGAGAAGAGTGGGAAAGCAGGCAGGTCGTCCGGCTTGTGCAGGGCCCAGTAGTAGGAGGCGAAGGCCCCGGCTAGTGTGACCTGGCCCAGGGCCAGCACAAAGTTGGCCAGCCAGAAGAACATGAAGGCATTGAAGATCTGCAGGCCCAGCAGGGCCCGATGGTAGCCCGACTCACCGCCATAGAAGGCAAACTGGCAGTGGGCACCAGGGCACAGGCGGGACTCATTGGAGGAGGCGAAGGTCTGCAGGAGGGATGCAAGGCCGGGTCACAACACAGGGGCCAGGGTTCCCAGTGGCTTCTGGGTATCAGGTCTGGGTCAGATAGACTGCGGGGTGCGACGGGAGTCATGGGAGTCACAGGTAAGTCAAGGGATGCGGGGTGCAGTATAGGGGCTTCTAAAAGCAAAAAAGGATCATTGACTCCACAGGGGTCAGTGAGACAGGATAAGCTACCCTGGGGATCAGGGCAGGGTCATGCAAGGACAGTGGCCACATGGACAGGACACGAGTGGCAGAGATCACTATGAAGACCACAGGGGTTGGCAGAGGGGCTTGTGAAAGGCAAGGAAGGGGTTCTAGAGGCAAGACACGGCCATCATTGGGTTAAGGGAGAGGTATGGGGGAGGAAAGGAAGTCAAGAGGAGAAAGGCAGGTGGTTCAGTATTCAGGGTGGGCTGGGGGCTGCCAAGTTGGATCTCCCCTCCCCCTGGGCTCCCCACATCCAGCACCAGGCATACAGCAGGCACTGAATGTTTGCTGAATGGTCCCCAAGTGGGGAATGAGAGGTTGCAGATGGTCTGTGGGCTGCTGGGGAAAGAGGTGACCCCCCCCCACCTCAGGGTTGCAGGTTTTCCCAGCAAATTGGCAGGTGCCATCATCAAAGATCTTATAGACGGCTTCATTGGAAGTGGACAGGAAGCTGGAGGTTCATTAAGGAAACTGAGGTTTGGGATTAGGGACCCTGGTGGCTTGTGAGAAAGGATCTATTCCCCCATCGGGTTCTGGCCCTGCCCCCCCACCCCCCAAGCTGCAGGTCACTTCCAGGCCAGTTCGGCCCTTAGCTGCCCCCGGGGTCAGGGATCCGGGCTTGAGGGTGGATACACAGCAGTGCTAGCCCAGTAGGCGATGCAAAGGCACAGCAGGAGGAAGGTGACCAGTGGGTACAGCAGGGAGCACATCACGTATCCCACAGCCCTGGGGAGGAGTAGAGACACAGGCATCAGCGCCCGAGCAGCCCCGGGACCACCCAAGCCCAGCCCCCGGGGGCACCCCGGCACCCGCCTGCTGGCTTCCTTGATGAGCGCGATGGCGATGAGGATTCTCTTCCGCAGAAAGATGAGCAGCAAGATGATAACCACCTCAAGGATGCTCAGAATGATCACTGCGGGAGGCAGAGGGGGGCCGAGTCTGCCAGCCGCCTGTCCCCACTCCCTCCCAGGCCTCTCCGGGGGCAAGATGAGGGGGGCTGGGACTCACTGAAGGCCATCCACGTCTGCCGCAAGTGCAGATACACGCGGAGGTCTGTCTGGAAGCCAAGGTCCACCAGGGAGATGTCGGAGCCGGCCTCGCCCCGCAGCCGCATGTACTCCATGTAGCAGTGAAATATCCCTGCACAGGGGACCGACCTCAGCCCACCGGATGCTCCCCCCACGCTGCAAAGCAGGTGGGAGCACCCCCATTTAGCAGAAGCAAGAACCAAAGCTGCTTCTGCCTCCAAGCCTTTGCAAAGATTTATTTACTTATTATCTGTGAAAGGGGGAGGGGAGGGAAAGAGGGAGAGGGAGAGACAGAACCCCAAGCAGGCTCCCCACTGAGCACGGAGCCGGATTCGGGGATCCATCCCAGGGCCCTGAGATCGGGACCCGAGCCAAAATCAGAGTCAGATGCTTAAGCGAATGAGCCACCCAGGCGCCCTGCCTCTGAGCCTTTGTACTTCCTGTTCCCGCTGCTCAGTACTGGATTTCTCACTCTCTCCTGTCTCTACTCAAATGTCACTTTTTTTTTTTTTTTTAAGATTTCATTTATTTGTCAGAGAGCGAGAGCATAAGCAGTAGGAGTGGCAGGCAAAGGGAGAGAGAGAAGCAGGCTTCCCACTGAACAAGGAGCCGGACGTGGGGCTCAATCTCAGGACTCTGGGATCATGACCCGAACTGAAGGCAAATGCTTAACCAACTGAGCCACCACAGGCGCCCCTCAAAGGTCACCTTCTGAGACCTTCCCAAATTGCTCTCATTTCAAACCACACCCCTTCATACTCAACCTCTTACCCCTTCTCTCTGCTTGGACCTCCTAGAGGGTTTTCTGGTTTTTTTGTTTTTTGGGTTTTTTTAAGATTCTATTTTTACATAATGTGTACACGCAACGTGGGGCTCCAACTCATGACCCCAAGATCAAGAGTCGCCCCCTGGTTTATTATTTCTTGTCCATCTTGCCCACATCCCCAGACCTAGAAAACTGCCTGGGACACAGGCACTCGATGCAGGCTTGATGCACGCAGGCGTATATGAGCACCTGCTCAGGGTCCAGGATGCTCTGGGACCTGAGGGCTTCCTTGCCACCCAGTAAGAATGGTTCGTGGGTGGGGACCGAGGACGTGGGTGTTAACATTCAGTGGGGTGGCATTAGGGATTTTCAGTATTCCCTTTAGCTCTTTGTAGAATAAAATCATAAAATGCAGATAAAGTGAAACAAAAAACAAAAAACAAACCAGGGACGCCTGGCTGGCTCAGTTGGTAGAGCATGCAACTCTTGATCTGAGGGTTGTGAGTTCGAGCCCCACACTGGGTGTAGAGATGACTTAAAAATAAAATCTTAGGGGCACCTGGGTGGTTCAGTCTGTTAAGCGTCCGCCTTCGGCTCAGGTCCCTGGAGTCCTGGGATCAAGTCCCGTGTTGGGGGGGGGGGGGGTCCCTGCTCAGCAGGGAGCCTGCTTCTCTCTCTCTCTCTCTCTCTCTGCCCCCCACCCCAGCTCATGTTCTCTCTTTCTCTCTCACTCGCTCTCTCTCTCTCAAATAAATTAATAAAATCTTAAAAAATAAAATCTTAAAAGCAAAAAAAACCTTTTGTCTAAAATGCCAGCGCCCAGCTAGAAACCACCATTAACCTGAATACTTTAATATCTGTGTCCTCACGTTGGGCTGCCTATGAGACAACCCTCCCCCTGGAATGTTTATCTGAAGAATCAGAACGTGAAGCCCTGGGTTTTGTGCATTGCCTCTGGGTTCCACAGGCCTGAGATCTACAGGGCCCTCCCTCCATCACATCTATACACTTTTTCTCATTAAGCCATATAACTAGTAAATACTCATTATCCCCAGTTTATAGAGGAAGAAATTGAGGCACGGGGAGGTTGAGTCACTTGCCCAAGGTCACAGAGGAAGGATTGGGCAGAGTTGGTATTTAAATCACCACGCCCCTCCCCCACTGCCCCCCCACCGCCCATCCCCCCAGTCTGGTGCCAGGACACACATCTTTAACCATTGTGCTAAGCAGTCTACTTGAGGATCATTTCTGATGCAGATAAAATGCACCTCCAGCTCCCACCTGGAAGGCGGGATGATCTAACTCATCCCCCACCGATGACCACAGAAGTCATTTCCAAGTGCCTACTCCCATAAACAACACTGAGCTGAACATCTTCACAAATATGACAAATAAAAGGCAGATGGCTTAGGACAAGGTTCTTGAAGGCCACGGTCGGGTCAGAGGGCAGAGGCATCTTGCAGAATGCAGGGGAGGGGCGGGTGCAGGGAGGGGGAGACGCACCGTAGCCCAGCACCAGAATCACCATGATGATCATCACCCAGACCATAATGCCGGCCAGGAAGCGCAGCAGGACGATGAAGAGAAGGCTCATCAGCATGGCGATGACCAGGCCACTGGGGAGAAAACGAGGGACATAGGCAGCCGGCATCCTCTCACCGGCCCCAGATGCCACAGACCTGAGGGTGGGGGGCCATTTTCCCTCCCCACTTACATGACTATCCAGTACCAGGAGACTGTGTAATCTTCAAATATCCGCATGGCCAGCTGCCGCGCCTCGAGGACCCCGTTGGCCTTCCTGGGGACAGGCAGACAAGGCTCGTGCCGGAGCCCCTCCCTGACTGGGCCAGCCCCAGGGGACGCCCCGGCCCACCCGGGAAAGCAGGACCCCGAGGTGGTGGGCCACGGTGCCATCCTCACTTGGCGCCCTCCACCAGCTCTGTGATGTTCTTTCGAGAGCCGTGCCCGTCCTCATAGGTCGTCTCGTTGCCCACCATGAGGACCCCCTTGTGGGCGTGGATGGCTGGGAAGCATCGCCGGGCCACTGCGTGGGGCAGGGAACGAGACCAGTCAGGCTGAGCCCCCGAAACCTTCCCCACCCCTGACACCCCCCCCCAAGTTTGCAGAACCCCACACTCACAGGGTTTGCTGGGGATGAGCACAGCAGGGCAGTCGCCATCCCGAAGCACTTCGGCCACACCCTAGCAAGGAAAGGACAGGGATTCGAGCCCCAGGCCAGCACCCTCCACCGGCCCCCTCCCTAGGCTCCCCTGACCTTGTTGCTCCGGAAGCCAGGCACACAGAACTGCTTGTAGTACTCAAAGTCCTGGGATCTGTGAGCGTTCAGGTAGGTGAGGTAATGGTCGGGGCACTTCTCCACGCAGATCTTGGGGGAGGGGGGGCAGGAGGCAGGGGTTGGGTGGGATCAAGACAGACACCCGATCCCACAATCCCAGGTAGAACAGAGGCCCCACCCCCCATTCACCAGGAAAAGAAAGGGCTGAGAGAGAAGCTGTCCCTAGGGGGAGAAAACAGGGGTGGCAAAGAAGATAGGGGAGCGGCCAAATTACCTGGTGGGTGGGACACTGGAATTCCAGCAGGACCAAGGGGCTGGCGCACTTCACAATGTTGAAATAGAACAGGTAGGGTTTGTTCCTGGGGTTGGGGAAGGGAGATGAAAACTGTCAAGATTTCTCAACCTCCCTACATATAGTACCTAATGCAAGCAACCCCGAGTGATCCCAAGCTCGGCCTGCTGGCTCATCTAACCATCCCTGCAGCCTCGTGATGATCCCCATCGCAGAGATGAGGAAAACGAGGCCCAGAGAGGTTAAGACACTCCTTCTACCTCACACAGCCAGGGAGTGGCACAGCCTGGACTGAGCTGGCTTTTAGCTCACCCACTTTAGCTCACCCCACCTGACATCAGATCCAGGATGGTCTCGTCTCTGCCCCCCCCCCCCACACACACATCATGAGCTCCCAGAGGACAAGACTCTTAATATCTGATTTAGTGCAGTGTCTTCAAGGCCTAGAGCAGCGGCTGGGGATGGCGGGAGCTTTATAAAACTTGTTGACAGAACTAACAGCACGATGGAAGTGGGGGAAGCCTAGAACCTTCTCCCCAGTGCGCCTAAAGCCATCCTGCCCACACCTTCTTAGTCCCACTAGGCCCCAAAGAGCCAGACTCACGCATTTTTTGTGCCCTTCTGCCCGCAGAACTCGCCACGGCTGTCAGTGGGGTAGATCACCTTCCGAGGGTCCCCATGGGTCCAGGCTGTGGAGGGACCCAGGGACGCTGAGGCACGGCCATTGCTCAGCACCACCCCCATTTCTGCCCCAGAGGCTGTGGCTTGTCCTCCCACCTTGGAACCCCAATCCTGCACAACGTTCTCCTCACCTATGATCCCTACTGCCACGTAGCCCACAATGGCCAGGAGGAGGAACACACAGCAAATGATGTCTGTACAGCCCCTAGGGAACAGAGAGCGGCACTGGGGGGATCCTTGGGGCCCTGTGGATCATGGACTCCATCCTGCCCGACACACATCCATGTGTTATTTTGACACATGTTCCTTAGTGCTGTGAATGCTGTACCAAAGATCCCGTACACTTTACTTTTTTATTTTTTTATTTTTTAAAGCAAGCTCTATGCCCAACACCGGGCTCAAACTCACAATCCTGAGATCAGGGATTCTCCCATCTTCTACTGACTGAGTGAGCCAGGAGCTTCTTACATTTTCATACCTAAATGCTACACTGTTCTTGAAGCAGTTGGCCACAATGTTCAGCTCTCTTTTGATTAAGAGTGCCCATTTCCCTGCACCCTTAATAGCAATAGGGATTAATGTTTTTTAAAATTTAAACTATTTTTTTACTTTTATTTTTTGGTAACAGTTTATTTATTTGAGAGAGAGTGAGCAAGAGAGAAAAAGCTGGGGAAGAGGCAGAGGGAGAGAGAGAAGCATGCTTTGGCTCGGGTCATGATCCCAGGGTCCTGGGATCGAGTCCCACATTGGGCTCCCAGCTCCATGGGGAGTCTGCTTCTCCCTCTGACCTTCTCCCCTCTCATTCTCTCTCTCACTGTCTCTATCTCAAATAAATAAAAAAAATCTTTAAAAAAAATTCATATTTTGAGGCACCTCGGTGGCTGAGTGAGGTTAAGTATTGTGCTCTTGGTTTCAGCTCAAGTTATGGTCTCAGGGTCATGGGATTGAGCCCCAGGTTGGCCGCCAGCTCAGCACAGGGTCCGGGGTCTGCTTGGGATAATCTCTCTCCCTCTCCCTCTGCCTCTCCCCCCACTCACACGCACCCATGTGCATGCTCACTGGCGCATGCTCTCTCTCAACTACTTTTTTTTTTTTTAAGATTTTATTTATTTATTCATGAGAGACAGAGAGACAGAGAAGCAGAGGCAGAGGGAGAAGCAGGCTCCCCAGTGAGCAGGGAGCCCGATGTGGGGCTCGATCCCAGGACCCTGGGGTCATGACCCGAGCCAAAGGCAGATGCCTAACCATCTGAGCCACCCAGGCACCCTCAACTAAATACTTCTTAAAAATTTTTGTATTCAAAAATTCCCTCCAAAATATACTAAGCCACTTAGATTCAGAGCAGCATATGTGCCTATTTTTTTAATCTTTGCTAGTCTGTGATGGGGGCATTCTATTCAGTATTTTTTTTTTTAAGATTTAAAAAAAAAAAAAACGTTTTTTTTTTTAATTTATTTGATGGAGAGAGACACAGCAAGAGAGAGTACACAAGTAGGGGGAGTCGGAGAGGGAGAAGCAGGCTTCCCATTGAGCAAGGAGCCCTCTAGGGGCTCGATCCCAGAGTCCTGGGATCATGACACGAGCCAAAGGCAAACGCTTAACGACTGAGCTACCCAGGCGCCCCTCAGTATTGTTTTAAATCCCCTTCCTTGACCTTTCGGTGAATTTGCACACTTCCTCATTAACTTCACTGTCTACAGTATTTCTTGTTCTAGAAATTATCTTCTAGTCTTTTGCCGAAGTTTAACAATTCATTTGTAAAGACTCTTTGGGGGCATCCAGGGGGGCTCAGTTGGTTAACTGTCTGCCTTTGGCAAAGGTCATGATCTCGGGGTCCTGGGCTCAGGCCCCAAGTCCCGCTCCTTGCTCAGCTGGGAGCCTGCTTCTCCCTCTCCCTCTGCCTTCCACTCCTGCTCTCTCACACTCTCTATCTCAAATAAATAAATATCTAAAAACAAAACAAAAAAAAACCTCTTTGCATATTAAGGAAATTAGTTCTTTAATTGTCAAGTCACAAATATTGATCACCAGTCTGCTGGAGGGTAAAGAGAGAGACAGCCTAGGGGGTAAAGAAACAGGTGAAGGCAGTGCTAGCAGAGACCCCTGCCCTCCCAGGAACTCAGAGCCCTTACCTGTGGTAAATGGGTCCTTTGAAGGTAGGGTCATACTTCTGTGGTGTTCCTGAAAGTCAGCAAGATTAAGCAGGGTGACCAAGAAGAGACTGTGAGACCACCCTCCCCAGAAGCCCCTCTGGGTATCTTGGGCCCAGAGGAAGAGTGAGCGGATTTTCCGCCTCACCCCACCTCCAGGCGACCTCACCCCAGCCCCCAGGGGTGGCAGGCCAAGGCAAGGGGAGCCATCGCTGTCGGAGAACAGCCCCGAGTTATCAGGTGCCACCCACTGCGGAGGGAACAGGACGGGGGGCCACCCACTGAGGACGGAGAGCCGGGAGGGAGGCGCGAGCCCAAGGTGGGATCTGGAGAAGGTTCCTGCAGAAGTACAGGGCCGGGGGCTCCCTCCGCTGGAGGCAGCGCTGAGAGGCAGCTCCCGGAGAGGACTGGGGAGAGGGGCGACCCGCAGAGCTGGGCAATTCTGCTCCCCACTCTTGCTCCCGGCCAGGTCTTCCCCGCTGCCCCCTCCAAGGGGCCGGGCCCGGGTGCGGGAGGGGGGCGCTGCCTACCGTGCTTCCCATAGTAATGCTGCCGCTCGCCCCCCATCCCCGCGGGCGTCCAGCCCCGGCGGCCGCCCGCCTGCTCCGAGGCCCCTCGGTGCTGGGTCTGGAAGCACGGCGTCCCGTGGGAGGGACGGACCGACGACCGACCGGCGGCGGCTCCTCCCAGCACGGAGCAGGCGGGGCGGCCCAAACCGGTCTGACCGGCCCTAGCTGAGCGGCAGCCTCAGGACGGACGGACGGACGGACCGAGGGAGGGAGGGAGGGGGGAAGCGGGCCGGGCGGGGCGGCAGCTGTTCCCGCCACTCACCGGCCACCCGATTTAGCCCTCTCCGCCCCCCACCTCCCAACCGCCCAGCCCCCACCCGGGAAACCCTGGCCTCACCCGGCGGCCTGGGCGCTCCCCCTACGTCCCAACCAGGCGACAGCGCCTACACCCCCTCTCAACCCGGGAAGGGCGCCTCTCGCTGCCCCATTCTCCAGGTGTGGAAACTGAGGCGCGCAGGGAGGTAACTCTAGACATAGGCGCCACAAAAGAGACAGATGGCTGAACCCAAACTCCTAAATATAGAGTATTGGCGCTGAAAACTCTCAAGCCGGTGGACGAGTTTTATTTCGGTCTACATTAAAAAAAAAGAAATGAAATGCCAACAGTGAAACATTGGGAGAGTCCATATAAAAACCCACATCGTGGGGCGCCTGGGCGGCTCAGTTGGGTAAAGCGTCTGCCTTAGGCTCGGGTCATGATCCCAGGATCCTGGATCGAGTCCCACACCGGACTCCCTGTCCCACAGGGAGT